>JBAIAC010000454.1:2500-206396 GCA_037349315.1 Chelydra serpentina
CGACACCCGTCCATCTGCCCCACGCTTCCCTGTCCGTCTGTCCCCCCACCCTGACACCCGTCCGTCTGCCCCCCGCTTCCCTCTCCGTCTGTCCCCCCCGACACCCGTCTAGCTGCCCCCCCACTTTCCTGTCTGTCTGTCCCCCCACCCCGACACCCGTCCATCTGCCCCCCGCTTCCCTCTCCGTCTGTCCCCCCCGACACCCGTCCGTCTGCCCCCCGCTTCCCTGTCCGTCTGCCCCCCCCATCTGTCCGTCCACCCTCCCCCTCCCCTGTCCTTCCGTCTGGCCCTCTCCTCACACCCTTGTCCATCTGTCCATCCATAACCCTTTCCCCCACCCGTCTGTCCAGGCCCCCAGTGTCTCCCGCCCCCATTCCTCCCTCCGGCTGTGCCCCCAGCCCCCTCCTCCGTCCGTCTGTCCTCCCGCCACCTCCCTGTCCAGCCTCTCAACACCCTGCGTCCGTCCGTCCGTCTGTCTCTCCCCCACAGGTGGGCTCCTCCTTCGGGGCCGAGCTCTGCACCCTGGACCTGGACGGGGACGGCGACACTGACCTGGTTCTGATTGGGGCCCCCGGCCACCAGAACCGCAGCCGGGGCGGCCTGGTCCGGGTCTGCGTCCTGCGGGACGGGGTGAGCCCGGGGCGGGGGAGTGGGGGGAACCGGGCTGGCGGGAGATGGGGGAGGGGTTGGGCGGGAGGGGAGGGATTGGGAGGGGGATGGGTAGAGAGGGGGGGGTGGGGGGAGATGGGGGGCTGGGGGAGTGGGACAAGGGGCTGGGCTCTGATCTGGTCTCTCTCTACCCCAGGGCTCCCTGAGCTGTGCCCAGACGCTGTGGGGGTCCCCGGGGGACGGGCTGGGCCGGTTCGGGGCGGCGCTGGGGCCCCTGGGGGACGTGACTGGGGACGGCGCAGGAGACGTGGCCATCGGGGCCCCCATGGAGGACGAGGGCCGGGGGGCCCTTTACATCTTCCTGGGGGAGCCGGGGAGACTGGCCCTGAGAGACCCCCACAGCCAGGTGAGACCCCCCGGGGGCTGCGGGTCGGGAGTGGGGGTCACCGGCAGAGCTGGGGGGCAGGGCTGGGCTAGCAGGGGGCTGCGGATCGGGAGTGAGGGGCATCAGCAGAGCTGGGGGGCAGGGCTAGGCTGGCAGGGGGCTGCAGGTCGGGAGTGAGGGGCACCGGCAGAGCTGTGGGGGGCAGGGCTGGGCTGGCAGGGGGCTGCGGGTCGGGAGTGAGGGGCACCGGCAGAGCTGGGGGGGTAGGGCTGGGCTAGCAGGGGGCTGCGGGTCGGGAGTGAGGGGCACCGGCAGAGCTGGGGGCGGGGGGGCTGGGCTAGCAGGGGGCTGCGGGTCGGGAGTGAGGGGCACCTGCAGAGCTGTGGGGCAGGGCTGGGCTAGCAGGGGGCTGTGGGTCGGGAGTGAGGGGCACCGTCCCATCTCTCCCCCCCCCCCACCCCCCAGCGTATCTCCGCCAGGTCTCTTTCTCCCGCCCTCCGGTTTTTCGGTCAGTCCGTCCAGGGGCGGCTGGATCTCAGCGGGGACGGACTCACGGACGTGGCCGTCGGGGCCCTGGGCCGGGCCGTGCTGCTCAGGTAGGGGAGAGGCCGACGGAGGGCACTGCTGCGGGGAAGCTCGCAGCGCTGGGGAAACGTGTGGGGGGGGAATTGGGGCCGCTGCTGGGGGGCGCGTCCGTCTGTCCCTCGCTCTCACCGCCCGCGCGTCTGTCTCCCGGCAGGTCCCGGCCGGTGATCGGCGTCTCCTGCTCCCTGGCCCTGGCTCCGGCCCGGATCCCCCTGGACGACGCCGGCTGCACAGGGGGGGCGGGCGGGGGGGCCGGGCGGGTCACCCTGACCCTGTGCTTCAACCTCAGCCAGATCAGCCAGGGGGGGCCAGGTGAGACCCCCCCCCACCCGCTCGTCCCTCCGCCCCCTGCTCCCGCCAGTCGCTCACTCGCCCCCTTTCGTCCCCCCCCAGCCCCGCTGCGCGCCCGCGTCGCCTTCACGCTCCGGGTGGGTGCTGGGAAATCGATCCCGCGCCTGGCGCTGGACGACGGGACCTCGCGGCTCTCGGAGACCCTGCGGGTTGGCACCAGGCCAGTCTGCAGCACCAAAGCCCTGCACGCCCTGGTAGGACCCAGCCCCCAGGGCACTGCTGGGTGGGAAGCTCACAGCGCCGGGTGGGGGAGTCCCTGGCTGGGGGCACTGCTGTGGGGAAGCTCGCAGCACAGGGGGAGGCGGTCCCTGGCTGGGGGCACTGCTGTGGGGAAGCTCGCAGTGTGTGTGTGGGGGGGGGGGGCAGTCCCTGGCTGGGGGCACTGCTGTGGGGAAGCTCGCAGCGCCGGGTGGGGGAGTCCCTGGCTGGGGGCACTGCTGTGGGGAAGCTCGCAGCACGGGGGGGGGGCAGTCCCTGCCTGGGGGCACTGCTGTGGGGAAGTTCGCAGCACGGGTGGGGGGCAGTCCCTGGCTGGGGGCACTGTTGTGGGGATGCTCACAGCGCTTACCCCTCCCCCAGCCCTGCCTGGAGGATTTCCTGACCCCGGTGGAGCTGCAGGTGAATTTCTCGGTCCAAGGGGAGCCGATCCCGGGCACGCGGGGTCTGAGTCCCCTGCTGTTCCCCAGCGCCAACACCACCGCCCACATACAGGTACCCCCCGCCCGGACGCCTGGGTCCCTTCCCCTCCCCCAGCCTGCCACCCAGGTCCCATTCCCCCCTATCCCGGGCCCTGGGCACTGAGCCGGACGCCTGGGTCCCTTCCTCTCCCCCAGCCTGCCGCCCGGGTCCTATTCCCCCCTATCCCGGGCCCTGGGCACTGAGCCAGACGCCTGGGTCCCTTCCCCTCCCCCAGCCTGCAGCCCGGATGTCTACGTCCCTTCCCCTCCCCCAGCCTGCCGCCTGGACGCCTGGGTCCCTTCCCCTCCCCCAGCCTGCCGCCTGGACGCCTGGGTCCCTTCCCCTCCCCCAGCCTGCAGCCCGGACGCCTGAGTCCCATTACCCCCTACCCCCTCGGCACTGAGCCGGACTCCTGGGTCCCAGTCCCGGCGGGTGGAGCCCCAGGGTGAGTGACCCGGACGCCTGGGTCCCAGTCCCGGCGGGTGGAGCCCCAGGGTGAGTGACCCGGACGCCTGGGTCCCAGTCCCGGCGGGTGGAGCCCCAGAGTGAGTGACCCGGACGCCTGGGTCCCGTCCGGTTACTCTGGGGTCTCTTGGCCTGGCAGGTTCCCTTTGAGAAGAACTGTGGGGCAGACGAGGTGTGTGTGGCTGACCTGAGAGTCTCCTTCAACTTCTCGGGGTGAGTGAGGCCGCCCCGGCCAGCGCCCCCCCCCCCCAGCGCCCCCCGCTGGGCGAGGCCGGGCTGGACGCAGTGTCTGCTTTCCAGGTCCCCAGGTCTCAGACTCAGCCCCCACTTCCCATTCAACCTGACGGTGCAGCTGGAGAACGCGGGCGAAATAGCTTATGGGCCGGTGCTGACGATCCAGTACCCCCCAGGGCTGTCCTTCCGGGGGGGCTCTGTCCTGCAGGTATCGGGGGCTGCGGGGCGGGAGTGAGGGGCACCGGCAGGGCTGGGGGGGGCAGAGCTGGGCTAGCAGGGGCTGCGGGTCGGGAGTGAGGGGCACCGGCAGAGCTAGGGGGGCAGGGCTGGGCTAGCAGGGGCTGCGGGTCGGGAGTGAGGGGCACCGGCAGAGCTGGGGGGGCAGGGCTGAGCTAGCAGGGGCTGCGGGTCGGGAGTGAGGGGCACCGGCAGAGCTGGGGGGGCAGGGCTGGGCTAGCAGGGGGCTGCGGGTCGGGAGTGAGGGGCACCGGCAAAGCTGGGTGGGGCAGGGCTGGGCTAGCAGGGGGCTGCGGGTCGGGAGTGAGGAGCGCTATCGCTATCTAGCCCTTGTTCTCCCATGTCCCCAGTCCCACTGGCCGGTCTCTCTGGCTTGCGACGTGCCCGGAGCTCCCGGCCATCTGTCCGTCCTCAACAGCTCCTGCCAGCTCAGCCCCCCGGCCCTGCGGGAAAGAACGAAGGTAAAGGGGGGGGGTGTCCGTGCACCGAGTGCACCCAATCTCAGCACCCCATGTCTGCGCCCTGCTCTGAGTCTCACCCTTCTCTGGTCTCCTCCCACAGGTTTTCCTCCGTCTCTCTTTCCACGTCTCCTCTGACACCACCTGGGGGGACGACCCAGCCTCCTTCACCATCCGAGCTGCCTGGTGCGTTCCTGGCTTGGGGGGGGCAAGGGAAGGGACCCCACGGTGTTTCTGGGGGGGATGGGACAGCCAAGGCAAAGGGGTGTCCCCACACGCACCCTTCCACCCTCCCTCCCTCCGTCCGTCCATCCATCCATCCCTCATCACCAACACAGGTCCATCCATCCATCCCCCCTGCCATCCATCCATCTCCAACACACGTCCGTCCATCCATCTCTTGTGTGACCCTGGAAATGCCAAGGTCAGGGCAGGCTGCGAAGGGAGAGCAGATTCTCCCCAAACTGGTGGGTCACACTGAAGTTAAACTCACAAACCATCCCCCACACTGGTTATCGAGAAGCTGAAAAAAGCAATCGCACACCCACCTTTACTGCATTCCAGTTCTCTGGCTCCCAACCAGCACCTCGGTCCAGTACAGTGAGAAGTTACCTAAAAACTCTGCTCACTCTACAAAATGTTCTTCTGACCCCAAAGTGCCAGCCACATTGCCAGGTCAATATAGAATTGGATCTTTCCCAAAATACCAACCTGCCGGCCAGTCCTTTAGTCTGTAACACTAAACGTTTATTATAAAAGAGAGAACAGGGAGAGCGATGTGAATTGGTAAAACCCTCGGATACATACAGAGATTTCCAAGTCCATAGATCAGGTTCTTAGCAGCATTGGTGACTTTGCTGGCTTGAAAGTCCCTCTGGGGTCACCCACAGCTGGGACGGGTCAGTCAGTCCTTTGTTCAGAGCTTCGTTTGTAGAGAAGTGAGTCCAGAGGTGGGAAGCAGGATTGGAGACAACATAGAGAACCCGCAGCTGCATTTCTACATCCTTTGCCATGCGGCTCGTACTTCCTCTGTCCCAGACACGAGCTCGCAGCACAGGGGCATGGAGACGCCTCGCAGTCCCCTGTCCGCAGGCCTGTCCCTACATGTCCTGCCGGCTCATAGGTGCAGCGCTTGGCTCCTCTCCATGGGTCCATTGTACAGATGACGACCCTGGATGGGCCATGGAACAGGCCAGGCCGTGCTGATGCCAACCTGTCTGGGGGTGTCACCCAGACACACAGCCCACGTTTGGAAATACAGAGCTACCCACCCACCTGGAGCTCACCATTCACAGGCGATACAAACATGGAAACAAGATGATCATACTTGGCAAATCAGGACGTTTTCGCTGACGCCGGACATGGCGTCTCTGGGCAGATTCCTCACAGTGATAGAATCGTGATAATCCCACGATACAGCCTCTCACGTATTCCATACAGCGTCACATCTCCAGTCCTCCCTCCATCCACCAACACACGTCCGTCCCTCCTCTATCCCCCCATCCCTCCGCCTCTCCATCCCCACCCCCTCTGGCTCTGCTCCCCCTTCCCTCTCAGCACACAGATGTTTGCCAGCGGTGGGGGAGGGGTCCCTGGCCCAGAGGGGGCGGGGCTGTGCGGGGTGGGGAGGGGCAGGTCCCGACGCGGGGTTGAGCCGAACCAGTTTTCCCCCTTTCCCCTGCAGTCAGAATGAGAACGAGACCCTGGCGGACAACATAGCCACGGGGGAGCTGCCGGTTCTGCGCCCAGTCGGGATCGTCGTGACGGGGTACCACCCCCCGATTCCCCCGCATCTCCCTCCCCACTCCTCATGCCCCGGCAGGCCCCTTTCCATGGGGGTCTGGGGTCCGCACACACACTGACGCCCCCACGTCTCCCCCAGGTTGGAGTCGAGCACCTACGTCAACGTCTCGTCTGAGCTGCCGGAGCGCCGAGTCATCGCCCACCGCTACCAGGTGACAGCCGGCGCGTCGGCTCAGACACACGGCGCTGAGATGGGGCGCGCTCGGTGCATAGAACAGACACGCGGCGCCGAGACGGGCGGGGCCGAGACCGGGCGCGCTCGGCGCATAGAACAGACACGCGGCGCCGAGATGGGCGGGGCCGAGACCGGGCGTGCTCGGTGCATAGAACAGACACGCGGCGCCGAGACGGGCGGGGCCGAGACCGGGCGCGCTCGGTGCATAGAACAGACACGCGGCGCCGAGACGGGCGGGGCCGAGACCGGGCGCGCTCGGTGCATAGAACAGACGCGCGGCGCCGAGACGGGCGGGGCCGAGACCGGGCGCGCTCGGTGCATAGAACAGACACGCGGCGCCGAGACGGGCGGGGCCGAGACCGGGCGCGCTCGGTGCATAGAACAGACACGCGGCGCCGAGACGGGCGGGGCCGAGACCGGGCGTGCTCGGTGCATAGAACAGACACGCGGCGCCGAGACGGGCGGGGCCGAGACCGGGCGCGCTCGGCGCATAGAACAGACGCGCGGCGCCGAGACGGGCGGGGCCGAGACCGGGCGCGCTCGGCGCATAGAACAGACACGCGGCGCCGAGACGGGCGGGGCCGAGACCGGGCGCGCTCGGCGCGTAGAACAGACGCGCGGCGCCGAGACGGGCGGGGCCGAGACCGGGCGCGCTCGGCGCATAGAACAGACGCGCGGCGCCGAGACGGGCGGGGCTGAGACCGGGCGCGCTCGGTGCAGCGATATCTATGTACGCCCATCTTGCTTCTCCTCCTTTGACTCCGTCCCCCTTTCCCCCGCTCCACAGGTGCAGAATTTGGGGCCCCCCACTGTGCCCGTCACTTTGACCTTTGAACTCCCCATCCGGACCGAACTCGGCTTCATCTGGAATGTATCCGTGAACCTCACCGGTGGGGTGAGTGGGATGGAGGGGGGAGGTCTAGGGGGTTACAGCAGGGCGGGCTGGGAGCCAGGACGCCTGGGTTCTTTCCTTGAATAACCTTCTCCATTCCCTGGTAGGAACAGGACTTCACCTGCACCCCACCCCTGACGCTCCGAATGGGAGCCGCAGCCCAGACCCCAAAGGAACCAGTGACAGTAAGATCAGAGCTGAGATGCAGCCACTTCTGGGGCAGGGCACATGGGGACCCGATGCTGGGATGTGGCCCCCTGGGGCGGGGGTTGGGCACACGGGGACCCCTCGCCCGGCGCTGGGACGCGGCCCCTCTGTGGCGGGGGGCTGGGCACACGGGGACCCCTCGCCCGGCGCTGGGACGCGGCCCCTCTGGGACTGCGGGGGTTGGGCACACGGGGACCCCTCGCCCGGTGCTGGGACGCGGCCCCTCTGGGGCGGGGGGCCTGGGCACATGGGGACCCCTCGCCTGGTGTTGGGACGCGGCCCCTCTGGGACTGGGGGGGCTGGGCACACGGGGACCCCTCGCCCGGCGCTGGGATGCGGCCCCTCTGGGGGGGAGCGGCTGTTTCACGGCGCTTTGGGACAGACGGTGGAGTCTGACTCTGGTTCCCTCTGCTCCCAGCGCGGGTGTCTAGGGGCGTCCGTCTGCACCCGGGTCCACTGTCAGGTGGCCTCTCTGGCCAGGGGAGGATCCCGCAATTTTCACTTCTCCGGGGAGCTGCGTAGGACGGAGGACGGAGCTAAGGTACGGCCGGTGGGGGGGCGCCCGCTGCTGGAGCGAGGGGGCCACGCCGCCCCCCCGCTGTCCCCACTGCTTACCCCCCCCTCTGTCCGTCTGTCCTCAAGCTGGGAGCCCGCAGACTCCGGCTCCGCAGCGAAGCAGCCGTCAGCATCGACGAGACCAAATACTTCCAGAGCCAGCCAGAGGAATTCCAGTATAGCCAGGTACCGGGAGCCAGGATGCCTGGGTTCTCCCCTGGCTCTGGGAGGGGAGTGGGGGCTGGTGGGTGAGAGCAGTGGGGGCTGGGAGCCAGGACTCCTGGGTTCTCTCCCGGCTCTGGGAGGGGAGGGGGGGCTGGTGGGTCAGAGCAGGGCGGGCTGGGAGCCAGGACTCCTGGGTTCTCTCCTGGCTCTGGGAGGGGAGTGGGGACTGGTGGGTCAGAGGGGGGGGGGCTGGGAGCCAGGACTCCTGGGTTCTCTCCCCTAGCCATGTCTCTCCTCAGATCACCACGGAGGTGGAGTTAATTTCCCATTTCAACCCGGTCCCGGTGATTATCGGCAGCTCCATTGGCGGCATCCTGCTTCTCGCCGTGATGGTCGGGCTCCTGTATAAGGTGGGTGTCCCCTCCCCAGCTCTTCGGCTGGCCTGACGCTGGCCTGTCTGTCCGTCTGTCCATCCATCAGCCGCCCACCGTCTAACCCCTCCCCCCCGCCCCGCCTCTTCTCTCTCTCCCAGTTCGGCTTCTTCAAGCGGAATCGGCCCATGACCCCGGAGGAGACCCCAGGAGGGGAGCCAGTGTCTGGGGGTCCTCAGGGAAACGAGGCCCCACCGGAGCCCCCCGCCGCGCAGGGATCCACGGACGCCGAGGGGGTGTCATGACACTGCGGTGGGGGTGGGGGGTGGGAGCCAGGACTCCTGGGTTCTCTCCCCGGCTCTGGGAGGGGAGTGGGGGCTGGTGGTTAAAGCAGGGCGGGCTGGGAGCCTGGACTCCTGGGTTCTCTCCCCAGCTCTGGGAGGGGAGTGGGGTCAGGTGGTTAGTGCGGGGGGGCTGGGAGCCAGGACTCCTGGGTTCTCTCCCCAGCTCTGGGAGAGGAGTGGGGTCAGGTGGTTAGTGCGGGGGGGCTGGGAGCCAGGACTCCTGGGTTCTCTCCCCAGCTCTGGGAGAGGAGTGGCCGCATTTCTGAAAGTGTCTTTTGTCTGATTATTTTATTCCAGTTTCTGTTCTGCGGTTTTCTTTGTTTTTAAACCAGAGGAAAAAAAATCTTTGTCATGAGCCGGAGACAAAACTGCTTTGGTTATGAATTTCTGCCATGAACTCCTGTTTCTGTCACACCCGCGGCTTCGTGGGCGCACGAAGGGACCAGAGGCGATTACGCCGATCTCCCTGCGGCGCGGCCCGTTTGGGCAAAGGAGCTGCCGGGTCCGCCACTGGCCGCCGGGCTGGTCACTATTTGATTGCGTAGTGCAGGCGTTCGAAACATGAATGGCCCCAGCAGCCCCAGGCTGCGGGCTCTGTCCTGCCGCTTTCACGGAGAGGAAAGTGGGGGTCAGCTCCCCCAAAGCCAGCTCGCGTCTAGCTGCAGCCTATTTAAGGGCGTCTCCCAGATTTCGCAGCGAGGTCTCAGCTCAAACGGCTCTAAAACCCACAGGCCGCGTCCTCTCGACCTGACCAGGGCTGTGCTGGGAGGAGGTGCTAGGTGGAATTTGGGGTGCAAATTTGGGGTTGATTGGTGCAGGGGTTCAGGAGATACAGCCCCCCACAAAATTGTCCTGCTTTGGATAGACTTAAATTTGGGGGTCTAGTCTAGGGGTTCAGATTGTTGCCCCCCAAAAACCTTGGCCAGTAGTAGGCACTGGCTAGAATTTGGGGTGCTAAGTTGGGGTTCAGTAACTCAGGGGTTCTGTAGATCCTGCCCTCCCTAAAACTGCCAGGCCGGGAGTAGGCCCTGGATAACATTTGGGGTGCAAATGTCAAGTTAGCTAGTCCAGGGGGTCAGGAGAGACAGCCCCTCCCCTGACAAGTGCCCCGTCGTTACAATATCCGGGTTCTCGGTGTGTTTTCTCATGACGAGCCACCGAAAACGGGTCTCCCGCGATTCGCCCGGGCCTGAGCCGGCGACTCTCCGCCGGAGCCGGCCCCGGGAGCCCGGCTTTGGGAAGCCGCTGGGCTTTGGCCCGGCCGTCCCCGCGTGCCGGGTGCCAGCGCAGGGTGGTTGCGGGCAGCCGCCGGGCAGTGACCGAGCCGCGAAAATGGCAAGATCGCGAGCCAGGCTGTGGACGTGGCCGGCGCTGGCCAGCAGGTCCCGGGATCTGGAGGGGCCGCGGATTGCCCAGGGTCAAAGACGGGGTCAATGGAGGCGGGGTCCAGCTGGGATCGTGCTTGGCGGGGAGACCTCCTGGGGGCTGCAGGGAGCAGCGGGAGGGCAGACACGCACCCCCCTCAGCAGTCAGGGCTGGCCCAGTGCCCCAGCTGTGTGGCTGTTCCCCAGCTGCCTCACACCAGAGGTGGCTGCCTCTCAGAGCCGGGTAAGCTGTCCCCATGCGGCGTTATATGCAGCTGTTCCCCAGCTGCCCCGCCCCAGAAGTGGCTGCATCTCAGCGCCAGATGAGCTGTCCCCGTGCGGTGTTGTATGTGGCTGTTCCCCAGCTGCCCCGCCCCAGAGGTGGCTGCATCTCAGCGCCAGATGAGCTGTCCCCGTGCGGTGTTGTATGTGGCTGTTCCCCAGCTGCCCCGCCCCAGAGGTAGCTTTTTATTCGCACCGGTACCGGAGCCCTCGCGGTGGGCAGGGGAGCCTTGATTCAGCCGGTGGGGAGCCGACCGACGCAGCGGAAAGATCCGTCTCCTGGCAGAAAGCGACGGGGACGACACAAATAATTGCTCAGAGCGAGCGAGCGAGAGAGAGAGACGGCTGTTCTCATCTTCCTGGGGGTAAATCTGGAGTCACTCCGGATCCTGCTCCAGAGTACCTGGCGGGTTGGCGAGCCTGAGGCGCCCACTTCTGGGGTGCCCCGTCAACAAAGGATGTCGCCAGGCCGGGGAAGGAGCAGAGGGGAGCCGCAGAACCGAATCGGTGACCGAAGCGGCTGGGTTTGCCGAAGGACGCCGGGGAGGTGGGCCAATAAGAGCTGAGAAAATATTCAGACTCCACTGTGACGACGTGGGACTTTTCGGTCACATTTCTGTGACGCCGCTGCGTGCCTCAGTTTCCCTCCGGACTTTGGCCGGTGGTCGCACCGAGGGTTAGGAAGCTGAGGCAGGAGCCGCGAGGGGGGCGTGGGCCACGTAACCGTCCGGGGTGGAATGACCGGGTGGTTCGCGGAGGAGCCGAAACCGGCCCAGAGCGAGGGGGGAACCGGAGACCCCCAGGGGAGCCCAGTGGCCGAGGGGAGCCACGGCCCCGTGGGCCGAGCCGGCAGGGCCGAGCGGGGGAACGCAGCGCGGGGCGGCGGGAAGGGGAGACGGGCTGGTTCTGGGAGACCCAGCGGCTGCCCCCCAAGGGGCTGTGACGCCCGGACACCACGGGGGGGAAGCTGGCGCCGAAATCTGGTCTCGCTCGGCCAGGAGGACCCTCTACCCATCCCCCCACCCCTCTACTTATCCCTCCCCCTCCCTGCCCCCTCTACCCATCCCCCACCCCTCCCCCATCCCCCTCCCTGCCCCCTCTACCCATCCCCCCACCCCTCTACTTATCCCTCCCCCTCCCTGCCCCCTCTACCCATCCCCCACCCCTCCCCCATCCCCCTCCCTGCCCCCTCCACCCATCCCCCACCCCTCTACTTATCCCTCCCCCTCCCTGCCCCCTCTACCCATACCCCACCCCTCCACCCATCCCCCTCCCTGCCCCCTCTACCCATCCCCCACCCCTCTACTTATCCCTCCCCCTCCCTGCCCCCTCTACCCATCCCCCACCCCTCTACTTATCCCTCCCCCTCCCTGCCCCCTCCACCCATCGCCCACCCCTCCACCCATCCCCCTCCCTGCCCCCTCCACCCATCGCCCACCCCTCCACCCATCCCCCTCCCTGCCCCCTCCACCCATCGCCCACCCCCCTCCCTGCCCCCCTACCCAACCCCCACCCCTCCACCCATCCCCCCTCCCTGCCCCCTCCACCCATCCCCCTCCCTGCCCCTCTCCCCATCCCCCCCTCCCTGCCGCAGCCCCCCGGCCCCGCGGGTTTGTGTCGCGCGTGGCTGACCCCACCCGTGTCCGGCCCACCCCGGTCCCTCTCCCCGCAGCCCCGCCATGTCGGGGCCGAAAGTGAAACCGGGCGTCTCTGGGGCCGCTGCCCCGCAGCCCGGCCGGACCCGGGACTCGCTGGCTGGGGCGCCGCCGGCCCCAGCCCCGCACCCCGCGCCGAGACCCGGACCGCCCCCGCAGGGACCCCGGTAAACCCGCCTTTGCCCCCCCCCCCCCGGGTCCTGAAACCCCCCTGAGCTCCCCCCTTCTCCTCCGCTACTTGGTGCGGGCTGGAACCGCGGGGCTGGGAGCCCGGACTCCTGGGTTCTCTCCCCAGCTGTGGGAGGGGAGTGAGGTCCAGTGGTTAAAGCCGGGGCGTCTGGGAGCCCGGACTCCTGGGTTCTCTCCCCGGCTTGTGGGGAAGGGGAAGTCTAATAGTTAGAGCAGGGTGGGGGCTGGGAGCCAGGACTCCTGGGTTCTCTCTCTGGCTTGCGGGAGGGGAAGTGTAGTGATTTGAGTGTTTCTAAAGCTGAGAGAAAAAAGAAAACAAGAAAAATACCTACCTTAGAGACTAACAAATGTATTTCAGCGTCAGCTTTCGTGGGTTAAGAGCCCACTTCATCGGATGCGTGGAGTGGAACATGCAGTGAGCAGATCCTGATACATTCAAAGATACATGAGAAGGTGGAGGTGTCTATACCAATGTTAAGAGGCTAATTCATTGAAAGGAACTGTTATCAGTAGAAACTTTTGACGCGATAATCAACAGGGGCTATTCCAGACAGTTGACACAAAGGTGTTAAGGGGGAAATCACCTGGGTCACCTGGATCGATCGGACTTCAGCTGCCGTTAAGATGGCGCCGATCACAACACGTCTGCCTTTCTTCTCGCACTCTTGCCTTTCTTCTCCACGTTCGTCCGCAACGTTTAACGATGTCATCTTCCCATCTTCTTGGAGGCCGACCGGGGGGTCTTTTCTGTTCTCGCGGGTACCACTCAGCAATGATTGCGGTCCACCTGCTATCCGTGAGCCGTGCTGTCTGGCCCGCCCATCGCATCTTGTTATCTCTGCTTTCCACGACAATATCTTTCACACCGCTGCGTTCTCTGATGATTTCATTTGGTATACGATCCAGAAGGGAGATTCCCAACATAGCTCGTTCCATAAATAAATTAGGGGGAAATAAATTCAATTAACATAATGACCGAGCCATCCGCGGTCAATATTCAAGCCTAAGGTGATGGTATCTAGTTTGCATATTAATTCCAATGCCGCAGTTTCTCTTTGGATCCTGTTTTTGAAGTTATTTTGTTGCAAAATTGCAACTTTTATATCTGTCACTGAGTGATTAGGGAGGTTGAAGTGTGTCACCTGTCTGGAATAGCCCCTGTTGATTATCACTTCAAAAGTTTCTACTGATTACAGTTCCTTTCAATTAATTAGCCTTTTAACATTGGTATAGACACCTCCACCTTCTCATGTGTCTCTGAGTGTATCAATATCTGCTCACTGCATGTTCCACTCCATGCATCCGATTAAGTGGGCTCTTAACCCACAACAGCTGAAATAAATGTGTTAGTCTCTAAGGTGCCACAGGTATTTTTCTTGTTTTCTTTTTGCTGACACAGACTGACACGGCTACTGCACTGAAACCTGTCACTATCTAAAGCTGAGATTGTTCCCTGCTCAGCGTCTCCCCATATCCCCGCGGGGAGGGACGTGTCCGGGGCTGTCCGGTTTTCTCTTCAGTTTGCACGTCTGGGTGCAAATCGAGGTTTCAATGGTGTCCGCGACCAGGGCTACGCTGCCGAGTTAGGCCGACGTGAGGCAGCCGACGCCAATCACTCTGCCCGCGTCCCCACGACGCCGTCGCTCCCCCGAGCTAATCCCCCCCCCCTCGGCGCGCGGGGCTCCGTGGAGCGAGGGGGAGGCTGTGCCCGCGGAGACACTGGTCCCTCACGGCCCCCCCCCCCTTGTCCCTCCCTCGCCCCAACAACCGTCTGGCTCAGAGCCGCCGGGCTGAGAAACGGGCAATTCGCCGGGGCCGGCCGAAACGGCTCTGGGGTTAGTGCCGTGCTCTGAGCGCCGGATGCCGCTAAACAGCCGCTGAGGGAAGGAGAAAGCAGAAGTTGGTGCCCCATGTATCCGGGGGGGGGAGGAAGGGGGGGGACTGGGGCTTAAAAAGGGAATTAAGTCCAGCCACCGTAAGCCGCTAATACACCGATTTCAGAGCAGCCCCTTCGACCACAGGGAGTTAGGGACCCGTTCGCCATTTCCAGGAGTCGGCCAGAGCGGCCCTGAGGGTCTCCCCTCCCGGTCCTGTTGACAGGGTCTAAACTGAAGGATGGTCAAATCTTTTCCCATGACATTCGGGTTTTTAGCTAAATGAACCCAGCGGCCACAGGCCGAGACGTTTGGGTTTTAAGAAAACTGAAAACAGAGACATGTTTGGGCTTTTTGGTGCCCTCTGGAGGGGAAAGGCCCCGTTCCCCACCCCCCTGAGCCAGCCAGTCCCCTGCCCTGGGGTCGGATCGGAGCTGGGGGCCCCTAGAGGGAACAGGCCCCGGGCCCCATTCCTCACCCCCCTGAGCCAGCCAGTCCCCTGCCCCGGGGTCGGATCGGAGCCAACTCCCCCTAGAGGGGACAGGCCCCGGGCCCCATTCCTCACCCCCCTGAGCCAGCCAGTCCCCGCCCTGGGGCCAGATCGGAGCCAACTCCCCCTAGAGGGGACAGGCCCCATGTCTCATTCCTCACCCCCCTGAGCCAGCCAGTCTCTGCGGGTCGGATCGGAGCTGGGGGCCCCTAGAGGGAACAGGCCCGGGGCCCCTAGAGGGAACAGGCCCTGGGCCCCATTCCCTGCCCCCCTGAGCCAGCCAGTCCCCTGCTCTGGGGTCGGATCGGAGCTGGGGGCCCCTAGAGGGAACAGGCCCCGAGCCCCATTCCCTGCCCCCCTGAGCCAGCCAGTCCCTGCCCTGGGGCCAGATCGGAGACAGCGCCCCCTAGAGGGGACAGCCCTCGTGTCCCATCCCCCAACCCCTGAGCCAGCCAGTCCCAGGTCAGCGCCGGAGCCCACGGCCCCGTGGAGGGGAATTCTCCACAGCACCTATCCATTGGCAACTAACCCGTTTCCATTTCCTTCGAAATGTTCATCGGAGAAAAAATATACACAATCCTCCCCCCCCCCCCCCCCACCGCCCCAGCTCTGTTTTAGCCCCGTCATGGGTCAGCTCAGGACGGGGTGCCCGGCCCATCGCTCCGTAGCTGGAGGCTGGAGGAGCCAAGGGAGAAGCCGAGGTCGGGAAAGGAGGCGGGCGAGCCAGTGACTAGCGGCTGGCTGGGGATTCGGCAGCGGGGGGGTGGGAATGGAAACGAAATTCACTGGAGTTAAATGTGGGGGGAGGCCAGGGCCCGGACCGGGCTGGTAGACCCTGCTCTGGAGGGCCTGTCTTGTCGCCCAGCGTCTCAGCTTCCAAGAAGCAGAAGTACGTTCCTAGCTGTTCTGGATGGGAAGGAAGTGTCACAAGTGTGACCCGTGGGTGTAGCTCGGAGAGGTGTGAATTGCTACAATCTTCCCAGCCGAGGGTGAACTCAGATGGCCAGCAATGACCATTTATGTGCCGACGGCGCTCACGGCTTCCTTCCTCTTGTGCATCATTTTACTACCAGCAATGTCTCATCTCCCCCCTAATCTGAGCCCTGGGGACGGGGAGCAAAAAGAGAAGGAGAAATTGAAACCTGGCGTCTTTGTTAACAGGCGTCTCTCTTTTCTTCTCACCGCTCGGTGCCCAGGGGTGAAAACTCAGGTGCCGAAGGATTCTCACCTCATCAGATCCGTCCTGGAGACGACAGAGAGGCTGAATCTCCCAGCTCGTCCTCCTGCCTCGTCCCCACCATCTCCAAGAACAGACCTCCGCAGCCTGCGATGGACGCCAGGCCCCGAGACGGACGCGAGGCGGGCCAGCCTCCCACCCTCACAACTCAGCCGCTGCCGCAGCCCACGGGTGTAAGTGGCTCTAAAACCATCGTATCTTCCTTTCTAGTCAGGTTCCTGTGCCACACCCGGGCCCCTTCCAGTCGTGTGCGAAGCGGTATGACTCCAGATCTGCCCCGTGTGCCTTTCCCCCGGGGGGAGAATTGTGCGTGCAGTGGATTAGCTTGTTATGGAAGGGGGTTGTTTATATGCTGTGACGGAGTAGAGAGCGAGATGGATTTGACCTGAGAGGCTGGCTGCATCAGGTAAAGTCGGGGGCGTGGGTTCAAATCCCACCGCTGCCACCAGTTGTCACGGAGTGTGGGGGAGTTAGGCCCTGCACCCCTTTTTCCGGTATTTAATGTGACTTTTAGCCAGCCAGTAGAACAGAAGGTTTATTAGGGTTGTCAGGAAAGAGTCCAAACAGAGCTTGTAAGTATGACCAGGACCCCTTAGCTGGGGCCTTTTGGGGGGCAGGGAGCTTAGACCCCGGCTCTGGGGCTCCCTGCGTTTTACCACCCAGCTTCAAACTGAAAAAAAACAGCCAAACCCTCCAGCAGGCTCTCCCCTCCCCCGGGGCCCCTCCTCTAGCCTGTCCATTTTCCCAGCCAAAGGTGTCACCTCCCAGCCCCCGTCCTGGCTCATGTTACAGCCTCAGGTAAAGTCTCGCATTCCCGATGCAGCCTGTCCCAATGCAGCCAGCCTCTCAGGTCAGATCCATCTCGCTCTCTACTCCGTCACATCTGCATGTCGAGGTTGCTCTGTGTTTAGGCGGGAGAAGGCCGGTTGGAGGGAACGCGGGCAGGTTTGGGATGGTCCTTAGGTCCTGAGGGAGATCACTCCACCATCTGGGAGCAGCCCCTGGAGAACGTCTGTCTCCCGCACAGGTGAGCGTCACGCTGATTGTAGAGAGCTCCACTGGGCCACAGGAGCGGAGTTGTCCGCCGCGGCTTCACCTTGTAGTTTTAGGCTCTTTTAGATCCCCCGGGCCAGGCCACAGAGAGCCTTGAAGGGAAGGACCCAGCCAGCCGGAGAGGGGAGACAACGTTACTCCTGGATGCGGGGCTACACCACAACGTGACATCGACCTCCATCGGCCTGAGTTTTGCACTAAATCGGTCTCCTGCCAACGTAGCCACCCTGTTACATTGACATAACAACATGACCCCCACCCATGACATAGGGCCGAAGTCGACCTACTTCCATCACTGTAATGCTAGTGTAGAAGCTGCGTTACCTGTGTTGACCTACCAGTCCCCCAGCAGGGGGAGTCCCAGGTTCGATGCAGCCGTCCTGGGCCGGCAGGACGGCAAAAACATCCCCAAGATCTTTGCAGAGTTGACACGACCTTGTGATGTCGGGTTGCTGTTGGCCCTCTTCCCGGCTCCAGAGTCCTTTGGATCAAAGCTGCCTTCTCCCTCCTATCCGGTGAAATTGTCCTGAAACCCAGGAGCTGATAGACTCCTAGAGATGTGGGGATGGAAGGGGCCGCGAGAGGTCATCACGTCCAGCCCCCTGCACTGAGGCAGGGCCAAGTAACCCTAGACCAGCCCTGACAGGGGTTTGTCCCACCGATTCTTAAAAACCTTCAGTGATGGGGAGCCCACAACCTCCCTGGGAAACTTATTCCAGAGATTAACGACCCTAAGAGTGAGAACGTTTCCCTTAATAGCTAACCAAAATCGCCCTTGGTGCTGATTAAGCCCATGACGTCTTGTCCCACCTTCTGTGGCCATGGAGAACAATTGATCCCCATCCTCTGTATAACAGCCTGTAACGTATCTGATGACTGTTATCCGGTCCCCGCTCCGTCCTCTTCTCTCCAGATGAAACACGCTCAGGTTTTTAACCTTGTCTCGCAAGTCGGGTTCCTCTCCTCTGGACTCTTTCCCATGTTACCCACATCTTTCTTAAAGTGCGGGAAACAAATCAAGTGAATCCCTAACTCACCCCCATCCGAGGGCTTGTTGACACCGAGAGATGCTCTGGATGAGTTAAACTGGATTAAGCCCCTGTGCACACTCTCTTAATTCAGATCCAAAGTTTCAGTTAGCACTACAGTAAATTAATAAACCAGGCAGCTCTCTTAAATCCCTGGCTCTCATCAGAAACCAACGCTGACCAGGGGCTCTCTCCTATCTGTTGGTGCTGAGTCCGCCTCTCATCAGCAGACTGCTGTTGCTTCTGTATCCACTGGGGAAGCTATCACTGCTTCTGCCTGCCCTGGGTAAAGTCTGTCTTCTACATGGAGCAGGGTACTCCTGAGACAAGGCCTAGAGACCCCCCACTCTTAAACATGCCCCTAAACAGAGACTCAGGTAAAGCTGCAGGTGCTGTGTGTAGTTTGGAGATGGCTGCCCCATCTGGACTCCCCACCTTCCAGAGTAGGGTGCCCCGCTGGACAACTCCCCACCCCTGTGTTTTCCCACTTAACCACCCCCCTTGCCTGTTCCTGCAATGACCCAATGAATCTATCGTCATTGGTGAGCGCGGCACATGGGGAAACTCCAGATCGTGCAGCTTTGGGCACTCTAAGGCGCTCTTGGGGCATATATGCAAATTAGTCCTGCCGATAGGTAAAGAGACCCTCTGTTTCCCCATTCACCCACAGGGGGAGCCAGAGAGCAGGACGTGCTAATTAATGAGCCAGGCCACGGTGTCAGAGCACACCCTCCATGCTCCAGTTTCCCTATAGAGGGACACGAATTGCTTCTCGTTCCCGTGAGGTCCGAGGCTCAGGCTTCATGGGGAATGTGCGTGATGGTGCCCAGATTAACGCCCTCGCTCCCTGCTGCAGGTGTACAACATGTCGGGAGCCCGGCTGGCCCTGACCCTCTGCGTGCTGAAAAATCGGCAGGGTGCAGAAAAGGACCTCGAGGCGCTGGGGAAGATGTTCGAAGCTTTAGGGTTTGAGAACAAGGTGGTTGAGAATCCCTCAGCAGAGGTAAGCAGCTTTAATTCGCAGTGTTCAGGGCAGAGGGGGCCGATTCATGAGAGATGGTGCAAAGAAGAAAATGTAACTTAAATGCTGATTGCAGATGGCAGGTTCGTTACCATGTCCCATCATTTGTAAATAAACCTGGGTCAACACAAGCTCTCTGTGTCTTACTGAGACGAACCACCCCTCAACTCAGGGGACACGAATTAAAGGCTCTCCACCCTTCCACACAGCCACCAGAGGAAGCCTCTGAGAACCAAGCTCCAAGCTCTTTGGCTCTCAACACAGACTAGAGCAGCCTAGGGGCAGCTCTATCTTGCACCAGCTGGCAACTCACCTAGGGAGGTGGTAGATTCCCCATCCAGTGGAGTCTTTATATCAAGATTGGATGCTCTTTCTAAAAGCTCCACTTTAGCTCAGCCTGAAGTTACGGGCTTGATGAAGGAAGCATGGGTCAAAATTCTCTGGCCTGTGCTATCCAGGGGTCCTGTGGAAAAAATAGTATGTGATCATGTCATTAAAGATGGTATCATAATGCCTACGCACAAAGGGGCTGAGTTAAGGTTGCACCGAAAAACCTTAATTCTGGCATTTCCTAACTTTTGAGTGCTTGGTTTTGCACTCTGAATAATATTCTATAAACAAAGGGGGTTTTGTATGGAATTTCTGGGGGGGGGTTTGTAAGAAAAAGCCAAACACAAATTTCCTTGTGTGTAACTGTGTTCCCCCCACTGTATATCAAAGTGCTTAAGCATTCTTGTTATTCTGTAAGGTGCTATAATAGCAGGCAGGTCATTGGTGGGAAGACACACTGACCTTGCGAAAGGTGCCCAGCACTGTCCTTCAGTCTCCATGGAAGGAGCAATTAAGCCTCTGTATGTAGTGAGATAGCTGGAAACAAATCACCGCCCAAGGCACCAGGCCACATGACCAGGTCTGAACAAAGCTAACCCAGGTAGATTAACAGCATTTCCCTGATAGCAAATGCAGGGCCTTGCAACCTGACGTGAACCTGGTGGGACCTGACTGCAAGTGTTGTGGTTAGATGTTTGGCTGCCTGTGTGTTTTCTCTCTACACGCTGTACTGACGCTGGCCAGATAGCCTGCACAGCAGGCTCTGATCGAACTGCCCAGTAAACCCACAGACTCGGTTTTTAGTGAAGGAACTTGGTCAGGTTTATTGCCCACGAAGCACGGTGCTAATGCCCCGGCTCAACGGTTACAGGTCCATTAACACACGTATGCTCGTGACAATGGACCGGCTCAGGACTGGCGGGACTTTCCATTCTCCCCTCGGCCAGACCCCCCTCTGAGATACATCTCTATACCCAGATACAAAATACGCATTACCCCTCTGACGTATCGCAGTGCCACCCTCTGACGTAGCTACCCGCCATCACCTTGCACTTGTTGGTTCAATCAAAACATCTCTATCCACCATGCTGTCATCCTGACCTTATCCTTAGGATGGGTCAGTGTGTTCCTGTTCTCTTTGGGGGATGTGCTGTTCCGGTACCACCCTTCTGGAACGGGCTTGCGTGAGCGCTCTGTGCCCAGCACCTCCTAGGAATGTGTGTTTTTGCAATATCAGCCCTGTGCTTGCCAGACTCTGTGAGCAGGGCCTGCCTCTAGCTCACAACTTAACGTTGCTTCGTATCAGCAAAGATTTGACTACTTTAGCCCAGGCCTCACATCAGGCCTCAGACACAAGGCCGTATGTTTTAGGCTTGAGAGGAAGAAGAGAGACGGCACTTCTTGGGCACAGAGCCCACTGGAAGAGCAGGCGCAGGAATTTTGGAGCTAGGAAGCGGCCTGCTGCTGTTAGTTTCTGCTGCATTCGCGGAAACAGGACTCAGTGCACATTCTTTGTAAATAAACAAGATGGCACTAAAGAACAGGCCTGGACTCATATCACCCATTTCTCCTCCCATGGGAAACAGCCCAGCAAAGCCCCAAATGTTGGCAAACCACTCAGGTCAAAGAGCAACATTTTGACAGTCTTTTACTGTAGGTTTTTGTGTGTGTGAGCTACAATCCTGGGTGCCCAGGTTAGATCCATAGGAGGCTGCATGGATGTCACCACATTTATCTAAACTGAGAGGGAACATTCCCCCGCACAGCTTACCGGGGAGCTCGCCATTTTTTGGTTGCAGGATTTTAAGAGGAAGCTGGTGACATTCCGGGAGGAAATAGATGCCAGAAAGGACCTGGTCAGCTGCAGCTTCGTCATCCTCATGGCTCACGGTGCCCGGGGCACTGTGCTTGGTGCCGATGGGAAGGAAATGAAGCTGGAGGAGCTGTTCGCAGAGATGACCAACGAGACCTGCCGAGCGCTGCGGGGCAAACCCAAGGTGTTCGTGATCCAGGCCTGCCGGGGGGGTGAGTCTCAGAGACGTTGGGGATTGCCAGGTGGGCAGAGTTCGCCGGTGCGTGGAGCCCCATGGGGGTGGGCAGTTGCCGTGGGACCCTCGTAGGGCGCAAGAGCAGTTCTTCCACCAGCGGTGGAGACAGCCAGCAGAGGTGTAGGTCTGGAGCTAGGCCCCCCCGGGTGTTTGGGTCTAGTCAGTGACCGCGGTTATTCAGAACCCCGCCGTGCCCAGGGCGGTTCCCTCGTGTCCTTCCTGTTGTGTAGCGAGCGAAGCCGCAACACAACAAAAGACACAGGGAACATCTCAAAGCGGGGACCCTGCCATCGAACGTGACGGGGAGCTCGGCTCCCGGGGCACCTGCGTGGTCTGATAGCCCCGCTGTGATCCTGTTCCTTTAGATAAGGAAGACAAAGGGGTTCTCCTGAACGACTCCAGCACACGTGATGAGTCCGCCAGCAGATCTTCCTGGACTAGCTCGGACTATGATGACCAAGATGTCATGAAGCTGATCCCGACGAACAGCGACAGCGTCTTCATCTATTCATCCGCCCCAGGTAGCAGACTTCCCTTTCTGGCTTCCTCACGCAGTCCCTGATAGCGGAGGCTGTGTGTATCTCCACCGATACTTCTGTGCTGGGCTGGCTGTCAGGGAGCACTCGCCCCCATTCAAACATGAAACTAGAGTCAGTCGGACGATGGTTTTTTGCCCACCTACAAAAAAGTGAAAGAAAATGTTGATTCAGAAATGCTGTAGTTCAGGAGCTATGGGCCGGACTCCATCTCCCATGCTGCACCACAGTATCCTCTCTTGGAGGTGCATCATGGGAGTCCCTGACCATGGTGCATTGTGGGAGATGTAGTCTGCCTGGGGAGAACAGCCTGTAGGGAAAATGGGGGGGACATGGAAAGAAGGAATTATGACTTCCAGAGGCGTGGCAGCAGCGTAGCCGAATCAAAATATTTTGGGTTGTTGACAAAAAAAACCAAATTTGCCTTGGGAAGCAAACAATGTGTGTGTGTGTGTGTGTGAAGAGCGTCTAGCCGAAAAGCTGAGTTCCTTTGGAAACAAGAGTTACAACAGAAACATTTCGGCCACCCCTGTATGAAACCTACGTTCCTGTGGCCAGAAAAGGGATTTCATACGAACGGCTCGTTCTCCTTTTCTGCTCCAACCTCTCCAGTTACTGGGGGCTTTTTCTGCCCGTGGCCCCCAGCAAAGCCCGTGTCACCAATGTCAGGATCAGCGCTGGCCCTGGCTCTAGAAGGAGGCACTGGTCTGATAGGTCCCTGGACGTTCATGGCCAGAAGGGACCATCCCACGCTCTAGTCTGACCTCCTGTATGCACAGGATGGAGAACGTCACCCACCTCCCCCTGCTCCGAGCCCAATAACTCAGGTTGCACTAAAACACCTTCCTGCGAGGCCTCCAGTCTGGCTCGGAAGCCGTCTAAAGACGGAGAACCCACCACTGCCCGGGGGAGTTGGGTCCAGTGGTTAATCACCCGCCCTGGTGAAATCGGGACCTTATTTCTGATCTGAATGTATCCGTTGGGTTTCGTTCTGCCTTTCGCTGAAAAGCCCTTAGGACCTGGGGTTCACCTCATGATCCAGTCTTGCCAGGGGCACACGGGGAGTCCTCTGGCTGCTATTCCCCTATGTCTTCTGCTGCCCTTACCACAGCTGGCCTCCATCGCCCACCATCATGGGCTAGCTGCCCTCCCGCAGAGCGGCCACCCGCATCATGCTCTGTGGGCTGGAACCAGCACCGCTGTGTTCTCCCCCGAAGCCCCCCCACACTTGTAGGGCTGGGGGCTGAAGCGTTGGTGAAGGGGAAACTGCTAGGGAAGCAAATGGGAGAGGGAAAGAACAACAGGAGGCCTTCATCTCATCCCGGCATGAAGGGGAAGAGGCAGATGCCCCATGGGCGGGTCCCATAAATGGTTCTCTGACTTACTTGCTGTTTGCCAGGGTAC
Source organism: Chelydra serpentina (assembly GCA_037349315.1). Classification (NCBI taxonomy): domain Eukaryota; kingdom Metazoa; phylum Chordata; order Testudines; family Chelydridae; genus Chelydra; species Chelydra serpentina. Next base: position 25,526 of record JBAIAC010000454.1, read on the forward strand.
GTCTCCTATCGAACAGCCCAGAATGGTTCCTGGCTGATTCAGAGCTTGGTGAAAGTGTTCACCAGATCTCAACGTTCGCACCTACTGGAGTTACTGACCGAGGTAAGTGACATTGAAACACGTCCCTCCAAGAGCCACATCCGGGGACTCCACCCACCACCTCCCTCTGTGCATCTCCGGCAAGTCTACACTACAAAATGAAGTCGATGTAGGTTACACTGAGGTACGGCCACTGCCGCAATCGAATCGGTTTTACTACACTCCTTGTGTCGGCGGGGGCTCCTCACCAGGAGCGCTCACTCCGATTGAGCGGCCAGGGCGGGGCATTGTGGGACAGCTTCTGAAAGGCAGCGACAGGGGATGTAAGTAAAGCCGTGTCCACACGGACACTGCATCGACCTGACGACATCCACCTAAGCGTCGTGCCTCTGGCGGAGGAGGAGTTATTAATTCGGGGTAGCGGGCGAGTCACATCGGCGGGAGCGACATTTTAGTGTCGACATTGACAGAGCGAGGTCGCCGTACGTAAAACACGGGGAGGTAACTGTTCCACTGGTGAGCTGGGTCCACCTCTGGGCACCTCACTTTAGGGAAGATGTGGACAAAGTGGAGTGAGTCCAGAGGTCAGCAATACAAATTCGCAGAGGTTTAGAAAACAGGACCTGGAAGGAAAGGCGGAGAGGAGTTGGCTTGTTTAGTCTAGACAAGAGGAAGCCAACGGGGGACATAAAAACAGAAGATGCACAAGGCTGTTATAAAGATGACGGTGATCAACTGTTCTCCGTGTCCACAGAAAGTAGGACAAGAAGTAACAGGCTTAATCTGCAGCCAGGGAGATTTCGGTTGGATATGAGGAAAATCTTTCTAACTCTCAGGGTAGCTCAGCTCTGGACAAGGCTTCCCAGGGAGGTCCTGGGAGCCCCGTCACTGGAGGTTTTTAGGAGCAGGTTGGACAAACCCGTCAGGGCTGCTCTAGTTTTACTTGGTCTGGTCTCTGCGTAGCTAGGTGACCTCTCCAGGTCCCTTCCGGCTGGACATTGCTCCGATTCTACGCCCGCAATCTCTGTGTCTCTCCCATTTCTCCAGCTGGTCCGATTTCTTCTCTCTCTCTCTAGGAGACCAGCTGTTCAAGGCGCCCTGCTCAGGGGCATACCTGGGCTGGGAGGGGCTGTTATGTGGGGATATGTTAATTTCTACCAGCAACTCGTTCGGTGATCTCTGGACAATTTCAGAGGGGTTCAGGCTGCTGGCTCTGCTAACCAGATTCCAGGGTCTCCGTGGGTCCTTCATCTCCCCCTTCTGCTTTTTCCAATTTCCCCCCAAATCAGTCGGGTTCGGCCCATCGATGCCGAGAACATTCCCTGAAATTTTGGAACCGCTCAGAGGCCGTGTTCCAAAGCTATCGCGCTCCAGACACACAGAGAAATGCCATCGAGTGTGAGACCTCCCTTTGCTCAGCCCATGAGTGTAAATTCTAGTATAGACACGCCACAGACATTTGTCCCGGGTCCTGTATCACCCTAGGGGGGACCCTCGGCCAAGCAAAACCAGCTAAGGTGTGTTGAACTCCAACTGGCCTGTCCACTGGGCTTTAAAGACACATTATCGGACACATTTTCTTTTTTAAAAATTCCTTTTGAACTAGCAATGAAAGCCAGGGACGAAGAGAGGAAACCCCCAAGGTTAACAAATCATGAGCCTGGCTTAAAACACCTGCTCCAGTTTTTGACCCTATAGAGAGTCACATTTACAAGCTTTCAGCCCAGCCAGGAGGGCTGGAATCTTACTTGTAAATGAAGGGTGAGTTTCTCATGCCATCCCAGGAGTCCGGCAGCTGGGGCTTTAAGAAAAACCCCAGACGTGATACAAACGGCAGGGGCCAGCCACAAAGAAAGCCAGTGCAGAGAAACAAGACGGGTGAGGTTATTTACTTCTGCCCTGGATGTTACTGAAACTTCACTCTCTCCCAGGTGATTCGAAGGGTTTCGGAGACAAGTGGTGGAACGACGGACATGAGAACGGCAAGCCCAGTTTTCCACAGCTCAATGGGGAAATTGCTCTATGTGCAGGTAAGGGAGGCGAACATCGGCTCCCCGAGTCTCTCTTCGTTTCCGTGCTGATCCGGCCAGAAACTGAAGCGATATTTGTACCCAGTGAACTTTCCCAAAGGCCCCCTGCAAAGCTTTGTGGGAAAGGCTGGATTGCAGCCACGGGGCCAGTTAGGCAGAAAAGTCAATAGGGACGGATCAGCTAACCAGTGTTTTCTCGCTGACGTCTCTTCGCACGTCTGTAGTGACCGCGGGCGCCGTGTTCACTAGAAGCTTTATTACAAAAATTAAAGTGATAAATGTCGGGCGTGTGCAGGTGACAACTTTGTTTTGACCTGGGTTTGTTTAGGGCAGGTGCCAAGACACGTTCCCTAGCCCACCTGTAAGTTCGGCCGCTGCCCCTCAATGCCCTGGGATCCACCCCACACCTGTCCCCCCAGCTCTGCCGGTGCCCCTCACTCCCGACCTGCAGCCCCCTGCTAGCCCAGCCCTGCCCCCCCCAGCTCTGCCGGTGCCCCTCACTCCCGACCTGCAGCCCCTGCTAGCCCAGCCCTGCCCCCCCCAGCTCTGCCGGTGCCCCTCACTCCCGACCCGCAGCCCCTGCTAGCCCAGCCCTGACCCCCAGCTCTGCCGGTGCCCCTCACTCCCGACCCGCAGCCCCTGCTAGTCCAGCCCCGCCCCCAGCTCTGCCGGTGCCCCTCACTCCCGACCTGCAGCCCCCTGCTAGTCCAGCCCCGCCCCCAGCTCTGCTGGTGCCCCTCACTCCCGACCTGCAGCCCCCTGCTAGCCCAGCCCTGCCCCCCAGCTCTGCTGGTGCCCCTCACTCCCGACCTGCAGCCCCCTGCTAGCTCAGCCCTGCCCCCCAGCTCTGCCGGTGCCCCTCACTGCCGACCCGCAGCCCCTGCGATCCCAGCCCTGCCCCCCAGCTCTGCCGGTGCCCCTCACTGCCGACCCGCAGCCCCCTGCTAACCCAGCCCTGCCCCCCCAGCTCTGCCGGTGCCCCTCACTCCCGACCTGCAGCCCCCTGCTAGTCCAGCCCCGCCCCCAGCTCTGCTGGTGCCCCTCACTCCCGACCTGCAGCCCCCTGCTAGCCCAGCCCTGCCCCCCAGCTCTGCTGGTGCCCCTCACTCCCGACCTGCAGCCCCCTGCTAGCTCAGCCCTGCCCCCCAGCTCTGCCGGTGCCCCTCACTGCCGACCCGCAGCCCCTGCGATCCCAGCCCTGCCCCCCAGCTCTGCCGGTGCCCCTCACTGCCGACCCGCAGCCCCTGCTAGCCCAGCCCTGCCCCCCCAGCTCTGCCGGTGCCCCTCACTCCCGACCCGCAGCCCCTGCTAGCCCAGCCCTGGGCTCCCCCTGCTCCCCAGCTCTGCTAGAGCTGATCTCGTTCATTCCAGTGCCAATGTAGTTGAGGGGCCACGTAGATGACAATTCCTCCAGGTGGGTTCAGAATGTCATGTCACGGCTCCGCGCCAGGGGCTGTACGCTGGGCTCAGGCACACTTCGGAGCTGGAGTTCGGTTCAGAACTGGAGTTCGGCAGAATGACTAAAACAGAAATGGTGGGAGGGACCCGCATGATCACAGCAGGTCAGTAACAGAGCCGGGGATAGAACCCAGGAGTCCTGGCTCCCAACCCCCCCTACTCTGACCCACCAGCCCCCACTCCCCTCGCTAAGGATAGAACCCAGGAGTCCTAGCTCCCAGCTCCCCCTCCCTCGCTCTAACCACTAGACCCCACTCCCCTCCCAGCTCCAGGAACAGGATTTTGCTTTTAATTAAGTAACATCTCCCTCTCCCTCTCTCTCCTATCCTAGTCGCGTGCCCCAGTGTCTGGAAGGTAAGCGATTTCTAAGGTCTAATTCAATGTTTACACTGGTGATCTGAAGGGGCGGGGGCGGGAGGGAGCCCCCCTGCATGGTGACCAGACTCGCAGCTGATGCTAAGTTAGGAGGGAGTTGCAAGAACACCAGCGAGGACTGGAAAATCCTCCAGCCTGTTCCTCTCTTTCAGTCCTATTGCCCAGCGGGAGCGAGAGATGGATAAACTTCCCGGTGAGTACCCCAGCCCCCGACGGGAGCCCTGTCCTGGGAATACCCGCCCGGGCGAGCGGGCGGTGCCAACGCACGTCACACGCGGCACAGCCCGGCGGGTGGCACCTCAGACACCCGCATGGGGTGGCTTTAGGGAGAGAGCTCAGACACCCCTGAGCTCAGCTGGGATTTGCCCGGGGAGCCAAGATCTGTCCCCTTTGCTGCTCTCCGAACACAGCCCCCCCTGGGGTCAGTACTGTGAGGGGACAGCGCCCCCTGCCAAGCACCCCACCCCGCTCCCTTCGGCACCGCGCCATTTGCTGAGACCCCCAACCCTGCCTCGAAGCACGGTGCCCCCTGCCCAGCCCCCCGTCCCTGCACCACGGTGCCCCCCGTGCTGAACTGCTCCGGCACCGACCCCTAAGGGACAGCATCCTCCACTGAGCCCCCCTCCTCTGTTCTCTGGGGTGTCCTGCCGGGTCTCCCCTCCAAGCACGATCCCAGCCGCACCCTGCCGGGCGAGATCTGCCAGGAGACACAGTACAAGGCAGGATTCGTGTGGCCCCTCCAAGGGGTGGATGGGTGGGGAACAGCCCCATAAACCCAGCGTGACCCCTCCCGCCCCCTGCCCACCTTTCCCAGGGAAGAAGGAGGATCTGACCCTGGACCCAGCCACGGCCCATCCCCTGCTGGAGATCTCGGAGGACGGGAAGGAGGTGAGATGCGGGAGTTTCATGAAGACCGTCAGCTCCAGCCCGAGGCGATTCGACACGGCCAACTGCGTGGTGGCCCGGCAAAGCTTCAACGCAGGGCGACACTACTGGGAGGTGTCCGTGGGCCGGAAGCGGCGCTGGAACCTGGGCGTGGTCTCAGACCTAGCGGAGAGACGGGGCAGATTGATCCAGAGGAAATCCTGGTGGCCGTGGTTGGATGATGTGATCTGCGCCGAGGGCTACTGGCTGATCGGCTACAACCAGGAGAAGCCTGAGAAGCCGTACTGGGCGTTTGACACCAACCCGATGCCCTTTGACTGCCACCCCCGACCTCAGACCATCGGGGTCTGTCTCGACTACGAGGCCGGGGAGGTCTCCTTCTACAACACCGATGGCCCCAATGCGCCGATCCGCCTGTACACCTTCCACACCACCTTCCACGGCGCCCCCGTCTACCCCGCCTTCGACCCCTGCTGGCACGACAACGGGGGCAACACCCAGCCCCTCAAGATCCTGTGAGCTGGCGGCTCGCTACTCGGGGGAGAGAACAGAGACCAAAGCAACCGCAGCCTCGAAGTGCCACCAGAGCAATAAGGCCCGCTAGCTAATCCGCACGCGCGGGTGGATACTTGGTACTTTGGAACCAAACCAGGGACGTCCGGATGTTAAAGTCTGAGTCTCTTCTGCTCCAGATCCTAGATGCAGTTACATGGCATGGCTGTTATGCTGCATCCAAACCCCTGTGCAGGAGAGGCGTTGAAAACACAGTGAGCTGAGACAATGAACGCCGCTGTCAGCCCCTTCTGACACCCGTGCCCACCGCTGACACCAGTGTCACCCCCTCTGCTGAGCAGCAGCTGAATTCAGGGCTTCACAGGCCACCCGCCCAATGGAGGAGAAATCAGTGACCCAGAGCCTGGGTGTTTCCTCAGCGCACCTTTATATTGTACCGGATACACCAGTCCTGGTACAGAGGTGGGCACAAACGGCACTGTAACCGTGCGCAGACTCACCCGGCAGCGCCTCCTGCTGGTCGTTCTTGGGAATTAGCTCACCAGCCTCCGGCGCGCCCTCTGCCGGCCAGTGTCGCGCCTTACACTGGCCCCCGTGTCCCTCCCGGACCCCGGTGCCCCTTGTTTTGGGTGCTGCCCCCTGGCAGTACCCCCACTCTCAGGGTCTCCCCACCCCTAGCCCCACCTTGCCTCACCCTCCGTTCCCTGGGGCAGACTGCAGTCTGTATTAGCCAGTCATCATAGGCAAGGGAGGTTTGGACCTGCTGCCTTTCCCTGCAACCCAGTACCTCCGTGGGCCTTGGACAAGGCCCTGCAGCCTGGGGAGTTCCCGGCCTGGAGCTCCCCAGCTCCTCTGGCCTTTCCCCAGCCCTGCTCCAGTCCAGGTACTCTCTCAAACACTCCAGCAGCCGGGCTTGTCTCCCTCCACAGCTAGAGGAGACTCTCTCCTGGCTGCCCTGGCCTTTATAGGGCTGGCTGGGTCTGTTTGGGGTGTGGCCCCCGGATGAGGCTGCCTTCGCCATCAGCCTAGCCTTCGGCTCACAGCCCTCCAGCCCTCTCCCGGGGCTGGCTGTAACCCTGTCCGGGCTGGAGTGGGTGACCACCCCGCTACAGGGACACAGACAATCCCTTCTTTCAGAGATCTCAGCCCAAACACCAATGTCTGGGGAATGCAGTCTAGTTAGAGAGACTGAGGCAGGAACAAACTCTCCTGACGCTTGCAACAGTACCCCCCAGAAAGCCTGCCTCCCTAACCTAACACCACCACAACTGTGAAATCCCCGTCACTGGAGGTTTTTAAGAACAGGTTGGACAAACACCTGTCAGGGCTGGCCTAGGTTTACTTGGCCCTGCCTCAGTGCAGGGGGCTGGACTTGATGACCTCTCAGGGTCCCCTCCAGCCCTATGGTCCTACATCTCTTCCCAAGACTGAGCACTTGCTCGCACGCTAAGAAAAAAACACTTAAGACGTCTTAACAGCATCATCTCGTGGCTCCTGGGCTAACAACATTCAACCTGTTTCCCTGAACTATTGAGAGTTTTCCCAGCCAGTCCTTCAGAAACCCCACTGTGCACCGAAGCCGTCTCTGCCCCACTAACTCGTCCCTTGTATCAATCCGATATTAACTTCCTCAGGAGCGTTTTGATCTGCTACGGGCTTTAGCACACGCGCGGCTAAGATTTTACAGGGATACGGTGCAGCCGAGGAATGATGCAGGACAGTCGGCGCCTCCTCGTGTGACAAAGCATCTCAGGAGCTTTGCAGTGGAGTTGATCAAGATTCTGGGAGTAGGAAGTCAGGGTTCGGTTAGTCAGCGGAGCTGCGTCAGGGCACAACCAGAGAGAGGACAATGAGAGTCGGCGTTTACACTGGAGCTGACTGACACTGAACCGGAGTGCGCTGGCTCCCGGCTCCCTGTTACTGCTGTCTGCTAATCGCTGATGCGCCTCGCCGCGGGGACGACTGAGCTCCCGCCCAGGGCTTGTGCTTTCGATTTCCCGTCAATGTGATTTTTATTTTGCTCAATAAAAAAAGATGATGGCGTTCTCCATGATGTCCTAGCGTCCTGAGTCCGGACTCGGTGTCTCCCTCCAGATCCCAGGGAACCCAGGGCTGGCTGAGTTTCTCTTAAACCCCTCCCCAGTTTAACCCTCCCAGACGCATAGACAGAGTCCTTCCACTCCATCTCCCTCCCGTAATCCCGACTCCCCAGCCCAGGGTTGTCACATTTCGGGGGGGTCAATTCAGACCAGGGAGAGGTGGTCTCACTGCCCGCCTTGTAATCCTGGGTGTCTTAAATGCGTCTCTGCTGTCCCAGCCCGGACACCGACAGCCAGCAGACGGGCGTGTAGTTCCCCGAGTGCCGGGCAGCCCTGGATCGGCGCTTCGACCCCAGGAGCCTGCTTCTTACACCACAGTCTCCACCAGCCTTGGTGACTACCGGCAGGGTGAACCCAGCGCCCTCAGTGCTGAATTTCCCCCAACCCGGCCGCCCTGAAGTGCCCAGCCCTCTCCGTGGCCACTCAGAGACATAGTAAGGTCCCTCGCTCCCTTATATAGACCAAAGTGCAGGATTTACCCCTAGCTGCCCCTGTAACCGAGCTTTGCATGTTCAGCGCCGCTGGTGAGATCATTTAAAGTGAGTTCGGGTACGTGCGAGAAAGACACAGTGGTTACAAGCAAATAAAAGTGAAAAGCTTCCTAGTGGCTCAGACTTAACTCAACGAGCTACCGCCTGGGTCCAAGGTCGATTTGTGACCAGTCGTTCTCTTCCCGGCCTTGGCTGCCTCTCTCAGTCAGGGCCTTCCACAAGGTGCTGGCTTCCCTCGTCTTCCCAGGCCGTAGCTTTGGGAGCCACGCTATGAAATCTATGGCTGGTTTGTATGATTATCTTCTGCTCCATGGGGGAGGTTACGGCTCCCCCAGGAACTAACAACAGTGTGGGGTGGTGATTTCCCCTACGACTGGTAACAGCTCCAGAGAGCCACCACCCACTGGAGAGCTTTATATAGGCTGGATCAGGCTGGGTTTTCCAGAGACTGAAGGCTTTTGTAATCCGAGGAAGGGTTGGGATTTTAGCCTGCCTGATGGGGGATTTCCGGTATATTCAGTGTGCCTGTCAATCCATTTACTGTTTACCTGTTTTCTCTGGAGGCTTTTACCCTGAGTACGTGAGCTTGCTTTGGAGACACCGTTTGGGTCACTGGTAAATCACTTGTCGTGTCTATGGAGAGTAACCACGGCAGAGATGCTGGCCTTAAGGCAGACCGGCTGCTGGGGATATCCCAGTGAACTACAGGGGGCTGCAGCGGAGACCTCCACTCAGAAGGGCGTGGGAAACGGGCCCCTGCCCAGAGACAGGTGACAGCTGGAGGCCTGAGACCCGAAGAGACATTTCTACAGCAGGCCACGGAGCGGGTCAAAGGTGCCGTTACCCTGGGTCTGGGCCAGACACGACCCAGCTCTTCAGACTTTCTCCTCGCCTCTTTGCAGCCATGTCAGGTGGATGGAAAGGCCTGGTCCTGTCATCCCAGAGCCGCTCCAAGGGGATCACTCGGCGTATCTCCACCTGTACGGTAAGTGCCCGTTCTTTGTGGTGTTCAGCTCAGAAATTACAGGTTTCCATTTTTTTCCCCAAAAAGTCAAAATATTCCAGAGAAATGATCCCCCAGTTTCTGAGCAGCTCCGTCAACAACCCCGTTACCCACTGTTGGAAATTTGGATCCTTTTCTATGAATAAGGCTGAGTTGACATTTAGCCGAGAGCACGTTTCTTTCCGAAAGGCTGGTCTGCGTGGGCAGAGTAATACGTCCCGTGTGCGCTATTAAGCATAACTATAAACCCAGCAACACAGGATATAAACCAGGGGGTCTCAAAGTCCCGGCCCGCGGAGCATCTGCGGCCCCGAGAACCTCCTCACTGCGGCCCGTGGAGGAGAGACACATGCAGACACGCTGCCGGCAATGTCTGCTGCAGGCGCAGCCCCCCGCAGCGCCCATTGGCTGGGGGAGAGCGACAGAGATACCATCACTAGTCGCCGGGCAGAGTCAGCCACAAAGGTAGCTGTAACGATGCTGGTTCTGGTGGGACCCAACTGAGAGCCAGTTCAGGACAAATTGCTCCAAGCAGGGCAGTGACAGCCCCAGGCTGGGGTTTTTCCACCTCTAAGGCACCAAACCAGCCAGACAGAGGAGACTTTGGTTTCACCCCACTGGCTAACCACAAGTCACCCAAGCAATCCCCTTAGACACTCCAGTTTCCCAGTCTCACCACCAGTGCCACTCGTTATGGGGACGAATGGTTATGAAAACCAATGCCCCAGTAAAAGAAAAAAGGTCCTCCCGATCCCAACGGACCAAGCCCCAGAGCCAGGTCAATATACAAATCAGATCTTACCCACAAATCACGCTGTTGCCAATCCTTTAGAATCTGAAATCTAAAGGTTTATTCATAAAAGGAATAAGGTCTAGGTGAGAGCTAGAATCGGTTAAATGGAATCAATTACACACAGCGATGGCAAAGTTCTTGGTTCAGGGATGGAATAAGCTGCAGGTTCAAATCAAGTCTCTGGAGAACATCCCCAGCTGGCCAGTCACTGAGGCCAAACCTCAACAAACGGACAGAACGGAAGCGTTGCCGGGGTCTGGCAAACACTAAAAACTCTCTGGCAGGCGAAGAATCGTATCAAGTTGTAGGACAGTTTTATTATTTCTAAGAAATTTGAAATAAAAAATACAATATAAACGTTTTCTTTTCTGAACACCATCTTCAGTGACATGACTGGCCCGCTGGGAGGAGTTGAGGACTGGCCCTGGCCCTCAGGTAAATTGAGTGTGAGACCCCTGATATAAACTAACAGCTGATGACTTAAAGTAGCGCCAGAAGAGGACCCACCATATTAACCAGGTGTTCTGTCATCTCGGGCTACCGACGGACCTTCCGAGCTAAAACGTCCTGCTTTTTACCCTGTTTACATTGTGTGCCTCGGGGCACTTGTCTGTCAGCGAGGAACTGCGTCTCTCGTCTATTTCCTCTCAGCAGTTTCGCTAGCTCAAACCAGGTCTGTGGTTTTGACTAGCAAGAAAACAACCCCTTCTATTGTACACAGACAACTTTAATCTGCCTAAAACGCCAAAGCTAATCATAACAAACTCGACTAATAACTAATTACCTGATTACTCTATCAAGCACCAGTTTGAATGATCTAGGCCATGTGTACACTACAAAATTATGTTGACCTATGTTACACCAGCAAACAGCTGCCACAGTAATGAAATTGCTTGTGCGTGTCCACACTGTGTTCCATGGATCGACGGTGTGCGTCCTCAGAGAGCAGTGCACCGTGGGTAGCTATCCCACTATGCAACTCGCCACCATCTAGCGCAGGGTGCTTTGGGAAGGGTTTGCAATGCCTCATGGGGCCAAACAAGTCGCACAGGAATGATTGGGAACGTGACTTTAATGTCCAATAATGCAGTGTTCTCCATCCCATAATTTCATCTGCATCCCATAATGTTTCTCGCCTCTTTTCAAAAATCCCTGCGCACCTGCACGTCCCCCCTCGCTGTCCATCCATCTGCTCGATCTTGCACAGCTCTGGGCTATTTTAATGACTGTTGCCAGCAGGGGGCTCCTGACCCTGCGCTGCGGGGAACATGGCGATTCCTTGGAGAACACGTTGCTGTGGGACGTAGAAAGAAACAATTGAAACTTGTCGGTGGCGTTCACAGAGCAGCTGCAGAGCGCCGGTTCCGGGCCCGAGAAAGAAGCGCTGACCAATGGGATCGCATCGTCAGGCGTGTTTGGGATGACGAGCAGCGGCGGCAGAACTTCGGATGCGCAAGGCCACGTTCCTGGATCTGTGTGCAGCGCTCACCCCAGCCCTCTGGCACAGGGACACCAACGGAGAGCTGCCCTGACAGGGGAGAAGCGAGTGACGATCACTCTGGGGAAACTTGCAACACCCGCTTGCCCCCGATCTGCCAGGAATCAATCTGGAGTTGGGAAATCCACCATGGTGGCTCTTGTGATTCGAGTGTGCAGGGCCACTAATCACCTCCTGCCCGTGCCGGACTGTGACTCTGGGCAACATCAAGAGCAAGGGCGACGTTTCTATGGTGTTGCACGCGCTGGTGGAGCACGGGGGATGCTCCACCGTCAATGTGGGCTAGTCAGGAAGGTGCATGACGCCCGTTAAGAGAACTGCAAGCAGGGACTTTCTTTCCAGACCGGTGGATTACCATGGAGGTTGTTGAAATGCCCACAGTGATCCTGGGAGTCCCAGCTGACCCCTTGCTCCCCTGGCTCATGGAGCCGTCCACCTCGACAGCCGCAAGGAGCGCTTCAGCTACCGGCTCAGCAGGTGCAGTTTCTGAAGCAGCAGAGACTTGCAGGACCCCTTGGAACATATCTTTCCACGTCCTCTTCCTTCTCCTCCTTGTCCGGGGGAGCTGGAGTGGGAGCTGGTGTGGATGGAGAGACCCTCCCGGCCACATTTCCAGCTTCCAAAGACACGGTGCACAGAGGTACTATTCTGAGTGTATTCACCAGATAAATGGAAACTCGGTACACTGAACTCACGCCCCTCCATCCACATCCATTGCAAGCGCTGCAGTCTCACTTCTCCTTGGCATTCGTAGAGCACGGCCGCAGTCCCGGCCATGGCGAGTCCAGCCCGCGGGGGAGGAGGCGAGTGGGGGAAGCAAGAGGCTGATTGCGTATGGGTGTGACTGAGTATATGTGGATAGGGAAGTGGAAGCGAATCCTGCTACCATTCCCCACAGGCGCTGGTGATTTTAGCTGATCTCTCACAGCTGAGGGTAACTGAGGCTGAAAGGGGGAGCTCCCTGCAGGCGTCCGGCTGCACACCGGGGCTGTAGGTGCCTGCTGAAGTAATCGCTGAGTGGCGTGGGGAAGTGTGCAATTGCCGGGGAAGAAATAAGGCAGCCCCTCCCCAGAGACCTGGGGCAGAGGATTGCAGCCTCTCTCCGGGAACGTTTCATCGGGATCTCAGTGGAGGATTCACAAGACATCCCCGTGCACAGAAACAAACTGTTCCACGTGGTGCCCTCTGCCCGACTCTACAGGGGAACGCGAAGCAGAGAGCAGCTCTGCCCCTACTGGGGGTTTCACTACCTCTTGTAGCCTGAGTAACAAAGAGTAAATCGAGAGACGTGTCCTGCTACTTGGGGGGCTCCATCCCTGCAAAGTTCAAAGCAAGCGGCATATTTACCAGAGGTTCCTGCCCCTGCAGCAGGTTCACCCGTGCTGGACCATAAGGACTGGCTGGACTGCCCAGGAGCCAAAACCATGTCCTGGCTCACGGCACTTCTGGATCCCCCGGGCGCCTGCCCCCCATACTCCTTCTCCTCTTCCATCGCCTCCTCCTCGCTGTGCACGCCGGGGGCCTGTGACTCGTGCTCCCCGAAAGTATCCAGAAGGCTCGTGGGGGTGAGGCCTCCATCCAGGGTGGCTCAGCAGCTCTTTGTAAAAGTGGCAGCTCAGACCAGAGCGCTCGTTGGCCTCCCCTGCCACCTGGTACACCTGCCGCAGCTCCTTGGCTTTCACGCGGCACTGCTGTGGGTCCCTCTTCTACCCTTCTCCTCCATGCCCCAAGCAATCCGCCTGTAGATGTCAGCGTTCCTACAGCTGGATCGGAGCTGTGCCTGCCCAGCCCCTTCTCCCCACACACCCCGGAGCGCCTACACCTCCTGTGCACGCCAGGCAGGAGCACGTCCGCCGCGTGGCGCCGGCGTGCTCGGCGGGGCAGGTGCGAGGTGTGCTCCAGAGTTGCTGGGTGAGCGCTCCACACCGGGCAAACAGGAAAAGCAATTTCAACATTTGGTGGCGCTTTAAAGGGCAGGGGCACGTTCCTGCGTGCCTGGGGGTGAAAGTAACTTCAATTTCTTACAGGTCCTGTCCTGTCGAAGGGCTGCAGGGCAGAGCCGCTGCAGTCACTCCCTGGAGCTTGAGGAGGGAGGAGGACTGGCCGCCTTGCAGGCTGAAGGCAGCTAGCACCCTGAACAGAGCAGTGCTGCAGGCAGAGACCCGGGGAGCTCAAGGCAGCCCCTGCAGGGATCTGCAGGCTGAGGCCCTGAGACAAGGGCAAAGAGGGTGCTGGGGCTGCAGGGAAGTGGCCCAGGGAGATCTACAGAGGAGTTGTAGGAGAGGCAGCAAGCGCCGGCCATCTACGGGGTCCCTGGGTCGGGACCCGGAGTAGTGGGTGAGCCCAGGTCCCCCCCGTCCCCACTTGTCCCTGAGGGAGTGGCTGGACTGTGGGACTGCGATACTGCCCCCTGGAAGGGGGGAGCACAGAGTGTGACACAGCTGGGGGGCTGTGTCATGGAGAGGACGCCGTGGTCCTTGGAGCGACATGGGTCCAGGAGCAGAAGTGCTGTGGCAAGACATCACCAGGCGAAGGCGCACCGGCGCACAGAGCGAATCCCCATCCCAGGCGCCGCAGTGGGGAGTCGAACCCCGTCGCACGTGGTGGAGAATGCGGGCATTCGGTCGCCCCTGAGGGAAGGGGACCGAGTGGGAGACTCAGAGACTCTCTGACGGCTGCCCTGATACAAGGGGAATTTGAAATTTGATTAGGGGTCTGGGACGGGTCCCACATGAGGAGAGATTAAAGAGGCCAGGACTTTTCAGCTTGGAACAGAGGAGACTAAGGGGGGATATGATAGAGGTATATACAATTCTGAGTGGTGTGGAGGAAGTGAATAAGGAAAAGTTATTTACTTGTTCTCATAATAGAAGAACTAGGGGCCACCCAATGAAATTAGTGGGCAGCAGGTTTAAAACAAATTAAAGGAAGTTCTTCTTCACACAGCGCACAGTCAACCTGTGGAACTCCTTGCCTGAGGAGGCTGTGAAGGCTAGGACTATAACAGGGTTTAAAAGAGTGAACTGTTAGGTTCACTCACTCCAGGGGACCCGGCATTGGCCACTGTCGGTGGACAGGATACTGGGCTGGATGGACCTTTGGTCTGACCCAGTACGGCCGTTCTTATGAAAGACTATTTCAGAGACTGTACGCATGGAGAGACAACGGAGCCGCAATATGTGGGAGCATGTTTTGCTGAGGGCTGATATACCCTCCCGGACTGGACTGGGGGAATGTTATGCCTGTGGGCGACAGGGACCTTGGAAGGGTGAATGCCGCTATCGGGATGGGGAACGGAAGCCTCACCCCTAAATATCACCCCCATATCCCTCCATCGCCTCCCCTTGGAAAGCCCCATAACCCCTCAGTACCCCCCTAAGAGACCCCAAAAGGGGGCTATGGGGGGTCTCTGAGGGAGGATTGGCTGGGGATATTTAAACCAAAAATACCATTTAAATGTTCTCTCTCCCTTATTAAAAACAATTCCCCTTTTCTCCACTGGGAGGAGCCCTGAGCAGGTGAGAGAAACTGTAACCCAGACGGGGGCAGGGACCCACTTTTCACACCATCTGCCACCGGGAAAACGGCGTGAAAAAGTGCAATTTCCACACCCCATTCCCCACACTTGGCAACTTGTTCCCAACTGGCAAAAATGGGAAAAGAGGCCGAAAGTGGCAGGGAAAACCTACGTTCTGATCCTTCCCCCTGCCCCCAAAGTGGATTCATGTGTAAACCAAGCCTCCCCCCCCCTGCCCTTGCCTGGTTGCCCAGCCCCACAGCTCACAGCACGTTACAGCCGAGGTCAGTGACATTATCCCCACTCTACAGAGAGGGAAACTGAGGCACGGTGACATGCAGCAACCTGACCCAAGTCACCCAGGAGGCAGGTGGAGGATCCAGGAAGAGACCCCAGGTCCAGTGCTTGACCCCCCCGGCCACACTGGGCAGTGAGGGGGAATGCTCCCAGTGCTGTTATCCAGGACGCCCAGCGCTGGACACGGCTTGTCCCTGTGGGCACAGGGACGTGCTGCCATGAAAAGGGTCCCATGTGTGTCTCTCCCCTCCCCCACTCCCTGGCTCCAACAGCAGCCAGGTCGGCAAGGGCTCATTGGCGCTCAGGGACTCATGAAGGAGCGTGCGGATACCCTATTAGCGGTGGTGGGGAAATACCCCTGCCCTGCCCTGCCCTGGGGGCTTTCAACACAGCTAGTGACAAAGCTCCAGGGGCCCCTGCCCCGTGAGCCCGCCCGGCCCCCTACTTTCCGGCCCCTGAGCCGGCTGCGTGAGTTGCAGCCATTCCGATTTCGAGCTGCACCTGGGCAGTGGCCTCCCCAGGAATTGAAATTTTGGGGGGGAGGGTTCGAATTTACTGGGGGGGGGGGTGTCACTAAATTGGCATGTAACTAGTTCACAAAACTGGGGGGGTGTTGAGGAAATTCAGGGGGGGTGTAGGGAAATCACTGCACCCGGGGACCATCTGTCCATGTTCGTGCTTCACACGCTTCATTTCTCCGCCCTCGTGCCCCGCCCGGATACCAAGGGGCGGGACCTTTTACCAGCGGTGGAGGGTGGGGGACCCCGGCAGGCTCCACCTGGGTTCCACGGCCTGCCGGGGACATCGGCTGGCGGCTCCTCCATGGAGCCGTGAGCGCGGGCGTGTATCTGGTGCGGTTCCCCCCGCTCTCCCTGAAGCTTGTCCTTTCCGTGGGGTGAGGGAGACCCTGGCGCACGCGTATCTTCACTGCACCAGGCTGCAGCCCCTCTTCCGGCTCCTCCAGATCATAGAATCATAGAGTCTCAGGGTTGGAAGGGACCTCAGGAGGTATCTAGTCCAACCCCCTGCTCAAAGCAGGACCAACCCCCAATTTTTGCCCCAGATCCCCAAATGGCCCCCTCAAGGATTGACCTCACAACCCTGGGTTGAGCAGGCCAATGCTCAAACCACTGAGCAACCCCCCTCCCAGAGGATCCAATAAGATCCTCTTATTGCGGTTCTCGCTGCGCTTTCCCCCCCCCCCCCCCGCGTGTGTTCATTTACGCTCACCCCATCCGTGGCCCCACGAAGTCGCGTGACCCCCTCGTCCACCTCCTCCTAGCCACGGCCACGGCGGCCATTCGTAACACCAGGGAGAGGAGGTTGGCTGGGGGGCGGGAAGGGCTGTGACTGTGGGGGCCGTTTTTTGTTCTTCCATCCGTTCAGGTATCCGGGCAGAGTTCCTTGGCCGCGGCTCCTCGGATGCTTTCGAGGAGCAGTGGGCGCTGTCCGGGGCTCGCTGCTCGGTGTCCTCCTCAGGTTCCCTAGTTATGGCCCTATGACCCCCCCGCCTGCTCCTGCTTGTTGCTGTCGTTGGCCCCCGAAGCAGTTGAGTCCTGGGTTCAGTAGCTCCTGCCTAGGCCGAGGGAGGGGCTTTTCGCTGTGTCCTGGTTTCGCAATAGGGCAAAGCTGCAGCTGCCAAACCCAGGCCCCCGGCACCGCCTTTGCCTCCCCAGCACGTGCCCAGGCCGGCTCTGGTCCAACCCCCGCGGCCGGCCACATCCTGGCCCTGAACTGTGGGTGACTTGTGAGATCGAGAACATCTGAGCCAAGGGGGCCAGAGCCCCAGCTGTGTCAAAGGGACCGGGAGCCCGGACTCCTGGGTTCTGTCCCCAGCTCTGGGAGGGGAGTGGGGGCTGGTGGATTAGAGCAGGGGGCGGGAGTTTGGGAGCCAGGACTCCTGGGTTCTCTCCCTGGCTCTGGGAGGGGAATGGGGTCTGGTGGGTGAGAGCACGGGGTGGGGTCTGGGAGCCAGGACTCCTGGGTTCTCTCCCTGGCTCTGGGAGGGGAGTGGGGTCAGGTGGGTTAGAGCAGGGGGTGGGGTCTGGGAGCCAGGGCTCCTGGGTTCTCTCCCTGGCTCTGGGAGGGGAGCGGGGTCTGGTGGGTGAGAGCAGAGGGTGGGGTCTGGGAGCCAGGACTCCTGGGTTCTCTCCCTGGCTCTGGGAGGGGAGTGGGGTCTGGTGGGTGAGAGCAGGGGGTGGGGTCTGGGAGCCAGGACTCCTGGGTTCTCTCCCTGGCTCTGTGAGCGAGTGGGGTCTGGTGGGTGAGAGCAGGGGGGGCTGGGGGTTTGCCCCTTAGGCAGAGGATTTGCTGCCTCCCTCCCCTCCCTGGGGCAGGTCCCCGCTGTCACACCCGTTACGGTACCTCCCATGTTCAGACTCTCAGCTCCAGCGTCTCCTGCTGTGCGTAGCCCCGGGACTGGGACCCCCAGGGTCCTTCTCTGATCCAGGCCGGCTCCCGCTGCGATCGCCAGTGTCGCCCCCATTCCCATCGGTGGGGTCCCTGCTGAGCTCCCCACAGCAGGAACCCTGGCAGCTGCTGCGAGCGACCCGCCGGGTGAGCTGAAGAGCCTTGTGCGGTAAAGCAGGGAATTTCCTTGGGTTTTTTGCATGAATACTGTGTGTGCCTCAGTTTCCCTGTGTGTGCAATGAGGTGGGAGAGGGGTGGTTGTTGCGGAGGACCAGGGGTGACTGTCCCTAGCAGTCAGGACCCCAGCAGCTGGTGACGTGGTGACACGGGGGGGAGGGGGGGGGCGAGCCCAGGTTGGAAGGCAGCCGGTTCGGACCAGTGGAGGAGAGAGGACCCCGGGGAGCTGACAGCTGGTTCTAGCCTGAGGGGGAACACAGGTAGAGTTTTTTTTTTTTTTTTTTTTTTTTTTTTTTTCAAGTTTGGTTTCCAAAATTTAATAACATCCAAGGTGCTGTATAAAATAACTTACTAAAATATAAGCATTTCATAACATGAAGTATTGTTACAAAATGCTTCAGAACAGTTAAGACAGGGTGCATGTTCACACTGAGCAAGAAATTCCTGACACTGAACCATCACTGCTATAAAAAAAAAATTAACAGGATGTAAAAAAAACTTTATACAAACTCAAGCTTTCAAGACCCAGGTAAATTAAGCTGGAGGAATGTCAACTGTAAAAAAAGTCACTTCATAGTATAGTTCCAAGAAATTAATGTCAATGTTTTGATGCCTTTTGTCACTATGGAAAAAGCAAGTTTAAAAAGGTTGAAATGCTGAGTAGTTGCGTTCCTTTCCTGAATTAAGGTGTTGGAGAAAACAGCTACTAGAGCGGATATCTGCTTTTTCACACATGGAAACTGATGATTTTTTTCCCAGCTACATTGATGTCATGAATAAGATTTCCATAGAATGTCAAAGCTTTAAGGGGGGCGGAGGGGTAGTAAGTGACACTTGAGCATATTAAGATATCTGGGTCTTTCTAAAATGTCATTTTATCCAGAGAGAAAGGTTATTTGATTTCTTCTGCACATTCAAGTTGTATATCCTTGTCCACAGCTTCCATATCAGCAACTTCGGCTTCAGCAGCTTGAATTTCTACTTCTGACAGGTCATCTGGAGCCTGAGCCATCTTTTTGCCAACTTTCTAATTGCAGAAAACTGGAAACCCTTGCCCCGCCTCCACCCCGAGGCCCCACCCCTGCCCCACCGTTCTCTGAGGCTCCAGCCCCCGCCCCCCCCACGTCGCGCGTTCTCCCCCCACTCTTGCTCACTCGCTCATTTTCACCAGGCTGGGGCAAGGTGTTGAGGTGCGGGAAGGGGTGTGGGGTGCCTGCTCCCGGAGGGGATGCAGGTGTGGGAGGGGGCTCACGGCTGGGGCAAGGTGTTGGGGTGCGGGAGGGTGTGTGGGGTGCCTGCTCCCGGAGGGGATGCAGGTGTGGGAGGGGGCTCACGGCTGGGGCAAGGTGTTGGGGTGCGGGAGGGTGTGTGGGGTGCCTGCTCCCGGAGGGGATGCAGGTTTGGGAGGGGGCTCACGGCTGGGGCAAGGTGTTGGGGTGCGGGAGGGGGTGAGGGCTCTGGCTGGGGGTGAAGGCTCTGGGGTGGGGTGGGGATGAGGGGTTTAGGGTGTGGAGCAGGGCTCAAGGCTGGGGCAGGAGGTTGGGGGGCAGGAGGGGGTTCAGGGCCGGGCCAGGGAGAGTTTAACATTATCCCAGGTCAATATTTACTAACGCCTGGCCGCTAAGGTCCTGGAGCCAGGAGCCAACGTGGGGATGGTGGAAACCTGGGCCAGGGAGTCCGGGATGACGGGAGGGTGTGGCGCTCTGTCGCTGGACGTAGCATCCTGGAACCCCCATATTCACCACTGTGATGATTACCATCTGTGCTGTACAAAGTACTGTGACGGAGCAGGGCGCGGGGCGGATTGACCTGGGGACGTTGCCGGGGAGTTTTACTGGGACTGTCGGCATCGGGGATGGGATATCAGGGGGTGACTTCACTTGCGGGACGAGACCTGAGCCTGCAACCTGAGCCCAGGAGGGGGCTAAGGCCAGGTGACACCTTCTGCCCGGGGAACTGGACAAAGGCTGGAGGAGGAGCTGGGGGTGTGGCTGGAGGAGGCACAGACCATGTGGAGAGGTTCCTGTGGGAGAAGGGGTTCCTGTACCGGGAATGGGCTCCCCCCGGTAAGATGGAGACGTGGGGGATCAGGAGGCAGCTGGTGGTCCCCCAGAAGTATCGCCGCAAGCTACTGTACCTGGCCCACGACATCCCTCTCGCAGGGCACCAGGGAATCCGGCGCACCAGGCAGAGGCTGCTACAGAACTTTTACTGGCCTGGGGTCTTTACAACTGTCCATCAGTACTGCCGGTCGTGTGACCCCTGCCAGCGGGTGGGGAAGACCCGGGACAAGGGAAAAGCGGCTTTGAGGCCTTTGCCCATCATAGAGGAGCCCTTCCAGAAGGTGGCCATGAACATAGTGGGGCCTCTCAGCAAGACAACCCGGTCGGGGAAGAAATACATCCTGGTGGTGCTAGATTTCGCCACCCGCTACCCCGAGGCGGTGCCCTTATCCTCCATTGAAGCAGACACCGTGGCGGATGCGCTGCTGACCATTTTCAGCCGAGTGGGGTTCCCCAAGGAAGTCCTGACAGACCAAGGGTCCAACTTCATGTCGGCCCTGCTCCGGTGCTTGTGGGAGAAATGTGGGGTCCGGCACAGCTGGGCCACAGCATATCATCCCCAGTCCAATGGGCTGGTGGAGAGGTTCAATGGGACGCTAAAGATGATGCTGAAAACCTTTATGAACCAGCACCCGCAAGACTGGGACAAATACCTACCGCACCTGCTGTTCGCGTACAGGGAAGTGCCCCAGGAGTCTACCGGATTCTCGCCCTTCGAACTGTTATACGGCAGGAGGGTACGGGGGCCCCTGGACCTGATGAGAGACGAATGGGAGGGGGAGGCTGCCCCCGAGGGAGAGTCAGTGGTGGAGTATGTCCTGACCTTCCGAGAGAGACTTACTGAGCTCATGGGCCTGGCCAAGGGAAATCTGGCCAGAGCCCAGAGGAAGCAAAAGGTCTGGTATGACCGCACGGCGCGGGCCCGCACCTACGCCACAGGGGATCAGGTGATGGTTCTCATTCCCGTGAGGAAAAACAAGCTGCAGGCCGCTTGGGAAGGCCCTTTCAAGGTTGTCAAGCAGCTAAATGAGGTAAATTATGTGGTGGAGCTGTCTAACCAGGCACACCACTGCCGGGTGTACCATGTCAATATGATGAAGCCATATTACGACAGGGGGAATGTGGTGCTGGCCGTGTGTGGACATTGGGAGGAGCAGGGAAGTGACCCTCTAGTAGATCTATTCCCTGAGACAGGAGCTGGCTCCTCCCAAGAAACGATCCCCCTCTCTGATCAGCTAACCCCTGCCCAGCAAGCTGAGATCAGAGGGGTGCTGCATCTGTACCGACAGCTGTTTTCCAACCAGCCTGGTCGCACTAATCTGACTGTCCACCGGGTGCAGACAGGAGCGCACCAACCTATAAGATGCTCCCCCTTCCGAGTCACAGGGAAGACAGCTCGAGACCTGGAAAGAGAGGTCAAGGACATGCTGGCTTTGGGGGTGATCCAGCCGTCGTCCAGCCCTTGGGCCTCGCCGGTGGTGCTGGTCCCCAAAAAGGATGGGTCGATCCGGTTCTGTGTGGACTATCGGAAGCTCAATGCCATCACTGTATCTGATGCCTACCCCATGCCCCGGCCGGACGAGCTCCTAGACAAGCTGGGAGGGGCTCGGTACCTTACCACCATGGATCTTACAAAGGGCTACTGGCAAGTGCCACTGGATGCAGATGCCCGGCTGAAATCTGCCTTCATTACCCCTCTGGGGCTCTACGAGTTCCTGACCCTGCCTTTCGGCCTCAAGGGAGCGCCAGCCACCTTCCAGCGCCTGGTGGATCAGCTACTGAAGGGGAGGGAGAGCTTCGCTGTGGCGTATATCGATGACATCTGTGTCTTTAGCCAGACCTGGGAGGACCATGTGTCCCAAGTTAAACAAGTGCTGGACTGACTCCGGGAGGCTGGGCTGACCGTAAAAGCGGAGAAGTGCAAGGTGGGGATGGCTGAAGTGTCCTACCTGGGACACCGGGTGGGGAGTGGCCACCTAAAGCCAGAACCAGCCACGGTGGAGGTGATCCGGGACTGGCCCACTCCCCAAACTAAAAAGCAGGTCCAGGCCTTTATTGGGATGGCGGGGTACTATCGAAGATTTGTGCCCCACTTTAGCGCCATAGCCAACCCCATCACTGAGCTATGCAAGAAGGGGAAGCCAGACAAGGTGGTCTGGACCGAGGAGTGCCAGAGGGCTCTCTGTGCACTGAAGGAGGCTTTGATCAGGGACCCGGTTCTGGCAAACCCAGACTTTGACAAGCCCTTTCTGGTGTTCACCAACACCTCAGACATGGGTCTGGGGGCGGTGTTAATGCAGGAGGATGAAACGGGGCAGAGACACCCCATCGTGTATTTAAGCAAGAAGCTGCTACCCTGGGAGCAGAATTATGCGGCCATCGAGAAGGAATGCCTGGCCATGGTGTGGGCCCTCAAGAAACTAGAGCCGTATCTATTCGGGCGACACTTCACCGTGTACACCGACCACTCGCCCCTGACCTGGCTACACCAGATGAAAGGGGCCAACGCCAAGCTCCTGAGGTGGAGCCTGCTCCTGCAGGATTACGACATGGACGTGGCCCATGTGAAGGGAAGTGCCAACCTGATAGCGGATGCGTTGTCCTGGAGAGGGGGCCCTGAACTTCCCCAGGCCACTGGTCAGAGTGACCCCGCTCAGTTCAGTCTCGAGGGGGGAGAGATGTGACGGAGTGGGGAGCGGGGTGGATTGACCAGGGAATGTCCTCTAGTTTTACTGGGGCTGTCTACAGTGGGATGGGAGACAGATACTTGAGCTGTCACCAGAGCCAGGAAGAGGGTGGGGCCAGGTGACACCTTTGTCTGGGAAACGGGACAAAGGAGAGAGGCTGCTAGAGGGGTTTTCGTTTCAGTTGGGAGCTGGGTGGTGGAACGCAGGGAACCCCAAGGCTGGGGTCTAAGCTCCCTGCCCCCCAGAGGGACTTTACTGAGGGGTCCTGGTTGTACCTACAAGCTCTGTTTCAGACTGTGTTCCTATTGTCCAATTGTCTGAGGGGGGAGGTTGGGGAGATATTGGGGGTCTCTGAGGTCGGATATTGGGGGTCTCTGAGGAGGGAGGTTGGGGAGATATCGGTGGGCTCTGAGGGGGGATGTTGGGGAGTTATTGGGGGTCTCTGATGGGGGATGTCAGCGGGTTTATGAGGTCGGATACTGGGGATCTCTGAGGGGGGAGCTTGGGGAGATATCGGTGGGCTCTGAGGGGGGATGTTGGGGGTCTCTGATGGGGGAGGTTGGGGAGATATTGGGGGTCTCTGAGGTCGGATATTGGGGGTCTCTGAGGAGGGAGGTTGGGGAGATATTGGTGGTTTCTGAGGGGGGATGTTGGGGAGTTATTGGGGGTCTCTGATGGGGGATGTCAGCGGGTTTATGAGGTCGGATACTGGGGATCTCTGAGGGGGGAGCTTGGGGAGATATCCGTGGGCTCTGAGGGGGGATGTTGGGGGTCTCTGATGGGGGAGGTTGGGGAGATATTGGGGGTCTCTGAGGTCGGATATTGGGGGTCTCTGAGGAGGGAGGTTGGGGAGATATTGGTGGTTTCTGAGGGGGGATGTTGGGGAGTTATTGGGGGTCTCTGATGGGGGATGTCAGCGGGTTTATGAGGTCGGATACTGGGGATCTCTGAGGGGGGAGCTTGGGGAGATATCCGTGGGCTCTGAGGGGGGATGTTGGGGGTCTCTGATGGGGGAGGTTGGGGAGATATTGGGGGTCTCTGAGGTCGGATATTGGGGGTCTCTGAGGAGGGAGGTTGGGGAGATATTGGTGGTTTCTGAGGGGGGATGTTGGGGAGTTATTGAGGGTGCACACGTACAAAATGGGAAATGAGTGCCTAGGCAGCAGAACTGCGGAAAGGGATCTGCGGGTCAGAGCGGATCACAAGCTAAATATGAGTCAACAGTGTAACGCTGTTGCAAAAAAAGCAACATCCTTCTGGGATGTGTTGTGAGCAAGACAGGAGAAGGAATTCTTCCGCTCTCCTCCACACTGATACGGAATCAGCTGGAGTATTGGGTCCAGTTCTGGGAGCCACATTTCCGAAGGATGTGGACAAATTGGAGAAAGTCCACAGACGAGCAACAAAAATGATTCAAGGTCTAGAAAACACAAGCTGTGAGGGAAGATTGAAAAAACTGGGTGTGTTTAGTCGGGAAAAGAGAAGACTGAGAGGGGACATACCAGTTTTCAAGGACATAAAAGGTTGTCACAAGGAGGACGGAGAAAAATTGTTCTTCTTAACCTCTGAGGACAGGACAAGACGCAATGGGCTTAAATGGCAGCAGGGGAGGTTTAGGCTGGACATTAGGAAAAACTTCCTAGCTGTCAGGGTGGTTAAGCACTGGAATAAATTGCCCAGGGAGGTTGTGGAATCTCCATCACTGGAGATTTTTAAGAGCAGGTTGGACAAACCCCTGTCAGGGATGGTCTGGGTAACACTTAGTCCTGCCATGAGTGCAGGGGACTGGACTAGATGACCTCTCGAGGTCCCTTCCAGTCCTATGATTCTCGAAAGCCCAAACCCACTACAAACTGAGCCTACTGGCTGTCGGTCTTATATACTGGTTGCTCTCTCAAGGTCAGCTCCTCTCTCGCTACACGACGAGCTCTCCACAGGCCACTGTCAGAGACAGGAACCTGGGCCAGATGTCCCCGGGTCTGCCCCAGGCCAGCAGCTCCGATGCCCTTAGAAGCGGCAGCACCGAGGGGTTCAAACGCCGAACCAGGCTGTAGAAACCAGCAGGTGAGTTCCAGGGCACAAGGAAGGAGACGGCAAGAAACGTCGGCCCCGCGGGGCTGTGCCCCGGTAAAGCCGGAGGGTCCGTGGGGTGGGGCTGGGTGGAGCACCTGGACCAGCTGCAGGCAGGGGGTGGGGGAGGCAGAGCCCCTCCCCCAGATCTGAGCCAGCTGCAGGGGCAAGGGGCTCTCCAGGCCCGTCTGCAGCACCGGAGGCTGGGGGAGGTGTGGTGGTCTGAGCGGGGTGAGAACACTCTGCCCCATGGAGATGACACAGCCTGACACACTGGCTGTGAGACCTGTGACCTGCCCCTTGCATCTCGTGGGTGTTCCTGCCCCCTACCCCTGTGTTGCCAGAACTTGTGGGGCCGTGCCATGCACCGAGCGTGCCTGCTCTCAGCTCCCCACCCGGCCTTGGCACAGCTCGACACCCTGAGCCGCTGTCTGCAAACCCTCCGGCCTGCAGCCAAGCCTGGGCCCACTTCCCGTTCTCTAGCCAGCCGGCGTCGCCATCATTACCGTGGATAGTGTCGCTTCCCAAAGGGGCGGTGGGGGCTGGACCCCGGCTGAGATCAATCTCGGGCAGGGGAGACCAGGCTGGGCAGGATCCGAGCCACGTCTGAGCTCCAGGGCTCATAACACGCTGATGTCAGGTGTATTTCTGAGGGTGAGGGAGGGGGTCTCTCTCTCAAGCCCTTGCTTAAGGGACCCCGATTTGGACACTAACCCTCACCCGGATCCCCATGAGACACAGCAGTTAAGGTCTGGTTCTCAGTCTTCTGGGTTTTCAAACTTCTGGGGTCACGATTCATGATTTTCTTCTCAGACACCTGGGCTACAAAATGACTTTAAAAAAACCCTGAAATTCTCCCCGAATCATAGAATCTCAGGGTTGGAAGGGACCTCAGGAGGTATCGAGTCCAACCCCCTGCTCAAAGCAGGACCAACCCCCAACCAAATCAACAGGACTCCGGGAGTTGGGAGCTTTTATGTTGATGCTTGTGATAAAAATCACAGGAGTTGGTGTCAGGCCCCTCGCTGAGCGCACGGCTGCCTCTGGGTCGCTCACACAGCTCTTCTAGCCCTCTGCGCTTCGTCTGGGCTGGGACACCTGCCTGGGGATGTCGCGGGATCCCGGCTGCTTTTCTAAACTCAGTGTCGGGCCCTGCAGATCTCTTCGCTGCTTGGCACTGCGGCGAACTCCTGGGGCTGAAAAACCACCCGGCTTAGAGTGAACCAGATTAAACACAGCAGCTTGTGTGATGACCCTTCTGTGTGTAACTTCCAGAGGGAAACTTCATCTTCTGAGACTCCAGCCGGGCTTCCCTTCTGGATCACGGCCTGATCCTAGAACATCCCAGGCTGCCTTAGCGCCTCCAATGGCAGGTTGCCCGGTCCCTGCTCCACCGCTCCCAAGGCTGCCTGCAAGCGCCAATCTCCTGCCCTTAGCTGGAGGGAGGAGCTACGAGGTGGTGGGAAAGACGGTGGCCAAGCTCGTCGAGTGGCTGGATCAGAGCAGCACCGGGCTGTACCCCGCAGGTGCCAAGCTCACGGGGAGCAAGAAGCAGGACCTGCACATCCAGAACGACACCAGCGCCAGTAACTTCAACTTTCTCGTCCCGCTGCGCTTCAACCCCACGCTCCAGCTGATGGGCAGCATAAACGTCTGGGACCTGAGCTGCGATGAAACGCGGCTCCCCAACGACAGACACCCATCCAAAAAGGTGTCGGCGTTTTGCTGGGGGAGCAAATTGGTGCTGGATCTAGACACCCTGAGAGCGGAAGGGACCACCCCCAATTGCAATGCACCGTCCCCACGTACAGGGAACTCCAGTGCGGGACAGAGAGATCAATTCGAGGTGAGATGAACCCACCTCGGGCTATCCAGGTCCTGGGCTTGCCCCCCCCCCCCAGTCCCCCTGCTAGCCCAGCCCTGTCCGCCCCAGCTCTGCCAGTGCCCCTCACTCCTGACCCGCAGCCCCCTGCTAGCCCAGCCCTGGGCTCCCCCCAGCTCTGCCAGTGCCCCTCACTCCCGACCCGCAGCCCCCTGCTAGCCCAGCCCTGCCCCCCCAGCTCTGCCACTGCCCCTCACTCCCGACCCGCAGCCCCCTGCTAGCCCAGCCCTGTCCGCCCCAGCTCTGCCAGTGCCCCTCACTCCTGACCCGCAGCCCCCTGCTAGCCCAGCCCTGCCCCCCCCAGCTCTGCCACTGCCCCTCACTCCCGACCCGCAGCCCCCTGCTAGCCCAGCCCTGCCCCCCCCAGCTCTGCCGGTGCCCCTCACTCCCGACCCGCAGCCCCTGCTAGCCCAGCCCTGCCCCCCCCAGCTCTGCCGGTGCCCCTCACTCCCGACCTGCAGCCCCCTGATAGCTCAGCCCTGCCCCCCCCAGCTCTGCCAGTGCCCCTCACTCCCGACCCGCAGCCCCCTGCTAGCCCAGCCCTGGGATCCCCCCAGCTCTGCCGGTGCCCCTCACTTCCGACCCGCAGCCCCCTGCTAGCCCTGCCCCCCCGCCCCCAGCTCTGCCGGTGCCCCTCACTCCCGACCCGCAGCCCCCTGCTAGCCCAGCCCTGTCCGCCCCAGCTCTGCCAGTGCCCCTCACTCCCGACCCGCAGCCCCCTGCTAGCCCAGCCCTGCCCCCCAGCTCTGCCAGTGCCCCTCACTCCCGACCCGCAGCCCCCTGCTAGCCCAGCCACTAATGTATTTGGGGGGCACAGTCCAGATTTTTAAAGCCTGGTGTTGATAATACTGCAGGCAGATATCTTAGCCCTGGTCTACACTGGGGGCGGGAATCAATCTTCAGATACACAACTTCAGCTACGAGAATAGCATAGCTGAAATCGGCATATCTTAGATTGACTTACCTCGCGTCCTCGGGGTCGACTGCCGCTGCTCCCCCGTCGACTCCGCTCGCGAAAAATCAATCTCCGAGAGCCGGCGGATAGTGTAGACATACCCTTAGTTACCATCTAGCAGCATTTTAACCTTCCGGCAGGATTAATTTGTTGTGCCCTGCGATTTGGGGCTTTGTCCCACATTCAATCCTTGATGGCTTGTGATGTGGGAAGAGAAAAAATCTGATGGATTTTTCCCTCCTTTCCCAGGAAAGCATCGACAATCACCACTTGGATCCTGTCCGCATCCTGCAGGACTTCCACAGAGATGTGCAAAATGCTCTGACTGCAGGTCATTTGTGGGGCAGGGAAGAAGGGTGGATATGTGGGAGCCAGGGTCTGGGGGGCTAGGAACGTGGAGTCAGCAGAGAAGGAGTTGGGGTACTGGAGGGTGGATTTGGGGCTGGGGATGTGAGCGTGGATTGGGTATTGGGGTGGGATTGGAAGGGCATGGGAGTGCGGATTAGTGGGTAGGGAAGGGGGCAGGAAGCTAGGAAGGTGAATTTGAGGAGTGGGGACAGGCTTGGGGTTATGGGGCGGGGGAGGTCATCTGTTAAAGGAGCCATCTGGGTAATTGCTCATAACACTTTCGTTTTCTATTTCCTCTATCTTCAGGTGAAAACAGCCACCCCAGAGACAATGGTGAGTACAAAATAAATGGCGGGATATTGTCAAATAACCGTGGGTGCCAAATACTAGGGCAGATTGATCAGGTACTGATCTCAGCTCACTGGAGTCAATCCAGAGTCACTTCCTGACTGAAGTGGGGTGACTCCAGATCTACACTCCTTTAACTGAGAGCAGAAGTCAGCCCCAAGTAATATTCTGAAATTCTGTCAGAGTTTTGGATGCTATGTCTGCAGCACATGTTGCTCCTGGGTTAGATGCTGAAGGTGAACGAGGAGGTGATGTAGGGGTGCTCCAGTTTTGGGGGTGCCCTTGCTCAGCCCTGATGGAGAGAGCTGCCAGGGCTTCCTTTTTGATGATCCAGTAGTTTACTGCCCGAGAGAACAGCTTTCTGCTCATGTAGAGGGTTGGGTGTCCCTCATTATCCACCTTCTGGGGTAGCCCTGCCCCGAGGCCTCTCAGCAAGATGCCCATCTGAAGGGTGAACTGTTTTGAGAAGCCAGGGTGGAAGAGGCCCTGACTTGTGGGTTAGATGGTTCTTTAAGGCTTTGAATGTACTGTCACCAGCTTTCATCCATTTGACCTTTTGGGGCAAGAGTCCTTCACCAGATTGGTTAGAGGGGCTGCTATTGTAGCGAAGTCCAGTACAGCCCGCCGGTAACAGCTGGCCAAGCCCCGAACTCCACCAACAATGGGGTCTACAGTACAGGTCTACGGTGGTCTAAGGTCCAGCGGTCCACAGCCAGTCCAGCAGCTCCTGCACCCCGGGCTTGGGTAACCTGGGGATTGCTTGGACTTTCCTAATGTCTGTGTGTCACGGAGTATAGGGGAGTCCGGCCCTGCACCCCTCTTCCCCGGATTCACTGGGAGTCTCAGCCAGCCAGTAGAACAGAAGGTTTATTAGAGATGCCAGGAACACAGTCCAACCAGAGCTTGTCAGTACATCCAGGACCCCTCAGTCGGGTCCTTCCGGGGGGCAGGGAGCTTAGACCCCAGCCTGGGGGCTCCCTGCATTTCGCCCCACAGCTCCAAATGGGGCAGGGAGGCCAGACCCTGTCTGCCCCCCTCCCCTCCTCTTCCCAAGCCAGCTCCAAACTGAAAACACACAGACAAAAACTCCAGGAGGCTCTTCCCCTCCCCCCGGGGCTCCTCCTCTCGCCTTTTGTCCGTGCTCCCAGCCAAAGGTGTCACCTCCCAACCCCCGTCCTGGCTCATGTTACAGCCCCAGGTAAAGTCTCCCTTTCCTAATGCAATGCCGCAGGTCCCAGGGAACCTCCCCCACAAACCTCCCAGGTTGAATCCACCTCACTCTCTACCCCGTCACACTGTGCAAAATCGAATTGACCGGTCTGTCTTTGGCACCAGCTCAGTCGTACTCCTCCACCCGCTGTGGGATTCCTTGATGACTCCTAGGGCTAGCATAGGCTGCGGCTCTTTGTATACCATTTTCCACATCCTCCTTGTCCAGAGCCGGGGGCTCTCCTGGACTTTGTGCCCCAGCTTGGTCGATATGAGGTTGTAGATCAAATGCATCTGCCTTGGGTGGGCTGAGAACACCGAGGAAAACGTCTGAACTAGCTGTAGCATCTGTGCCCATTGTTCAGGTCGGAGTCAGGTTTGAATTGGGTCCAGATCTTGAGATGTCATGGCTTGAGGCCCTCGCTCCAGCTCGGGGAATAGAGGGGTGTGAGCAGGGCCTCCCTGATCTCTCCAGGCCTTTTAGGAGGTTAACGGGATATATCTGCATCTCTTTACGCTTCCCAGACTGACAAATCTCAAAGTCAACCAGCCCTGCCCTTCTTATCACCTCACACGGTCCTTGACATCTGGCCCGCTGACTCGGAGCTTGGTAGTAACGATAATATACTGTCCCAGGTTCGTGTCATCGGGGTCCTCAATTGTAGGTGTGTTCCTGGCAATGCTGAGCTGTAGCGAGGTTCTCCTTTGCAGCCCCCTAGCACTCTTAGCCTCTCCGGTAGCTGGAGCATATACTGCAATGAGCCTGTAACTCTGGGATCCCATTCTTCCCAGGATTCCCAAAGGAGGCCCAGAATCCCCTGGTGCGGTCTCCCACACAGCAGCGCAAATGGCGAAAACCCTTGGAGGCTTGAGGGACCTCCCGGACGGTGGTAGCATTCGGTCCCAGTGGCAGAGGTTAGAGGCTGCAAACTTTTTCGGCACCGTCTTCATGGTCCCATTGAACCGCTCCACTAACCCGTCCATCTGCGGGTGTAGACTGACGTCTTGCGGGATTTGACCTTTAGCAGCTCACGCAATTTCTGCATCAGTCTTGATGTGAAATTGGACCCCCGTCCGCCAGGATTTCTCTAGGTATCCCGACCGCGGTGAACACCTTCGTTTGGTTGCAGTGGTGGCTGTGTTTGTCATGCGGGGGGGAATAGCCTCAGGTGTACCGTGTCCTGTATTCGTCTGTCACCAATACGTGCCAATAACCCAACAGGTTTTTCTTGAGTGGCCCTCTTAAGTCCAGGCCTGTTCACTCAAAGGGTACCCACAGCACCAGGAAGGGGACCGGGGAGACTTTGGGGTTCTCTTGGGCCCCATCAGTGGACAGTCGGTATCCCAGGCCAGTGAAATCTGAGGCTCACCCTTTCCATTGACTTCTGCCTCCCCAAGTAACCACCTCATGGCACCAGTTGAACTGGGCGTAAGACTCATTTGCAGATCTCTTGGGGACCAGAAGCTGAACCCTATTTCCCTGGTTTGGGGGTTCAGTGTCACCCGGTGCAGTCATTTGTTTCTGAGTTCGAAGGGTCGATCTCTTCGCCATTAGCCACAGCTCTCTGTTCAAATGCCCAAACTCAGGGTCTGGTCTTCGTGCTGTTCCCTTGGAAATCCACATCTTGCATTAGCCACTTGATACTCATAACCTCGGGTGCCCGGCGGTTGGCGGGGTGCCGGGTCGAGCTTCCTGGCTGCAGGGAGGTTCCCTCTTCTGGGTCTTCTCTTTCTCCAGTTCTGAGTTCCCCTGGTTTGGTCGTTTCCATTGTCCCTAGACCTCCAGCTGGTCTCCATCCCACGGTCTCAGGATCTCCCCGAAATGCTTCAGATCCCAACCTGAAATTACAGGGTAGGCCAAAGCGGGTGACAACCCCACACAGCAAGATTCCATGGGGTTCCCTCCATCAGCTGCACTTCCTCCGTGGGATAGGGCCATACGTCCCGGGGATGCTTTGCTGGCAGATAGTGGCACCAGGTGGGTCACGGGCCTGCACTAAGTTCTCCTGCACTGATGTCTGACTGCATCCTGAGTCCTTAGGCCTGTCACCTCGGCCCCATTGACCCTCACCGGTGCTGTCATTTTGGCCAGGCCCTGTTTGTGAGCTCTAGCATTGGCTGTCCAGGCTTGCCCGTAGCTGCAATCCATGAAGGCACAGTCACACCACAAGTGCCCCCTCTGGCCACACTCAGAGCAGAGGGGGTCCTTCTTTGGAGGTGTTTGCCAGTCCAGGAGTCTGCAGTGATTGTCCACAGTCGGTTTTAGCTCCTGGACAGAGTTCGGTAACCCACCCCAACCAGCCAGCGCGCGATCTCTGGCCCAGAGATGCTGGTAACTTTTATAAAGTGGAGACAGTCGTCACAGAGAGATGCCTGGGTTTGTCAGAGCGGTCACAGCGGATGCTTAAATATGGATTTAGGGACCAAACTTTAGGCCGTCAGCTTTGGAAACTTTTAACTTGACCTTATAAAACAGGAGCCCTATGTTTCGATGAGCATCACTGGAGCTTCTGTTCTCTCCCCATCTCATAGAGAGAATGACACTGCAGCCCTGGGACCCCACATGCCCGGCTGTGCAGCTGATTTTCCGGCTGGGCGAGGAGGAGCTAGTCTCTGTGGATCTGGGCCCTACTGTCCAGGATAAGGTGGTGTTGTCTGAGGACTGGCAGAGAAGCGACCTGGCCAGACTGTCCAACTGGTGGGACAAGGAGCCGGGCAACAGCCAGGAAAAGATTCCGTGAGAAGGGGGAGAAAGTCAGGAGAGTCGGGGCTGACGTGGTGGCCAAAGATGGTTTCTGGAGGTAAAAAAGATCCACCGCTGAAAGGAACTGAAATGTTCAGCTTTTGAAAACTAGAAAAAATGTGAATTTCCAAAATGTTGTTGAATTTGTTTGTTTTTTTCATCCTCTGTCCCCGTTTTTGGCCCGTGAATCCAATAGAAGGATGGATTCCAGGCTAGTTTCCTTTTCCTTCTTTTTCCACTCTTGAACTCTGGAAAAATTAGTGGCAAAGGAAAAATGAAACGTGGTCCTTGTCTACATGGGAAACCTTTGGTTTAAGCCAAGGCTTGAAATTAAGCCAGTCCAGTTATACTGGGATAGCCCCGGTGTGGGCACTCATTCCCGTTCAGGAGTGCCTTGGTTTGGTTTTGGTGAGTGGGAAATGGCAGTCTGCACCTGGCACTGAAATGCGGCTGCCTCTGGGGTGAGGCGTGGGGGCTGTTTATACCGAGGTCCCTCGCTCACCGACGTTCAATGAGGTTGCTCTTTCCCTCGCTTCCAGGTTCTCTTTTGCTAATGCCGAGACAGCTTTTCTCCGGGACATCGACAGTGACGGGGGGCAGCGACGGGAAGCCCTGAGACTCCTGAAGTTCATAAACAAGGAGTGCTGGGTCCCAGAGTATGGCAAGATATTGACGTCTTACCACCTGAAGGTAACTCTCCGGGCATGCCTGGGTGGGACCATCTGCTGTAAGGGGATGCTGGGGAGGGGGTGGGGGGAATAATTCAAGCATAGGTAGCTCTGTCTGTCTGGACTCAGGCTCCGGTCTGAGATGTTGTGAGTTGTGTCAGATCCCAGGCAGTGCAATCCGTGTTGAGTCTGGGTGTCTTCTCTGCTTTTGCTGGAGGACTCACGGAGAGACCTGGCTAGATTGTATAATTATAATCGATTTTGACTCTGATCCAATCTCATGTTTCAGGGCTTAGGCTAATCATCTGCAGAGATCAGGAAGGGGATTTTTTGCCCCCCAATGCACAATGGGCCAGGCTCATTCTGGGTTTCTTTCAACTTCTCCTGAAGCACTGGGGACCTGCTATACTGCTGGAGATGGGAAGCCGGACGGGGTGGGCTGGTGCTCTGAGCTGGTCCAGAGACTCCTCTCTTGGCTGCCTGGCTAGTAGGTCTGGCTCACATGCTCGAGGTCACCGGAGTTGGGGCTGCGAAGGGATTTCTTCAGGTCAGCCTGGAAGACCTTTAACTCAGACATTTTTTCTCCGTAGTATTGCTCAAATGTCTCAGTTCAAGAACTGCTCAACCCCCCCAACTCCAACTTGGTCGTCCATAAAAAAATTCAGGGGAGACAAAACCTGAACTGCTAATGGGGGTGGGGTGTGTGAACCCACCAAAAATATTTCAAGGAAACTACCAAAAAGACTGGGCCAGATCCCAGCTGGGGTCACTCGGCCGTCGCTCCATTGGGGTCAATGGGGCCAGATCCCAGCTGGGGTCACTCGGCCGTCGCTCCATTGGGGTCAATGGGGCTAGATCCCAGCTGGGGTCACTCGGCCGTCGCTTCACTGGGGTCAGTGGGGCGGGTGTCGAGAACTTGAGGCGTTACACTGATTTCCTGTGTCTTTCCTCTCTCTGTGCAGACCATGCTGCTCTGGGCCCAGGTTATCCACCCGGAGAAGGAGAAATGGGAGACCCTGGCGTCGTCCCTGAAGACCCTCCTGAGCCTCCTACGTCACTGCGTCAACAAGGGAAAGCTCCCCCACTATTTCCTGCGTGACTTTAACCTCTTCAACAAGCGCTACAGGGAAGGCAGCGGGTTCTATGAGCGCCTGGCCCTGCAGGTTCTCGACAAGGAGGGGGAGCTGTTGGAGGAGGACCCGGTGCGGTATATCTCCCTGAGAGTCCCCAAGAAGGATGCTGAGCGTCCAGGGGCCTTCAGCAGAGCGGAGGCGTCTCTGCAGGGATTTAAAGCGAGCCAGCTGAAGGAGCTGGAGGAGAAACGGCTGTATGAGTGGGAAGAGGAAGAGCCGGGTGACGAGAATGTAATGGCCTAGCCAGTCCAAGGGAGGGAACGGGTAGAGCCCTGTAGGGTTGAACAGAGGAGCAGATCCCGGCTATGGGATTGTGCCGGGAAGCAGCCACAGCCATAGCTAAGAAGGAGAAAGATGTCATCTGAGTGGCACTAAAACGCTCGTGCATCACCAGTTTGTCTTGAAGATTGCTGAGCTCCGTGGGGGCCAGGGTTAGGGTTAGTGCTGAAATGTCGGGATTATTTTGTCAACAGGTTCCTCAGGTATATGGCCCCCTCCACCTTTCCTCACTTTAAAATTTCCCCCATTCTTATCATGGGTCTATCTGGGTAAAATATTCAGGGGATAATGGGTGTGAAATGGACACCAGCCACGATGATCTGCGCCCCCGCACCTCCACCACAGCCAGCTCCTGCCCCCACCCCACAGCACCACCTGCTGGGAAAGGACGGTCACTCGTGCCCTCTCCTCTCTCGTCAGGTGTGCGACCCAGCTCGACGGAAGCAGGACAGGGAGCCCCGGCATTTCAACACTATTTTTCCGGAGAAGAAGCAATGCCTGGGACAATCCCCCCAGTGCCAAGGGAAGGCCAAGGCGCCTGTGAGGGGTAAGTACCCAGCGTGGTGCCTGCCGCCCCCCCCCCCGCTTCACAGCAAGGGCTTGGCGGGCTCAGGGCATGGCCAGGTGCAGCTACAAACTGGGCAGTGTCTGTACACCCCACAACCTGGACCGGAGATGCACAACATGCGCCCTGAGCCAGCCAGTCCCAGCCCTGGGGCTGGATGGGAGCCAGCGCCCCCTAGAGGGGAAAGGGCCCGTGTCCCATTCCCTGCCCCTGTGAGCCATCAGTTGACACCTGGGACCAAACCCACGAAGCGACTCCATTAACTGGCAGCAGTAGTAGGCTCTTATCTTCTGTTCTTCTCCTGTAGCCCCCTCAGAACAGGTGACTTTCAGCCCAGATCTGGACCAGGAGCTGCACAATCCCCTCCTACCCCTGGAGGTGAGCAACTTTGACTTGCTGAATCCAGTTCAAGGTTCATTCATCCAGATGGTAAAATCTGCATCGGGTTCTCACTGCATCATCCCCTGAGCCAGCCAGTCCCTGCCCTGGGGCCCTATGGGAGCTGGCACCCCCTGGAGGGGAACAGGCCCCGTGTCCCATCCCCCAAGCACTGCTGTGAAGACGGGTGTTTGATGTGAGTACAGAAATGACAATGCTCTCACCAGCCCCTCTGTTCTGCCCCCCAGATCCAGGCACCAAGGGACAGGCCGGTGCAAGCGGCAGAGCGGTTTGGCACGGTGGATGTCACGTCTGAGAATTATCCCGGGTTTAAAAACGATGCCTCTGAGGCGGTGCATCTGGTCCGGTCCTTGGCACACAGTGAGTAAAGTGTGGGCTGGCACTGAGGGGAGAGCGCCCCCTAGTGAGCACCCGTACCTGCCTGCAGCACCACACCCCTTACCACCGCGCTGACTCCAACGGCAGAGTCACTCTCAGTGCTTTCCAGGGAGATCGCCCCTCCAAACCGCGACCCGGCCCGCTCCTGTTTAGCGTGAGACGGGTCGGGTCTCACAGCAGGGCTGGGACTTCTGTGGCCCACACCAAAAATCAATATCTGGGGACGGCAGTGACGGGAAGAGCCATAAACCTGCAGAATAAAACCCTTCCCCCGACCCTATCTGCCTTTTCCAGGGAGGGAGGAGGAGCTAACCCTGGACCCAGCCACGGCCCATCCCCTGCTGGAGATCTCGGCGGATGGGAAGGAGGTGAGATGCGGGACTTCCACAGGGAATGTCAGCTCCAGCCCGAGGCGATTCGACACGGCCAACTGCGTGGTGGCCCGGCAAAGCTTCAACGCAGGGCGACACTACTGGGAGGTGTCCGTGGGCCGGAAGCGGCGCTGGAACCTGGGCGTGGTCTCAGACCTAGCGGAGAGACGGGGCAGATTGATCCAGAGGAAATCCTGGTGGCCGTGGTTGGATGATGTGATCTGCGCCGAGGGCTACTGGCTGATCGGCTACAACCAGGAGAAGCCTGAGAAGCCGTACTGGGCGTTTGACACCAACCCGATGCCCTTTGATTGTAACCCCCCCGCTCAGGCCATCGGGGTCTATCTCAATTACACGGACGGGGAAGTGACCTTCTACAACACCGATGACCCCAGAAAGTTGAAGCCCCTGTACACCTTCTACAACGCTGCCTTCGACGACGCCCCCGTCTACCCCATCTTTGACCCCTGCTTCCACGACAACAAGGGCAACACCCAGCCCCTTAAAATCCTGTGAGCGGCTGAGTCGCTAGTGAGGGTGGGGACCAAAGCAATCCCAGCCTTGGGGCTACCAGCTTATACCTCGTGCTAGCCAGCTTCACGGCACTGCTCTGAGAGCCGCACTAACCTCACCCAGCGACCAGGCAAAGCCAGCACGTTTAGCTCAGACAGGCCGGGGGGTTGGGATGGGCAGTGAAAAAGCAGCTAGTTGAGGCATGAGATACTCGCTCACTATGGTATATTCATCCCTCCCTACCCAGAGTGATTGGAGGGGTTTTCCCTTCAGTAACCCACCCCCCTAAGCCCCATCCTCCAATGGGTTTGTCTTGATTAGGATAAAGAATGTTTCCTAATTACAATAGCTGGGTAGAGAACCCAGGAGTCCTGGCTTCCAGCCCCGCTCTACCCACTCGACTCCCCTCCCCTCCCCTCCCCTCCCCTCCCAGAGCCTGGACAGAATCCAGGAGTGGAATCTAGATTGCACCTGGTGTCGTCATTCTCACCTGTGCAAAGTGCACCTAAAATGCCTGCCCAGAGCATAAATGAAGGGACAAGCTTGTTGGGGAGGGGGGAGTTCTGCTCTCACACACACCGATGTACCTCGAGTTACCCCATTAGGGACCCACTGAGCCCACTGTCCCACCGACCTGCCGTATCTTTTCAATACCGCTGTCTGCAAACTGCTATTGCCCCTGGCTGCCCAGTGGCTACTGAACTTCAGCCCAGGGCTTCTGCTTCTCTGAGGATTTTACTTTACTTTGCTCAATAAAGAAAAATATTTGCCGTAATTTCCCAGTATCCTGAGTAATGACTCAGTTTCTCCATCCACATCCCTGGGTCCACCGAACCCTTCCTCAGTTTAACCCTTGTGCTGCTGCAGACATGTATACACAGCTGTAAACCGAGGCCTTCTACTCAAGAGCCCTCTGTGATGGGGTGCAACCTGGACCATGGCACTGCTGAGCCCTCTGTGCCACCAAACGGGGGTGGCCCTCACACTGTGATGCTGGTGTCACGTTGTACATCTCTGGCAGGCACTGCGCTTACACAGCCATCCACAGGCCGGGAGACACCCAGCTGAGTGACATGAATGATCTCCCAGACATTCATGAACCAACAAGAGAGGCTCCAACCAATTCCCCCCAGCTCCCCAGCCTTGCACCCCAGGTCTGTACCATCCTGCCCTGCTCAGAAGCCCGACCAGTGTGCGCTCATCACCTAGTTCGCCACTCCGACAAAAGGATAGTGGACGTCCCCTAGCCCTTGTTAACCTGAGTTCAGATTCCCGAAGTACGTCAACCAAAACACACTGTTTTAGGTAAAATATAAAACAGGTTTATTAACTATAGAAAGAGAGATTGTAAGTGATTATAAGTGGTCAACATAAAGGTTGCCTTAAGTAAATGAAAGGTAAACATGCATTCTAAATCCTGACCTTTTAGTCTAAGCAAGAGTCGACGCAAACAATGTCTCCCCCGGCAGATGTTACAAGCAGGTTACAGTTCCTCAATACACAGGCTGGGACTGCCTGCCAGCCCGGGACCCCGCTTCCCCAGTTCAAAGTCTTTGTCCTCCAGATGTTCTTCCAGGTGTTGAGTTGGGGGCGGGGGGAAGAGGCCAAGGGATGATGTTACCGCCTCTCTTTTGTATATTCTTCCAGCTTGCTGGAAAGATCTTTGCTGTGACATAGGATAGTTGGCCCCCATGGTGTACGTACCCCCTCTGACAAGTCTCTAGGATAGTGAATTGTGTGTCGATGAACCATTAACACCATCTGGCTATTGATGTAACTGAGAGGCTGACTGTGGGTGTTCCCAACCTCACCACACATTTCAGTAACACACACACAGCAAAGCTCCATAACTCCTCATACAAGGACAGCACACACAATCCAACAGGGTCTTATTGTTCAAGACTTACAAAATGCTCCCTCACAAGGCATGCACTGTACCAAACATATCACCAGCATCATATCACAGTGGGGGTTCCAAGGTGCTTCTTAGAGATACAGAGCGTCACACCCTCTTGTAATCCCTGACTCCCTGTCCTAGATAACCAACATCCCCACGTTGGCTCCTGGCTGGCAGTGCCCTGGCTGTAGGGCCTCAGCTGCCACGGGTTGGTAAATATTAATATGTGATGGTGTTAAACTCTCACAATGTGTTTATATGCTAACCAAAATCCTGTCCATGTCGTTTTTCTCTGTATTTAGTCCCTGTACCTAGGAAGCTGAAAAGTTCTGTCCTGCAGTTGAACCTAGGGAATGAAGAGAAAACGAACTCAGTAATGCGAGTGTGTGGAATCGTTTCCCCTGACTGTACGGACACAGCACAGGCATCCAGGGAAGGGACCCTTCGAAAGTAATGCGGGGCGTCTACAGACGTGTGTTATAATTGCCAGTAGGGGCTGAACTCACTCTCCCCCGGCATCGAGTGACAAGCTGGGGGAGAAAGCTTCGGGAACAGATTGTGTTTGCAGCCACATGGCTTCTCTGCCTCCGTGCACAGCCCAAGTGATCGATTGTGGCTGGCGCTGGGTTACAGATCACTCTAGTGCTGAATGCAGGGCAATGAAGGGTTGTTATCCTGACTGAACGAAATTTCCCACCAAACCATTGCAGTGTTTTGATCACAACATGAAATAAACAAAGGGCGTAGTTGGAAACCGGCCCATTTGCTGGCTTTTGGCTTCTGCAGAAAATGGAAAACGTGGACCAAGAAAAATATTTCGATGGAAAAATTCCCACCTGCTCTAGTACTGGGCTTTGAGGGACTGCGCAAGCTGGGGTAACGGTTATGTCTCTCCACCTCAATAGGGCACTAGCCCGAACCCACCTCTCTTTTACACTCCTTCCACCCATCACAAACACCCTGACTGACACCTAACTCTCCCTTCCCAGGGAAACAGCTGTTAGCGAGGACGAGCAGGCACAAACATTTGGCAGGCAGTGAAAGTTTGATCGTGTGATTTACTGTAACCAGAGTGAAATTGGGGAAACCTCCCTAGTTGGGAGGAAGGAGATAGAGATGCAAATAGTTCAGGGGAGCCATGTGCTATCCCCCCGTTCTCAGCCCATAAAGAGCCTGTCATAGGGCCTGGCCACCCCTCTCCATGAAGAGCTTTCTCTCCATGCTCCTGGTCTGTTGTTTTCTCTGGTGCGCTCCACTGAAAATCCAAGGCTGGATCCGTGTCTAAAGGAGGTTAGAAAAACAGAAACCTGTTTCCTCCCGATTTGTGTCCCCCTTTTGCTCCTCCTCCCGTGGGTTTGTTCCTGAATCCCAATTGTTGGGGATCCTGGCAGTCCTGGGCCTTATAGGGCTGGCACAGGAATTTTTCAATTGTCTTTCGTATGGATGGAGAGGTGATGTTTCATCTGTAAAAGATCTGGCAGCAGGGAAATCCTCAGATCCACTTCCACCAGATCCATCTGCATCTCGGACAGTGGTGCCTCTCATATTCTGTCTGAAGAAGATGAGGCAATAGCTCCTCTTTACGATCCTGATGTGTCATCAGGTGAGCATGGGGGCGTGGCTTCTGCCTTCAGAGGACGCTCTGCAGCTTCGTGACCTGGTGGATCTCATGGCATCCACTTTGAATTTACCTTCAGTAGCTGTGGAAGAAACCTCCCATCTGGTGTTCAACATTCTTAGGGCGACCTCCCTGAACAGGGCGTCATTACCAGTTCTCGATGGTCTGCTGCAGCCTGCTAAGATTGTTTGGTCCACTCCAGAAGTAGCTCCAGGTGTGAAAACAGGGTGACTGTATAAGTGATGTGGCTTAATAGAGTCTCACGAACAGCAGCCTTCACCAGCCAATCATCCAAAAATGGGTAAACAAAAATAGCCAGCTTTCTCAAATGAGCCACTAGCCCAGAGAGACACTTTAAAAAGACCCGTGGTGCTGTGGACAGGCCAAATGGGAGCACCCCCTACTGGAAATGACGTCCCCCCATCATAAAACAAAGATACTGTGTCAGATAGAAGTGTGAAAATATGCATCTTTTAAATTGTGAATTAATCCCTAGTTGAAAGCAAAGGGATTATGAAGGCCAGAGTTAACATACAGAACTGAAACTTCCAAATGTATTTGTTCAGGTTCCTTACAACTACATTTGGATGCCCCCCACCCCTTTTTCTGTCCCAGAAAGTATCTCAAATAAACCCACCGACCCCTTGTTATGGACTGTGATGTAGGCAGTCTGGCCTAGTAGTCAGAGCGGGCGTCCAGGGTGGGGAACGAAGCCAAGGGTCAGCACCAGAGTCAACTGCCAGTTACCAGAGCCAGGGATTGCAGCTGAGGTCAGATACCAAATGACAGAGCCATGGCAAATCCCAGCTTGGGATTTCCTTGAAATGGCTGTGAAATTGGGAAAACTTCTCCCAGGCAGAGCCAGGAACTACATTCACCCTTCCCACCCCACAGAGGGTGCATCCTGGGGGTTGGGTGGCAGGGTTGTTAAGGGACAAGCCCCTCTAGAGAAACAGAGCAGAATTTTAGGATGGCGACAGAGACATATATATAGATTCACTGACAAACACCTTTGTTAAGATTGTCCAGGCATAGCTCATGCCCTTCCAGAACACTGAGTTCATCAAAACTCCAACTTGTGCAAGCCAGAAAATAAGAAGTTACGGTAAATGCCCAACACAACCTTAACTCTGCCCCACTGGCTGAACCAGGAATAAGGACCAGTTTTCTGAGTCCCGGTCCACTTCTCTCTCCACTAGGCCAGATGGTCGCTATGTGATTCCTAATGGTCCCCCCTACCTCCCGCACACTGTTCTCATGGGATAATGGCCGTGTGTTGCAATGTTTGCAGTGTGTAGATGCTAACAGGGCTGGTGAGGGAAACCTCATCCATGATCTAGTTCCCAAAAGCTTGACCGTTTTATGATGTCGGTGCTCATTCAGGTACCTCAGTTGGGTGTCTCCCAGCCTGTGGATGGCTGGGTAAGCGCCTTTAAGCATGTGAGAGAAGACTGTTGTGTCTCTCTCCTCCCCCACCACCCCAACAGATAGGCCCCCCCAATATTTCCAGCTCCCCTTCCCATTCAGCATTTTACACTCCAGGGCTCAGCAAATCACTGGTAGAATCTGTGAACTTGAAGCCAGGTGGTTTTTGGCTGGATCTCGGGAACCCCTTGGTCAAAGGGCCCCACATTTGGATCCCCGACCGCAGCCCGTGCCGCCATGGGGCCCACGCAGTGCCCAGGCAGTCTGAGCAGCAGTGAGGAGTTTAGGCACTGAGAACAATCAATCGTTAAATAGAGCTGGACGGGCCACTAATGACAGCAGAGGGCTCGGCTGTAACAGGCACCAACCCTGACGTATCGGAGCCCCTCGCAATCGTCAACGTGTTTATCTGCACGATGCCTCTGGGAGGCGGGGCAGGGCTAGAATCCCCACTGCACACATGGGGAAACTGAGGCAGAGACAGTCCAAGTGACATGATCGAGGTCACACAGTCTGTGGCAGAGCCAGGAACGGAACCCAGGAGTCCTGAGTCCCACCGCGACCCACGGCCCCATCCAGCTTACCTGCCCTGCGTCTGTTCCTGGGCTCGGGCCGTTTCTCCCCATGGTTTGTTCCTGTGCTGCGACGGGGGCTGCAGTCTGTGTCGGGGTGTGTGTGTGTCCGTGCAGCTCCTGGTGCGACGGGAGCCCCAATCTCAGTGTCCTTGAGTCAATGCCCCAGCCGGGCTGTGGGGCTGGGGCAGATGGTTACTGGACAGAGACAATCGCCCCACTATCCCCCTCAGAGACCCCCAATATCTCCCCAACCTCTCCCCTCAGAGACCCCCAACCTCCCTCCTCAGAGACCCCAATATCCAACCTCAGAAACCCCCTATGTCCCCCTTCAGAGACCCCAATATCCCCCCAACCTCCCCCCTCAGAGACCCCAATATCCGACCTCAGAACCCCCCCTATGTCCCCCTTCAGAGACCCCAATATCCCCCAACCTCCCCCCTCAGAGACCCCAATATCCCCCAACCTCCCCCCTCAAAGACCCCCAACCTCCCTCCTCAGAGACCCCAATATCCGACCTCAGAACCCCCCCATGTCCCCCTTCAGAGACCCCAATATCCCCCCAACCTCCCCCCTCAGAGACCCCAATATCCAACCTCAGAAACCCCCTATGTCCCCCTTCAGAGACCCCAATATCCCCCAACCTCCCTCCTCAGAGACACCCAGTATCTCCCCAACCTCCCTCCTCAGAGACCCCAATATCCAACATCAGAAACCCCCTATGTCCCCCTTCAGAGACCCCAATATCTCCCCAACCTCTCCCCTCAGAGACCCCCAACCTCCCTCCTCAGAGACCCCAATATCCAACCTCAGAAACCCCCTATGTCCCCCTTCAGAGACCCCAATATCCCCCAACCTCCCTCCTCAGAGACCCCAATATCCAACATCAGAAACCCCCTATGTCCCCCTTCAGAGACCCCAATATCCCCCAACCTCCCTCCTCAGAGACACCCAGTATCTCCCCAACCTCCCTCCTCAGAGACCCCAATATCCAACATCAGAAACCCCCTATGTCCCCCTTCAGAGACCCCAATATCTCCCCAACCTCCCCCCTCAGAGACCCCAATATCCGACCTCAGAACCCCCCCTATGTCCCCCTTCAGAGACCCCAGTATCCCCCCAACCTCCCCCCGCAGAGACCCCAATATCCCCCAACCTCCCCCCTCAAAGACCCCCAACCTCCCTCCTCAGAGACCCCAATATCCGACCTCAGAACCCCCCCTATGTCCCCCTTCAGAGACCCCAATATCCCCCCAACCTCCCCCCTCAGAGACCCCAATATCCCCCAACCTCCCCCCTCAAAGACCCCCAACCTCCCTCCTCAGAGACCCCAATATCCGACCTCAGAACCCCCCCATGTCCCCCTTCAGAGACCCCAATATCCCCCCAACCTCCCTCCTCAGAGACCCCAATATCCCCCAACCTCCCCCCTCAGAGACCCCAACCTCCCCCCTCAGAGACCCCCAATATCCCCCAACCTCCCCCCTCAAAGACCCCCAACCTCCCTCCTCAGAGACCCCAATATCCGACCTCAGAACCCCCCCTATGTCCCCCTTCAGAGACCCCAATATCCCCCAACCTCCCTCCTCAGAGACCCCAATATCCCCCAACCTCCCCCCTCAGAGACCCCCAATATCCCCCAACCTCCCCCCTCAAAGACCCCCAACCTCCCTCCTCAGAGACCCCAATATCCGACCTCAGAACCCCCCCATGTCCCCCTTCAGAGACCCCAATATCCCCCCAACCTCCCCCCTCAGAGACCCCAATATCCCCCAACCTCCCCCCTCAAAGACCCCCAACCTCCCTCCTCAGAGACCCCAATATCCGACCTCAGAACCCCCCCATGTCCCCCTTCAGAGACCCCAATATCCCCCCAACCTCCCTCCTCAGAGACCCCAATATCCCCCAACCTCCCCCCTCAGAGACCCCAACCTCCCCCCTCAGAGACCCCCAATATCCCCCAACCTCCCCCCTCAGAGACCCCAATATCCCCCAACCTCCCCCCTCAAAGACCCCCAACCTCCCTCCTCAGAGACCCCAATATCTGACCTCAGAACCCCCCCATGTCCCCCTTCAGAGACCCCAATATCCCCCCAACCTCCCTCCTCAGAGACCCCAATATCCCCCAACCTCCCCCCTCAGAGACCCCAACCTCCCCCCTCAGAGACCCCCAATATCCCCCCAACCTCCCCCCTCAGAGACCCCCAATATCCCCCAACCTCCCCTCTCAGAGACCCCCAATATCCCCCAACCTAAGAAACCCCCTATGTCCCCCCTCAGAGACCCCCCAACCTCCCTCCTCAGAGCCCCCCCTGACTTTCCTCCTCAGAGACCCCCCAGCGTGCCCCCAACATGATTTCTCAGAGCCCCTCCCCCCGCCGCCGCGAGATCCCGCTCAGGCCCCTCCCCCCAGTGACCGTTACTGCCCCTCCCCCGCCCTGTGCTGGAGCCGCTTCCTTCCCGCCCTTCACAGCTGCGCTGGCGGGGGGGGGAAGGGAGTCATGGCGCCAACGGTCACTGGGGGGGAGGGACCTGAGGGGGGCTCTCTGAGGGGGGCTGTTGGGGGTGTCTGAGGGGATATTGGGGGAATATCAGGGGTCTCGGTGGATATTGGGGGTCTCTGAGGGGGATTTGTGGGAGATATGGATCTCTGAGG
This sequence comes from Chelydra serpentina, assembly GCA_037349315.1. Lineage (NCBI taxonomy): Eukaryota > Metazoa > Chordata > Testudines > Chelydridae > Chelydra > Chelydra serpentina. The sequence continues at coordinate 69,889 of JBAIAC010000454.1, forward strand.
GGGGCTGTTGGGGGTGTCTGAGGGGATATTGGGGGAATATCAGGGGTCTCGGTGGATATTGGGGGTCTCTGAGGGGGATTTGTGGGAGATATGGATCTCTGAGGGGGGCTGTTGGGGGTGTCTGAGGGGATATTGGGGGAATATCAGGGGTCTCGGGGGATATTGGGGGTCTCTGGGGGGGATGTTGGGGAGATATTGGGGGTCTGTTGAGGGATGTTATGGGGGTCTCTGAGGGGGATGTTGAGAGGATAATGGGGTCTCTGAAGGGGATTAGGGGGAGATCTCAGGGGGGATATTGGGGCTCTCTGAGGGAGGATGTCCGGGGACTCAGGGGGATATTGGGGAGATATTGGGGGGTCTCTGAAGGGGATTTGGGGTCTCTGTTGAGGGATGTTATGGGGGTGTTTGAGGGGGGAAGTTGGGGGATATCGGGGATCTCTGAGGGGGATGTTGGGGAGATATTGGGGGTCTCTGAAGGGGATTTGGGGGATTTGCTACAAGCGGGTTGTTGGTATAAGATCTAGGGTGTAATTGACCTGGGGTAAGTGACCGGTCCTTTGGGCTCTGGAGGAACCTGAATATTGTGATTTTTGGTGTAAGGGACCATCTCTCACAAAGGCAGGTGTGTGTAGGTGCAAGACAGATCAGAGTATTCCAGGGGACTGTCTGTCACTCTGTGTCAGGGGTCGGCAACCTACGGCACGCGTGCCAAAGGTGGCACGCGAGCCGATTTTTAATAGCACGCCGAGGTCCCGGCCTCCAGCCCCGCTCAGCCCGCTGCCGGCCCCGGGTTCAGGACGCCGGCCCCGCTCAGCCCGCTGCCGGCCCCGGGTTCAGGACGCCGGCCCCGCTCAGCCCGCTGCCGGCCCCGGGTTCAGGACGCCGGCCCCACTCAGCCCGCTGCCGGCCCCGGGTTCAGGACGCCGGCCCCGCTCAGCCCGCTGCCGGCCCCGGGTTCAGGACGCCGGTCCTGCTCAGCCCGCTGCCGGCCCCGGGTTCAGGACGCCGGTCCCGCTCAGCCCGCTGCCGGCCCCGGGTTCAGGACGCCGGTCCCGCTCAGCCCGCTGCCGGCCCCGGGTGAAGGAAACCCCAGGCTGGGTGAAGGAAACCCCAGGCTGGCAGCGGGCTGAGCAGGGCCGGAAGCCAGAACCGCAGATCAGCAGCAGACTGAGCGGGGCCAGCGGCGGGCTGAGTGGCTCAGCCTGCTGTGGGCCAGGAAGGAAAAGCAAGGGTAAGGATCACACTAAACTGATAAGATCTGCATTTTAATTTTATTTTAAATGCAGCTTCTTAAATATTTTAAATCCCTTATTTACTTTAAATACAGGAATAGTTTATTTATATAATATAGACTTAGAGAGAGACCGTCTAAAAACGTTAACATGTGTTACTGGCACGCGAAACCTTAAATTACAGTGAACTTGGCACACCACTTCTGAAAGGCTGCCGACCCCTGCTCTGTGTTAAGGCTGGTATGGTGCCGCAGGAGTTTACACTTGATAAGTGGTTGGTGAAATCTAAGTATAGCGTTCACAACCAATGTTTGAGTTGTACCCTGCTTCTTAGCAGTCTGCCCTGAGGTTGGCACTCACGCTCTTGAGCCGCTCCAGACAGCCTGCCAATATGAACGAGGGGTGAGTTCAAACAATAATTAATTCAGGGCAGTCCACTGGCCGGTGTGATACAGGACGTTTCAGCAGACGCTCACGGGTCCCTTCGGGCCTTCGAATCTATGAATCGGTGAGTCCGAAAGAAGTGGAATTTGTCTCCTACTGACTCGTGCTTTTACTGTTGTATTGTTGTAGTGGCGTCATTTCCGGTAAGTCAGATGCCAAAGGTCTCTAGCAGAAATAACCGGACGATTCCCCCGGCAAACAACGCTCCCTTCCCCCATGCGGCTCAGCTATGGGCAGGAGAGGAGGTGCCTTTACAGGATGCAGAGCTGAGCCACTAGCTTTTTCTGAGTGACAGAGGAGGGTTCAGCCCTGCCTGGAGCCATCTGTGCCCCGCAGGGATGGCGGGCAAGTGCCAGAGTGAGGCAGGAGTGCCAAGGGAAATGGAAGAGGAACAGGCAGAGTTTCATACACTTGTCCCGGAGTTCCTGAAATGCTTCTTGGGGGACCATGTGTATCCTGAGCAAATGGACTGCCAGAGCAGGGAGCGGGAGTGCCAGCTGGTGCAAGACCTGGTCAGCAGGATCATGGCTCGGGTGCATGAGTGCAACGTGGAGCTGTTCACGGGCGAAGCCATCCTGGTGGGCAGCCAAGCCCAGGACCTCCACGTCCGGACAGAGTCCAGCAGCAGCGACTACGACTTCCTGGCCCCCATCCAGTACAACACGAACCTGATCCTTATGGGCAGTCTGTACAGCAAACTGTACACCCCGAAAGGTCTTCTGCCTGTCTGGGACAGCTTGAAGCCCGGGGTGCCGGTGTACCGCTGGGGGAACAAGGTGGTGGTGGATTATAACAAGCTGATAATGAGAGATCTCTTCGAGAGGAAGACTGTAGACGTGGACCTCACAGAGGAAGACATAAAAACAATAAATGACCGGCAGGTAAGTGAGATCAGAGGGCATTCAAAAAGTCACTCCCTGCTAGCCCAGCTCTGGGATCTTTCCCCCGGCGCCCACTCGGGTCTGCCAGTGCCCCTCAGTCCTGATCTTCAGCCCCCTGCTAGCCCAGCCCGGGGCTTTCCACCCCCACAGCTCTGCCGGCACCCCTTAGTTTCCACCCTCAGCCCCCTGCTCTCTCAGCCCTCGCTCCCCACCACAGCTCTGCTGGTACCACTCAGTCCCAACCTGCAGCTTCCTCTCGATTTTGATGAGAGCATCTAAAGATGTCTTATTTCATCCCTTTTCAGCTACAGATTTGGAAGAATAGCGTTGATCCATATAGTGTAATGACAGAATTGTGGGAGTGTGTCCAGGAAGCTCTGGCTGAAGGTAAGTTTCTTTGTGAATATTAATTCATTATTACTGCATCAATGAGTGAAGGTCAGTCAGGAAGATGAGAAACACTGCCATAGATTGGTTTTTTGTTTTGTTTTGCTTTTTTGGTATTTTTCTATTAACTTTAATTTTTTAAATATATATATAAACAACAAACATAACAAACTATACATAAACTTCTCGAGAAGCAATGTGCTTGGAGTCGGGATCTTCAAGGTGGATGTGCTCCCAGTGCGCTGGGATCATGGGGGTAGGTAGATACAGTGCACTGGAATCGTGTGTGGCGGGGGGGTGTAGATGCTCTCAGTGCACTGGACTAATGAGGGGGTGGTTGGGGTAGATGCTCCCAGTGCACTGAAATCTTCAGGGGAGGGGATAGAGGCTCCCAGCACACTGGAGTCCTAGAGGTGAGGTGGGGTGGGTGGATGCGCCCAGCACAATAGACTCATGGGGCGGCGGGAGGTAAACTGGACACCTGGCGACTCTATCGGCTACATTAAAGAGCCTGTTAGTGCCTGGGATTTTCTCCCCATGAAGATCCTTATACACAGTAATCAAGTCATCTCTTAATCTTTTTTTTTTTTATAAAGTAAACAGATTGAGCTCCTTACGGCCTCGTCTACACATAAAAGTTAGGTACATAGCTACGGCACTGAGGGGTCTGAATATTCCATACCGCGAGTGCCATAACGATGGTGACCTAAACCCCAGCAGCTCTATTGAGGAATATTTTTCAGGTTTATCTTTTTGCCACCTGCTGTTAATTCATTCTTTAACTTCCCAAGGAGTTTGCCAAAGAGGTGCACCCTTGCGACCTTGGTAAAGGGCATGACACCAATTTGCACTGGGTAAACGTTGTGTTTTTATATCCATGTACTGAGGATGTTCTTAATCCCATTTCCACCTGGCTTGTGTTGCTGTAGCTCCAGTCAATTCCTTGCCAAGCGCGACAGCCCTTTAATACCGGTATAACAGCATCCATGCTAGCAGGGGTTGTAAGGATTTTCCTATACTGGGATAAAAATCATCCCCATAAGTGAAGTAGTTAAACAGTGGAACTATCGAGTGTGGAACAGAGCTAACTGATCATATTTCCAGTGTGTGTTGATTTCAGCACTTAAGACAACCCGTAGCTGTAACTGTGAGCTGGCCAAGACTTTCTTAATATAGACACAAAGAAATTGGACTTCTTCAAACCCTGCAGGAATCTCATCATTTTCTTCCAATTTTACCTTTGTGATCAGCCTTCTATACAAGAATCTGAGTGTAATAGATTTTAACTAGCCCTTTTCTTGCCCCATCTCTGTTTTTAGAGAAAAGAAACCCTGCTCCCGAAATTAGTAAGTAAAAATGATATACATTAAGGGACTCTGTAAGTGGAGAAATTATAAGCACAAGCACGAGGGAAATACAGAAAACTGTTAAAGTGTATAGGGTGAAATAGTAAATACATTGAAAAGGGGGCTGTGGGTCGGGTTTGAGGAGCACTGACAGAGCTGCGGGGGATGGAGAGCCCCTGGCTGAGATGGTAGGGGCTGCTGGTTGGGGTTCAGGGGCACAAGCAGAGATGTGTGTGGGGGAAGCCCACAGCTGTGATAGCGGGATCTGTGGGTCAGGGCATTGGCAGAGCTGGGGGCCATAAAGGGGAAAGCCCAGGGCTCAAGGTCAGGATTAAGGGGCACCAGCAGAGCTGTATGGTGAGAAATTTTTCACTGTTCCTTCATAATCTCTCTCGCACAATGGAGTTCCCATAGTTAGGGGTTAGGGAGTCAGGATTCCTGGTATCTATTCTCAGTTCTTCCACTAACTCACCACGTGCCCAAGGAGATGCAGTTAGTTACACAATGTCAGAGAGACACAGAAATAGAAGCCAGGAATCCTGGCTGCCAGCCCCCACTGCTCTCACCATTAGACTCCACTCCCCTCCCAGAGCGTGGAATAGAACCCAGGAGTCCTGGGACCTTGGCCCTCATTCCCTTGACCTTTGCTCTTCCATCATCTCAGATTTGCAAAGCTTTGACCTATGTCAGCTGTTTGCTTTTGACTCCCACTCCTCTGTCTTGCCCTCTCCAAGGAAACATTAGACTGGAGAACACTGTGGGTATTACACCAATTAGTCCAGCCGTGCAGCTCAGTGCAGAGGTAGACGGTCGAGCTGTGTCTATAGACCTGGTGCCCACCATCCGGAATAAAGTGGACATGTCCATGGATTGGCCGCAGCAGGATCTGAAGTGGCTCTCCGACTGGTGGGACCGGGAGCAGGGCACTGAGCAGAGAAAACCCACCTGGAATATCATGGAAATTTACAAAACTGGGACCGATCTGGTGGCCAAGAATTCATACTGGAGGTAAAAATGCAAATCTCATTTGTTCCAGCAGAAGGCAACACAAATGCACACAGATCCGGGCTCATCCCCTCCAGCAGGGGGCGCAGGGACACACCCACACACATCCCAGTGCAGGTTTGGGATGGGGGTCTGTCTGAGCCCGTACTCCCATTCAGCCCTGCCCCATTTCCCTCCACCCCACTCCAGGCTCACCTTCTCCCTGGCGGAGACCCAGCTCCTCAAGGACATTGACGCTGATGGTGGGTGCAGGCAGAAGGCGCTGCGGGTGCTGAAGCAAATCAACATGGAAAAGTGGGTACTGCGGTATGGCAAAGTCCTGACCTCCTACCACCTGAAGGTAACTCAGACGGGAGAGCCAGGGTGGGAGGGGGTGGAGAATGAGTGATACGAACATCCTCGGATATAGGGGGAAAAGATCTAGAAGGTTAGAGCAGGAGGGGCTGGGAGCCAGGATTCCTCAGTTCTCTCCCCAGCTCTGGGAGGGATGTGGGTTAGAGGAGGGGGGGCCAAAAGTCAGGACTCCTGGGTTCTAGCCCTTGTTGTGGGAGGGTAGCAGTCTCTAGTGGTTAGAGCTGCATGTTTCTTTTGCAGATGGTTCTTTTTTGGGCTTCCCACCTCAACCCGGAGACAGAGAACTGGGCCATGGAGCAAGATGCTCTGGGGACCCTGCTGAAGGTGTTGGAGTTCAGCCTGGAGAAGAGACAGCTGCCCAGCTTCTTCCTGCCTTCGATGAATTTCTTCGACTGGCACCGGAGTGAGGAAGAGAATTCCCTGAAGAACCTGGTGCTGGAGGTGCTCAGGCTGGAGGTGAGGCTGATGAGATGCAGCCCAGAACGGTACCTCCAGCTGAGCTACGACCTGGCCAAGCCCCAGGGCCCGGGACCCTTCGTCCAGCGGGCGCGGGAGCTCGACGAGTTTAGAAGGAAGCATCAGAAAGACTTTGAAGAGTTCAAAAACCTGAAGATATCTTTTGATACGAGCGACTTCAGGGAGCTATGAGCAACCTCTGTTCCCAACGTAGATACTTTGGCTTCTGTCTGAACTGACATATCCCAGTGGATCTGCAATTGCTCTGGATTTACACTGGGGGAATGGATCTTTTACTTCGAAACCTTGATATACGGAACAATACATAGTGTCGGGTTCTTTTCATAGGTCTTCAGGGTTTTGTGAGAGTAGGGCTCACATGGGGTGACACTGGCATGACCCCAGCGTAACTGAGATCAGAATCCAGCCCTGATCTCATTGAAATCAGGGGTGACTCCAGATTTCCCCTGGGGGGCTGAGATCAGAATCTGGCCTTGCCTTCATTGCAGGCAGGTTGTGACTCCAGATTGACCTGAGCGAGCTGAGATCAGACCCCACTGCAGTCAGTGGATATAAGAAGACCCAATGGCTGGAAGTTGAAGCTGGACAGGTTTAGACTTGAAATAAAGTGCAAATTGTTAACAAGTGATGGCAATTAACTATTGGAACAACTTAGAGATCCATAGATTCTAAGGCCAGAAAGCTTCATTGTGATCATGTATTCTGACCTCCTGTATAACACGGGGCAAAATAATTCCTGGGGCAGATCGTTTAGAAAAACATTCAGTCTTGATTTTAAAATGGTCAGTGATGGAGAATAACCCCTGGTAAATTGTTCCAATGGCAAATTAGTCTCACCATTAAAAATTGATGCCTTAGTCCCTGTGTGAATTTGTCTAGCTTCTCTTTGGATCATTAGACCTTTCTCTGCTGCACTGATGAGCTGATTATTAAATATTTTTTCTCCATGTACCTATTTATAGACTGTGATCAAGTCACCCCTTCACCTTCTCCTTGTTAAGCTAAATAGAGCTCCTTGAGTCTCTCACTATCAGGTGGATTTTCTATTTCTTTATCATTCTCGTGGCTCTTCTCTGAACCCTCTACAATTTATCAACCTCCTTCTTGAATGGTGGGCACCAGAACTGGACACAGGATTCCAGCAGCGGTCGCACCAGGGCCAAATATAGAGCTAAAATAACCTCTCTGCTCCTACGTGAGATTCCCCTGTTTCTGCATCCCAGGATCGCATTGGTTCTTTTGGCCACAGCGTTGCTCTGGGAGCTTCTGTTCAGCTGATTATCCACCACAATTCCCACATTTCTTAAGTCACTGCTTCCCAGGATAGAGTCCTGAGCCTGTAAGTATGGCCTGTATTCTTTGTTCCCAGAGACATGCATTACATTTCACATTATTAAAATACACAGGGTTGGCTTAAGCCCAGTTTACCAAGTGATCTAGATCACTCTGAGTCAGTGCCCTGTCCTCCTCGTTGTTTACCACTCCCCTAATTTTTTGTGTCATCTGAAAACTTGATCAGCGATGATTTTATGTTTTCTTCTAGGTTATTTATAAGGATGTTAAATAGCTTAGGGCTAAGAACCGTCCCTGCGGGACCCCACTGGAAACCGATCCGTTTGATGATGATTCCCCATTTGCAGTTACATTTTCAGACCAATCCGTTACCTAGTTTTTAATCCATTTAATGTGTTCCATGATAATTTTATATCATTCTACTTTTGTAATCAAAATGTTGCCCGGTACCAAGTCAAACGCCTTACAGAAGCCTAAGTATATTACGTCAAGACAATTACCTTAATCAATCCACTTGTAATCTCATCAAAAAAATATCAGGTTAGTCTGACAGGGTCTATCTTCCATAAACCCATGTTGCTTTGCATTAATTACATTATCTTCTTTTAGGTCTTTATTAACCGAGTCCCGTATCAACCACTCCATTATCTTGCTCAGGATTGATGTCAGACTGACAGGCCTATAATTAACCAGGCCATCTTGTTTACTCTTTTTAAAAACAGGCACAACATAAGCTTTCTTCCAGTCTTCTGGAACTTCCCCAGTGCTCCAAGCTTTACCGATAATCAGCATTAACAGTCCAGCGAGCTCCTTGGCCAGCTCTTTTAAGGCTCTTGGATGCAAGTTATCTGGACCTGCTGATTTAAAAATGTCTGACTTTGGTAGCTTCTGCTTAACATCCTCCAGAGATACCAGTGGAATGGAAAGAGTTCTCATCACGTGCTTTAGTTAATACAGACAAATATAATTGGGATTATAGAAGAAATCAATACACATAAGTATAAGACAGTTGAATCAATGGATCATATACAATATTATTATACTACAAAACAGTGTCATAAGGTATCATGAAAATTGGAGACTCACTGGCCATGAATATTTTTGGGTGATGTATGTACAGGTTGTTTTTCCTCCTTTTTGTACCCTGTTAGGGCTCCCCTGCCCTCCCTTGGGTCTTGTCCCGCAGACAGAAAGCAGAAGGTCAGAGTCCGACGTGCAGGCAATGCGCTGTTTAGTGGGTCACCAAGTAAGCATATCCATAGCTCTGTGCACCCGTACGGCTTTTCCTGTCCCCCCTCCTCTTTCTTAGCAGGCTCAATTATACTTGTAGTGCCTGCCCCTGGTCCCACCCCTTACAATTTATGGTCATGTTCCGTTTTGGAAGGTCGTGAGTCTGGGGGCTTCGGTACCACCTCTTTGTACCCCATGGGAGGGGTAGGAAGTGAGGTTGTGTTTCAGCCAGGGTCGCTTTTTCTCTGGCTTTTTAGTGTTTCTTATGCCTCCCACTCCTGACTGGTTGCTTGACCTTTCCTTGAGATAGGAGTCGAGGCAGTCTTCGTATACGTTCGTATATTAAACTCCCACCATGCCCAGCTACACTTTAACGCTCTTCCTCATCTCTTCTCATTGTGCTATCAACCCCATCTGGCTGTGGGCAGATGCAACACCCCGTGTGTCGGTTCTTTGTTCACACACGTTAGTAAGGATAGAAGCATATCAAAATTCAAACGGGCAAACAAAACCTCAAATCCTATCTCAGGCCTGAATGCTATATTCCCGTCCCTGACATACCCTCTGATTAAAAACATCGCTTTCCTCACAAGAATGAGACACGAGTGCTCTATACCTCACATTTCTAGACAGTTTCATCGTTCGCCTCTCTGCCAGAGATAACTGAAACACATCAGCTGCTTCAGGACCAGCTCTCGTCACGACTATCGCTACCTTCTGACTGTCTTGCTGGATCCCATTGTTGCCGATACAGAGGGAAGCGCTATTTAAACCACCTCCAGTTTCCCACAAAGTTTTAACTCTGGTGGGGCTGTTAATTGCTCCATCCTTCCACCCAGCGTCTGTTCTTCGTTCATTTTCTCCTGCTACCGGGTGGGGGTCAGTGATCACTCGATGCTCGCCAGGGCTCTGCGTTATCCTCGGTGTGGTTCCAGCCGGCTGCACCACACAATACGAGCTTCCCGGCGTCCCAGTCCGGGCGCTCAGCCCTTAAAGGCACAGCCCCTGATACCACAATCCTACACCCTGTGTTCTACAGGAAGTCAGACAAGCAGGGGGCTGCATCTGAGGAAGTGGGTTTTAGCCCACGAAAGCTTATGCTCAAATAAATGTGTTAGTCTCTAAAGTGCCACAAGGACTCCTCGTTGTTTAGACTAGAAACTATGAGTCCGAGTGGAATTTATCTCCTAACGACTGACACTTTCCCTATTACAGTCAGATGCCAAAGGTCCCTCTGACACAGATAACCAGCGTACTCCCCCAGCAACAACCCCCCCCCCCCCACACACACACATACACAGCACCACGCAGCTCAGCTACGAGCAGGAAACAGCCAGGAGAGGAAGCATCCTACAGGAAGTACAGAGCTGAACTGCAAGCGTTTTCCCAGTGACTGAGGAGGGTTCAGCCCTGCCAGGAGCCATCTGTGCCCTAAGTGGATGGCTGGCGAATCCCAGGGCGAGGCCGAAGGGCCAAGAGACATGGAAGAAGAACAGGCTGAGTGTCATACAGTCACCCAGGAGTTCCTCGACTGGTTCTTACGGCGCCATGTGTATCCCGAGCAAAGGGAACACCGGAGAAGGGAGCGGGAGTGCCAGCTGGTGCAAGCTCTGGTCAGGAGGATCATGGCTCGGGTGCATGAGTGGAACATGCAGCTGTTCACAGGCGAAGCCATCCTGGTGGGCAGCCAAGCCCAGGACCTCCACGTCCGGGCAGAGTCCAGCAGCAGCGACTACGACTTCCTGGCCCCCATCCAGTACAACACAAACGTGATCCTGCTGGGTACCCTGTACAGCGTGCCGGGCACAGAGCTACATTTCCTGCCTTCCTGGTTGAGCTTGAAGTCCGGGGTGCCGGTGTATCGCTGGGAGAACAAGCTGGTGGTGGATTATAACAAGGTGACACTGAGAGACATCTTGGATGGGAAGGTTCTAGACTTGGACCTCACGGAGGAAGACATAAAAGAAATAAATAGCCGACGGGTAAGTGAGATTGTATCAGAATGTATCCTACAGAGTCATCCACACCCCCAGCTCTGCCGGCGCCCCTCACTCCCGACCCGCAGCCCCTACCAGCCCAGCCCTGCACCCCCCCAGCTCTGCCAGTGCCCCTCACTCTCAACCCGCAGCCCCCTGCTAGCCCAGCCCTGTGCCCCCCAGCTTTGCCGGTGCCCCTCACTCCCGACCCGCAGCCCCAGCTCTGCCGGTGCCCCTCACTCCTGACCCGCAGCCCCAGCTCTGCCGGTGCCCCTCACTCCTGACCCGCAGACCTTGCTAGCCCAGCCCTGCCTCCCCCCACCCCGCCCCCAGCTCTGTTGGTGCCCCTCACTCCTGAGCCGCAGCTTCTTTTTATTGTGGATTAAAGCATCTGAATAAATTATTTCACCCCTTTTCAGAGGTATCTTTGGAGTAGTGGCATCGATCCATTTCTGGTAACTAGAAAGTTCCATGAATTTGTCGAGAATGCTCTGGTTGAGGGTAAGCATCTGTCTTAGTATTAATCCGTTAGTGTTGCATTAATTAATCAAGGCCTGTAATGAAGATGATAAATAAACCCCATGATGCTCCTCAAACTAATCCCCAGATATTCTTGTATCACAAGGCTAGGACTATAACGGGGTTTAAAAGAGAACTGGATACATTCATGGAGGTTAAGTCCATTAATGGCTATTAGCCAGGATGGGTAAGGAATGGTGTCCCTAGCCTCTGTTTGTCAGAGGGGGGTGATGGATGGCAGGAGAGAGATCACTTTATCCTTACCTGTTAGGTTCACTCACTTCTGGGCACCTGGCATTGGCCAGTGTCGGTAGACAGGATACTGGGCTGGATGGACCTTTGGTCTGACCCAGTACGGCCATTCTTATGTTCTTAATCCCAGCTCTCCCACGCTGCTACAGCTAATCCCTCCCCCCATCAATACGTCCACACATAACCCAGTCACTGCAGCTCATGGCGAGGGGGCTTTATATTGGTATAACAGCATCCATGCTAGCAGGGTGTGACAATCAGGCTGCAGACACTATAGGGGGGAAACAAGGGGCCTGAACCCCAAGGAATAAACAATTGAATCAACTGATTGTATACAGTGTTGTTGTACTATAAAACAGTATCATGTGTACTATAAAACTGTATCAATGAGCAACACCAGTCAAAAAAGTGAACCGAATTTTGGGATCATTAGGAAAGGGATAGATAATAAGGCAGAAAATATCATATTGTCTCTATGTAAATTCATGTTACGTCCACACCACATCTTGAATACTGTGTGTAGATCTGGTTGCCCATCTCGAAAAAGATATACTGGAATTGGAAAAGGTTCAGAAAAAGGCAACAAAAAAGACTGGGGTATATGAGGAGAGATTAATAAGACTGGGACTTTTCAGTTTGGAAAAGAGACAACTAAGGGGGGATATGATTGAGGTCTATAAAATCATGACTGGTGTGGAGAAAGTAAATAAGGATGTGTTATTTACCCCTTCTCATAACACAAGAACTAGGGGCCACCAAATGAAATTAATAGGCAACAGGTTTAAAACAAAAGGAAGTATTTTTTCACACAACACACAGTCAACCTGTGGAACTCCTTGCCAGAGGATGTTGTGAAGGCCAAGATTATAACAGGGCTCAAAAGAGAACTAGATAAATTCATGAAGGATAGGTCCATCAATGGCTACTAGCTAGGATGGGCAGGGATGATGTCCCTAGCCCCTGTTTGCCAGAAGCTGGGAATGGGCAACAGGGGATGGATCACTTGATGATTCCCTGTTCTGTTCATTCCCTCTGGGGCACCTGGCATTGGTCACTGTCGGAAGACAGGATACTGGGATAGATGGACCTTTGGAATGACCCAGTATGGCCATTCTTATGTGACGGGCATGTGTAGGATCCATGGATCTTGAAAGATGCATTGTGGGGAGCGTCGATCATTGTAGCAGTGGAGATTTGTTCCCAGATTTTGCATCTGTTGCTCTGGCAGGGTCTGGTGCTACTTTGAGTTGGTGGGTCCTGGTTCGTGGGGAGCGTGCTTCTGATAATGAGATTTGGGCTTGTTTGAAGGCCAGAAGAGGGGGGTTCAGGAAAGATTTTTTTTCAAAATGGGGTCCTCATCAGGATGGGTTGTAATTATTTGATGATACCCAGTATGGGCTCCAGTCTGGGGTGGTAGGTGACAACTATGTGCGGTTGATGGGATTTTTCCCCCCTGTATTGAAGCAGGTTATCTCAGTGTATTTGGGTGGCCCATTCAATGACGTGATCTACTCCTATAGTGGAGTGTGTTAAGATGGGTGTGTGATGGTGTCCCCAATGAAACTTTATGGGGAGATACTTATAAATGTATATATGATGTAACTGGAATATGTTTTATGCTACATGTGCCATGTAACATATCTCTGTGACAGTTATGACCTACTGAATCTATTCCTCCTGTTTGTATGCATGTATCATTGTTGTAGTTGGAGTTATGAATATTGATTTTATATTTGCTGGTTTTATACATAGCCTTTGTAAGAGTATGGGATCATGTCTTGAGAAAGGTATGTGCACGTAAAGAGACCAATCAAGAAACCCTCACACAGACAATAGGAGGTGCAGACCCCAATCCACATCTGAGCTTGGCCAGGAATGCGACTGGCTGGACTGGTTAGGGTGCATGGACATGTGACTTGCCCATGTGATCCCAAAACTCCAGGGTAACATGATGCTACACAGGGAGTGGGGGAAAAGTCTATTTAAACCCTTGGAAGACCCCTCCATGTTGTCTTCAGCTGGCTAAAGAGAGGCTCTCCACCCCCCAAGGACATACGTGAGAGAGACTGAATAAAGGACAAAGACAATAGGGGGTGTGAGCGATTGCTGGACCCAGGCTAGGAGTTCTACAGCCTGTAAAAAGAAAGAGACTGGAACTGGTGAGGTTTTTATCTGTGTTGAGTTTGATTAGACCTAGACGTGCGTGTTTTGTTTTATTTTACTTAGTAATTCACTTTGTTCTGTCTGTAACTACTTGGAATCACTTAAATCCTACTTTCTGTACTTATTCAAATCACTTCTTACTTATTAAGTTACCTGGAGTACATGTTAGTACCTGGAGGGGGCAAACAGCTGTGCATATCTTTCTATCTTTGAAATAGAAGGCGAACTATTTATGAGTTTACCCTGTATAAGCTTTATAGCCTTGGCACACCAGGCAGCTCCAAGGTGGTTTCTGTGATATCAACCCGTCACAGGGTGTCCTGGACTTTCTCCTTGCAATATATTCTCTGGTATCTGAGTGCCTGGCTTTCGAGAACAGATTTCTATGTGTGTTTGGGGTGGTTACTGGATCTGTGAAGGCAGGTGTGGTGATCCAGGAATTTCTTGTGTATAGTTGTCTGTAGGCTTCCATTGTTGAAGCAGATCGCAGTGTCCAGGAAGTTGATGCTAGCGGGGGAGTGCTCCAGAGAGAGTTTAACGGATGGGTGGGGGTTGCTGAAGTTGTGGTGGAAATCTCTGAGGGAGTTTAGGTCATCTGTCCAGATAATGAAAATATCATCCATGTATCTCAGGTAGAGCATTGGTTTCATGGTGCACTTGTCCAGAAATTCTTCCTCAAGGTGGCCCATGAAGACATCCTGGGGAGCCATCTTAGTACCCACGGCTGCTCCCATGGTTTGAACAAAGTTCTCATTGTTGAATGTAAAGCTCTTCCGGGTGAGGGTGAAACGGACGAGTTTGGGGCGGGTATCTGAGGGTTGTCCATTGTCTTGTAGCTCTTTGAGGTGGGCAGCTCTGCCGTCATTGTGAGGGATGTCGGTGTACAGGGAGGTGACATCCATGGTGGCCAGGATGGTGTTCTGAGAGAGTCTGCTAATGTTGCAGAGTCTGTGGACTGTGTCCTGTAGGAATCTGGTGCCTGCTCTGTCTCTTTGGCAGCAGCGAACCGAATAATTTCTGTGGGTGTTGAATGAGAGGAACTGACACTGCAGGGAGAGGTCTCTGGGGAACTCGGGATGGGCTTCACTGCTTGTTATCTGCACGGCAAGGTTTGGACTGTCAGAGTCTCCAGGAGTTCGCGGGTGAGGCAGGCAACGGTGGCAGGAAGCTGGCACACAGTCTGATCTCCGGCCAAGCTCTCTCTTGCTAAGGCAGAGAGGTAACAAACCAGCTTACGGTTCTAAGTGCCCTGGGCAGAGCATCACACCGGGGTTGTGTGGATTTTCTTTACTGGGATAAAAATCATCCCCGTAAGTGAAGTGGTTAATCTGCTAAGTCTAGAACAGGCCCAGGTCATCGTATTTCCAGTGTGTGTTGATTTCAGCACTTCTGCCAACCCGTAGCTGTAACTGTGAGCTGGCCGAGACTTTCTTAACATAGACACACAGAAATGGGACTTCTTCCAACCCTGCAGGAACCTCATCATTTTCTTCCAGTTTTACTTTGGGATCAGCTTTCTATACAAGAATCGGAGTGTAATAGATTTTAACTAGCCCTTTTCTTCCCCCATCTCTGTTTTTAGAGAGAAGAAACCCCGTTACCAGAATTAGTAAGTATAAAAGAGATACAATAAGGCGCTCTGTACGCGGAGAAATTACAAGCACCACGTATGAGGGAAATGAAGAAAGGAAAACTGTTAAATTGCATAAGATAAAATGGGAAATAATTTAAGGGGGCTGCAGGTCGGGATTGAGGGGCATCAGCAGAGCTGTGGAGGGAGCCCAGGGCTGGGCTAGTAGGGGCTGCGGGTTGAGATTGAGGGGCACCGGCAGAGTTGGTTTCTGATAAATTTTTCACTGTTCCTTCATAATCTCTCGCACAATGGAGTTCCCAGGGTTAGGGAGTCAGGATTCTTGGTTTTGCTCTTCAGTTCTTCCACTAACTGACCACGTGCCCATGGAGATGAAGTTAGTCACACAATGTCACAGAAACTCAAAGAAGACTCAGAAATAGAACCCAGGAGTCCTGGGATCTTGGCCCTCATTCCGTTAATCTTTGTCCTTCCATCATCTCAGATCTGCAAAGCTTTGACCTATGTCAGCTGTTTGCTTTTGACTCCCACTCCTCTGTCTTGCCCTCTCCAAGGCAACATTAGACTGAGCGACTTTGCAAAATGCTCTGCCGTGACGCTCAGTGCAGAGGTGGACGGCCGAGCTGTGTCTATAGACCTGGTGCCCACCATCCGGAATAAAGTGGACATGTCCATGGATTGGCCACGGCAGGATCTCAGGTGGCTCTCTGACTGGTGGGACTGGGAGCAAGACACTGAACGGATCAAACCCACCTGGAATATCATGGACATTTACAAAACTGGGACCGATCTGGTGGCCAAGAATCTGTATTGGAGGTAAAAATGCAAATCTCATTTTGTTCTAGCAGAAGGCAACAAAAACACACACAGACGGGGGCTCATTCCCTCCAGCATGGAGGGTCAAGGGCACACACACACATAGAGCAGAGGCCATCCCCACCAGCAGGGGGTGCAGGGACACACACACACACCCAGGTTTGGGATGGGGGTCTGTCTGACCCCGTCCTCCAATTCAGCCCTGTCTCATTTTTCCCACCGCATCCCAGGCTCACCTACTCCCTGGCTGAGACCCGACTCCTCAGGGACATTGACCTCGATGGTGCTGGGTGGAGGCGGGAGGCGCTGCAGCTGCTGAAGCAAATCAACATGGAGAACTGGAGGCCGCGGTATGGCAAAGTCCTGACCTCCTACCACCTGAAGGTAACTCGGGCAGAGAGGGCAGTGGGAGGGGTGGGGAATGGATGATACGAGCATCCACAGGTACAGGGGAGAAAGATCTAGTGGGTAGAGCAGCAGGGGAGGGAGAGCGGAGGGGGGGGCTGGGCTTTATCCCACCTCTTGGAAGGGGAGTGGGGTCTAGTGGTTAGAGCAGGGAGGGGCTGGGAGCCAGGACTCCTGGGTTCTATCCCCAGCTCTGGGAAGGGGAGTGGGGTCTAGTGGTTAGAGCAGGGAGGAGCTGGGAGCCAGGACGCCTGGGTTCTATCCCCAGCTCTGGGAAGGAGAGTGGGGTCTAGTGGTTAGAGCAGGGAGGGGCTGGGAGCCAGGACGCCTGGGTTCTATCCCCAGCTCTGGGAAGGGGAGTGGAGTCTAGTGGTTAGAGCTGCATGTTTCTTCTTCCAACTGTTTCGCTCCTTCTCTTGCAGATGGTCCTATTTTGGGCTTCTGACCTCAACCCAGAGACAGAGAACTGGGCCACGGTGCTGGATTCTTTGGGGACCCTGCTGAAGGTGTTGGAGTTCAGCCTGGAGAAGAGAAACCTGCCCAGCTACTTCCTGCCTTCGATGAATTTCTTCGACTGGCACCGGAGTGAGGAAGAGAATTCCCTGAAGAACCGGGTGCTGGAGGTGCTCAGGCTGGAGGTGAGGCTGATGAGATGCAGCCCAGAACGGTACCTCCAGCTGAGCTACGACCTGGCCAAGCCCCAGGGCCCGGGACCCTTCATCCAGCGGGCGCGGGAGCTCGACGAGTTTAGAAGGAAGCATCAGAAAGACTTTGAAAAGTTCAAACACTTGAAGGAAGAAAAACAGCCGGGACAGGGAGCTGCCAGCCTCTTCTTCGCCCAACACAGACACTTGGGCTCCTGTCTGCAGTTAAATGTTCTGCGCTAATGTCACTCGGCTTTGGATTTATCCCGGGGAACAGAGTCTGCTTAAAAACCCTGAGATTCGATTTAAAACCGTTTGTAAACAATAATAAATGCCGGGTTCTGTTTATTGGCCTGCTGGGGTTTGCAGTGGTAGGTGTTATGAGGGGTGGTTCTGCGTTGACCCAAAGGGAGCTGGGATCAGAATCCGGCCCTGACCCCACTGCAGTCAGGGGGTGACTCCGGTTTGATCCCAGGGCAGCTGGGATCAGAATCCAGCCCGTTGGGAATAGACACTGAACCTCTTTTCTCCTTTCGTCCTCGAACTCCGTTCGTCCGTGGCTCATTACAGCACGTCCGCTTCCTTTCCAAAGGCCCAGCCGCTCCTTCACGCCGCATGCCGGGCTCCAGTTACCCTGGCTCACAGAAATGTTGTTCCAGTTCGATCTGCGTTGTCTCGTCACTGTTGTCGACCAGCTTGCGCGTGCCCGCTCCACACCCTGGCGAAGTGTCACTCAGCAAATGGGGAAACAGAGGGACCCTGACACCCCTCCACACTATCCCCACCTTTTGGTGGCAGTAGTGGGATAGTGGCATGCACACAGATGCCCCCTGGTGGCAGAAGTGAGATATGGCGCAGACACACATCCCTGTGCACCCAGGCGCTCCCTGGTGTTGGTAGTGGGATACTGCACAGAGAGAGACTTTTCACCACATGTGCGCACAGGTTCGGGGCACGAACAGGCTGGAAATCGCTTCCCCCCACCCCCACTCCACAGCTTAGCTGAGGGGCAGAGAGGCTTCCCCGTGCCAACGCTGTGTGGGGCGTTGGCACACGCAGGGCCAGGGCACCGGCCCAGCCAGAGGCAGTGGGGTAAGGAAGGACCCCGCCGGCCAGGCTGCTGGTGAGCTCCACAGCAGCCCCCTGGGCAGGGCCTTAGCACCCTCCCCTCCCGTCCCCAGGGAGCACGGGGCTGCTCCATCCCTTAGGCACCCTTCCCTGCTGAGCCCCCTCTCTGGCCGGGTTCCCTGAACCCCCTGCAGGCCGGTTCCCCGGTGCCCAATGTATCCTTAGGGCTTAACCCCTTCCTGCCCGCGCTATAGCTGGGGGGCAGGAGGCGGCTGGGTTACGTGGGTGGCCAGCAGCACCTTGCGGGTGTCAGGTGCCTTTCCACACTGTGCGGGCAGGAAGGGAGAAGCTGCTTCCATCCACAGGGGAGCAGAAGGAGGAGGAAGAGAGAGACCCTACATGCCCCCCACGTGTTGCCTCGGGAAGACGCGGCGCCAGGTACCAGGAGAGGCGGGTCCGTCCCAGGGGCCCAGCCAGGTATGGACGGTGGGGAGCACCGGGCAGGGAGCGGCGGGTCGGTCGGCCAAACACCCCCACCCATATGTGCCGACTTCTAATGGCGCCGGTGGGTGCTCCACCCCCCTCTGCCCCAGGCCCTGCCCCGACTCCATCCCTGCCCCACCTCCCCCCACCCCCATTCCAACCTCTTCCCCAAAGTCCCTGCCCCAACTCTGCCCCCTCCCTGCCCCTATTCGACTCCTTCCCCAAATCCCCGGCCCCGCCTCTTCCCCGCCTCCTCCCCTGAGTGAGCCACGTTCCCGCTCCTCCCCCCTCCCTCCTGGAGCTTGCTACAGCTGTTTGGCGGCGGCAAGCACTGGGAGGCAGGCAGAGGAGCTGGGACGCAGCACGCTCGGGAGGAGGTGGAGGCAGAGGAGGAGGTGGGGTGGGGGGCGGGGAGCGTGGCTGCCGGTGGGTGCAGCGCACCCACTAATTTTTCCCCGTGGGTGCTCCAGCCCCAGAGCACCCACCCCACCCCGCGTGAGAGAGGTGTACGGGAATGTGTGTGTGTCACCTCTCCCCACGTGAACCCTAAAACTCGACGTTAATGTGACCGTTCGTGCTGCATAGTTCTGACTGATTGCTCATATTCAGGCAAGTTCGATGGCAATTTTACTAGGTGTCCCGTACGCAGCACAGGGAAATATGGTCACCCAAATTACAGGAGGTTTTTTTGGTCCTATTTATAACATACACTCCTTTCCCGTGTCACTGACACGCACGTTTGTTACGGCGCCGACGTGTGTCGCACGGTAGATGTTCTGGGAAACGTGAAGAAAACCCAGGATCCTACCCGCGGTCCCAGTGACAGTTGGGTGAACGCCCCAAAGAAACCCAGTGTTGGGGGACCGGGCCCATCAGTTCGACGCGGAAGAGTCCGCTGTAGACTGGAGGTCATGAGCCACCAGAACAAACCTGTGCTGTAAAAAGAAGAAAAAGTTGGAATGTTTTTGCCCCCCATTTTGCCCCTCAGCCCTGATCCTTCCCCCAGCTGTGTGATCAGATGCCCCGATTTTATAGGGACGGTCCCGATATTTGGGGCTTTTTCTTATAGAAGTTCCTATTACCCCCCACCCCCTGGTCCGATTTTTCACCCTTGCTGTCTGGTCACTGACCCTGCCAGCAGGTAGGGGATCTTGGGGGACAATTACTGCACGGGTGGGGGTGCAAAATAAACGTTATTAAGAGAATATAAAAACAGGGAAAATTCAATAGTGAGGGGTATGGGGTTTGTTAAGGTAGACAATTGGGGAGGGGTTTCTTTTAGTAAACAGGATAGGGGGTTTCAATAGTGGGGTACAGTACAGTGGGGTACAATACAGTTGGTAACCAATTAACACTGAAGTATAAATGTAACAGGTAGCTACCAATTTCTATGTAAAGGGTGTGTCAGCAGCATATAACCAACTGACAGTTATGGGTAAAATGTGTTAAATAACCAACAACTGTAGGTGAAAATGGGTCACAGTGGTGTAAATGTAAAATGTGAGGTGTGCAAACAATTCTTTAAAGCTAACGTAACCACAGCTATGCAAACTGAAATTACAATTTATCAGACTAAAGACTAAACGTAATGGGTGCACCTTGTACTAGGGGTAGTTCCCGAGGGCAGAGTGGTGTGTGTCCCGGATACAGACCAAGGAGTTCGCTTGGGTCTGGCTGCTGGGGGAAGCCAGCCAGCAGTCAAAACAAGGGGAGTGTGCAAGAGGTTTTTTCTTACCAATCCCCAGGACAGCAGCAAGCACAGAGACAGGAACGGCAGTTTCAGCATCAGAGGACGCAGAGAGGACTCGATTCACTTACAATAATCAGGAGATCTCCAGGCACAAATTCGTTGTTCGTGGGAGGGGAGTTTAAAACGGGGGTACGCTCAAAAACAAACGAGAGCGGGGAGAGGGACCCCCAAAGACCCCTAGCTGATCAGACCAGGTGGCAAAGCAAGGACCTTCTCCGGGGGTCTGATCAGAAAATGTCTGGTTTTAAAGGCAAACTTAGGCAGTTTCCCGCCAGTAACTTTGATTGGTTCCTCTGGACAGGGCCGGCTCTAGGATTTTTGCCGCCCCAAGCAAAAACAAATTTGGTCGCCCCCCCGCTTTTTTCTTACCCCACCCCCGCATCAACTCCGCCCCTTCCCCAAATCCCCAGCCCTGCCTCCTCCCCCCAGGCTCTCAAGCCTAGGAGGGAGGGGGAGCAGCGGTGCGTGAATCAGCTGTTTCGCGTGCCGCGGCTGCTCGGGCTCTCCCCCTCCCTCCCGGGCTCTCAAGCCTAGGAGGGAGGGGGAGAAGCAGCGCGCGAATCAGCTGGTTCGCGCGCTGCGGCCGGCCACTCAGGATCTCCCCCTCCAGCAGCGGCGCGCGAGCCAGCGGCAGCAGCGGAGGTGAGCTAAGCCGGCCGGGGCACATTTTTAGGGGCGGCATGGCTGGCGCCAGGATGCTGCCCCTAGAAACGTGCCGCCCCAAGCACCAGCTTGCTTTGCTGGTGCCTGGAGCCGGCCCTGGCTCTGGATACAGGGGAGGAGAGAAGGCAGGGAAAATGCAGCTAAGCATAGGCGTGCCTGGGCAAGTTCTGAGCCACAGGTATGACTCATATGCTCAGCTATGTGGCCACTTTAGGTCTTGCATACCTGGGCAGAGCCGGGTCCGAACAAAGAAGCTAGACAAAGGAGCGAAAAGCCCCCCCATTCCTGAGCAGAGCAATGGCTCCAGTCAGTCTGCACGAGCCATTTCCATGAGCAGGGCCAGGCTGTGACTTTGGGCAGTTCCATGGCCGGGGGGCGGCCACTCCGCACAAACAGAACGGAAGGGGGGGAAGAATCCGGCAGGGGGACAGCTGTGACAGACAGTCACCTACCCCCAGGCCAGTGAATTCCCACCCCCCTTTCGGCCCTGCCCAGAGCGGGCAGGAAACTCTGACCCCAAGGGAGGGCAGCGGCTTCGGGGCGGAGCCGAGCTGAGAGTTTCCTCCCAAGCTCCGGCTCAGCCTGAAAACGAAAGTGAATCTCTGCCTGGGCCCAGCTGCCCCGACTCCCGGCCCTGGGACCCTCCAGCCAGCAAGGGGACCCTCAAACCCAGGGCTCCGGGCTCCAGGCTGGCCCCAGCCCTGGGAGGTGGGCTGGGGCCTCGACTCCTGGGTTCTCTCCCCGGCTCTGGGAGGGGAGTGGGTCCTGGTGGTTTGGAGAAGGGGGTGCTGGGAGCCAGGACTCCTGGGTTCTCTCCCTGGCTCTGGGAGGAGAGTGGGGTCTAGTGGGTTAGAGCAGGGGGGGACTGGGAGCCAGGACTCCTGGGTTCCTGGCTCTGGGAGGGAAATGGGTCTAGTGGGTTAGAGCGCGGGAGCTAGGACTCCTGGGTTCTCTCCCCGGCTCTGGGAGGAGAGTGGGTCTAGTGGTTTGGAGAAGGGGGGGCTGGGAGCTAGGACTCCTGGGTTCTCTCCCTGGCTCTGGGAGGAGAGTGGGTCTAGTGGTTTGGAGAAGGGGGGGCTGGGAGCTAGGACTCCTGGGTTCTCTCCCCGGCTCTGGGAGGGGAGTGAGGCCTAGTGGGCAGGGTTAGTCTCTTTCTCACTTAACCGTCTTTAGTTCCCTTTTCCCACTTTTTAATCTGTCTGTGATTTATCCGTCAGGAAAGCCCCAGACCTTCCCCCACATCCGCCCCGTCCTGGCCTCTGCTCGCTGAGACGCCTGAAACCAGAATGTGGAAAAATCTCCCCCGAAGCAATTTCCCTGGTAAGCCAGAGCTTCCCTCATGCCCGTCCCCGCCGCCTCTGAAACGCCATGGAAATGCGTGGCAACTTCCAGGCCCCACGGCGGATCAGTGGGGAGGCTGGGGGTGGGGGTGCGGGGGGGATAAAATATTCGTTTATGGAGGTGCAGAGATAAAGCTACAGATGCCGCGATTTTACGTGACCTCCGTGACCAGCCCCAGGCAGCCGGGCCCGGGCGGCCGCGATTGATTGTTTATTGCCCACGACCTGTGTCATTGACTAAAAATACCCCTGGCAAAATCTTAGCCTTATGCAGAAATGTTGCTCCCATCAGCACAGCGCCCCCTAGCGCCGCACTGGGGCATCGGGGCATGCCCTGGCTGCCAGGGGAGAGCGCCCCCTGCTGAGCCCCCCGCCCCACAGCACAGCGCCCCCTACCACAGTCCTAGCCCCTGGGAGGTCTGCCCAAGCAGGATCCCCGCCCAGTGGTTTTCAAACTTTTTTTTCTGGCAACCCAGTTGAAGAAAGTTGTTGATGCCCGTGACCCAGCGGAGCTGGGGATGAGGGGTTTGGCGTGTGGGAGTGGCTGAGGGTTGGGGTGCGGGGCTGAGGACTGTGGGGTGGGGCTGAGAATGAGGGGTTCAGGGTGTGGGAGGGGGTTCTGGGCTGGGGCAGGGGGTTGGGATGCTGGAGGGGCTCAGGGTTGGGGTGTGGGCTATGGGGTGGGGCCAGGAATGAGGGGTTCAGGATGTGGGCAGGGGCTCTGGGCTGGGGATGAGGGGTTTGGGGTGCAGGAGAGGGTCAGGGCTGGGGCAGAGGGTTGGGGTGCAGGGTGGGGAATGAGGGGTTCAGGGTGTGGGAGGGGGCTCTGGGCTGGGACAGGGGGTTAGGATGCTGGAGGGGCTCAGGGCTGGGGCAGAGGGTTGGGGTGCAGGGCTGAGGACTGTGGGGTGGGGCTGAAAATGAGGTGTTCAGGGTGTGGGAGGGGGTTCTGGGCTGGGGCAGGGGGTTGGGGTGCGGGCTGTGGGGTGGGGCCAGGAATGAGGGTTCAGGGTGTGGGAGGGGGCTCTGGGGCATGAGGTTGGGATGCGGGAGAGGGTCAAGGCTCTGGGTTGTGGGGTGCAAGCTCTGGGGTGGGACCAGGGATGAGGGGTTTGGGGTGCATGAGGCGGCTCTGGGTTTGGGGGGGGTCAGGGCAGGGGATGGGGCGTGATGTGATCAGAACTCAGCTCAAAGAAGCTGGGATTGGGATAAACATAGACGGCGCCTCTCCTGACCTTACAGTGCTGGGATTCTCCGAACCCCCCACGTCCCCTTCTGCCCCCCACCAGAGCTAAATGGGAGCTGGGGCCAGAACAGCCAATGCCAGCCTGGGGTGGACAGACCGGGGACTCGCCAGCAGGAGCAGAGCAGAGGTGTGATTTCCCCTGGATTTGGCACTGGGTGCGACTGCTCCCGTGGTCCTGTGTCCAATTCTGGTGCCCACCATTCAAGGAGGCGGTTGATAAACGGGAGCGGGGTCAGAGAAGAGCCGCGAGAACGATTGAAGGGTTAGAAACCGGCCTTAGAGTGAGAGACTCCAGGAGCTCGATCTGTTTAGCTCAACGGAGAGAAGGCTACGGGGTGACTGGATCCCAGCCCGTAAATACCTACCCGGGGAACAAGAAGCATTTCCTAGCTGGCTCGTCAGTCGAGCAGAGAAAGGTCTCACGCCATCCAGTGGCTGGGAGTTGAAGCTAGACGAATTTGGGCAGGAAATAAGACATATTTAACCGTGAGGGGAACGAACCCTTGGAACAATTTACGCAGGGTCGTGGTGGATTCTCCATCAAGGCCAGCTTTTAAAATCAAGATGGGAGAGTTTTCTGAAAGCTCTGCTCTGAGAATTTTGTTCTAGGGCAGGTCTCTGGCCTATATAATCCAGGAGGTCAGACTGGATGATCACAATGGTCCCTTCTGGCCTTGGGATCTGTGCCTAGAACCCAGGAGTCCTGGCTCCCAGCCCCGCCTGCTCTAACTCACCAGATGCCACTCCCCTCCCAGAGCTGGGGAGAGAACCCAGGAGTCCTGAGCCTCTGTCCCTTTTCACTGTCTAGGGAAGGAAGTTTTATCTCTGGACCCGGCCACGGCTCACCGCAACCTGGAGATCTCGAAGGACAGAAAGGAGGTGACGTGCGTCAGTCAAGAAAGGTTTGTCGACTCCAGCCCTCGGAGATTCGACACGGCCAACTGTGTGGTGGCCAAGCAGAGCTTCAGCGCGGGGCAGCACTACTGGGAGGTGTCCGTGGGCTGGAAGCCACGCTGGAACCTGGGTGTCGTCTCGGACCGAGCCAGGAGGCAGGGGAGGTTGATCAACGTGGAGTGGTGGCCGTGGCCCCCTAGGAAGGTCTGCGCCAAGGGCTACTGGCTGATCGGCTACGACCAGCAGAAGGCCGGGAAGAAGTACTGGATATTTGACACCCACCCGTGGCCCCTGGATATCCATCCCCACCCTGAGACCATCGGGGTCTACCTGGACTGCGAGGACGGGGAGGTCTCCTTCTACAACGCCGATCGCCCTGACACACTGACCCACATCCACACTTTCCACACGTCCTTCGACAAGCCCGTCTACCCCATCTTCGACCCTTGCTGGCACGACAAGGGGGGCAACACGCAACCCCTCAAGGTCCTGTGAGCTGCCGACTCTGTGGCATCCCACGGCGCCTCGTCCGATGGCCACCACTCGTCTTATTTAGCTCTGTCCCTCCTGGGGACTTCCCTTGTCTGTGGGCCGAGGACGACAGAAATTGCCACTTTGTCCCAGAGATGGGGGTGGGTCCCTCCAGCTCGGTCACTTATCATCGCCAGCTGTTTCAGTAACACCCTCAAGGACAGTAAGAGAATAACTCACCCTTATTGGACATTTCTTCCTGACCTCCAATACGCAAAGGTGGCTTTGGAGCCCTGAAGCATGAAGATTTGGAGCCCTTAAGCAGTTCCTAACAGAACTCGGGATGTTCTCATTATCCCTATAAACCTCTATGGGTTTTCGGACCCCTCTTGGCTGCCGTGACATCCTGTAGCAGTGAGTTCCACCGGCTCGTCATCGCTGTTCTGCTGCATGGCATATGTGAGACACTTTATGGTATTATTAGTGCCAATATTGTATCACTGCAATGACTCTGACCAGACAGGCCACGTACAGGATCAGTGAAAATGTCATGATTTGCCAACTATGTTGTTTATATGTGTATCACCTTTGTATGGTGAGTTACAGATAGGTGGGGTAGATCTGTATTTCCAAATGTGTGCTGTGTGTCTGGGTGACACCCCCGGACAAATTGGCAGCAGCATGGCCTGGCCTGCTCGACGGTGTATCAAAGGCCATCAGCTGGACAATGAAGCCACTGAGAGAAGCCATGTAGGGACTTCAAGAGCTTCTCCATGCCCATGTGCTGTGTGTTTGGGACAGAGGATGTATGAGCCGCATGGCAAAGGACATAAAAGGCAGCTGCATCATCTCCAGTTTGTCTTCAATCCTGCTTCGCTCAGCTCTGGATTCACTTCTCTACAAACGAAGCACTGAACAAGGGACTGACTGACCCATCCAAGCTGTGGGACTTTCAAACCAGCAACCTCACCAACACTGCTAAGAACCTGATCTATGGACTCTGAAGTCTTAGGTATGTATCTGACTGCTTTACCCTTTAACAACTCTCTTCTTGTTCTTTTCTTTTCTACTAAACCTTTAGTGCAGGGGTCTCAAACATGCGGCCCACAGGCCACATGCGGCCCGCGGAGTTATTTCCTGCGGCCCACAATAGGCGCCGACTCCACCGGCAGCCAAGCTCCAAACATTACTGAGTGGTTATTTTATTAAAACCCCTCTTTGCATTACAGTTTTTAAAAAGTTAATACATTGACTTTTAATAGAATACTATATTACTCTTCATTTTTTTTTATTTTTGACTATATTTTTGTATCATTGTATGAAAAGTTTTCAGTGATGTGGCCCTCAGGCCAATTTACTAGTTCTCATGTGGCCCTCATGGTGATTTGAGTTTGAGATCCCTGCTTTAGTGTTAGACACTAAAGGATGGGCTGGCAATGTGGTATTTTGCATAAAATCCAAACTAATATTGACCTGGTAACGTGGCTGGCCCTTTGGGATCAGAAGAGCATTTTGTAGAGTCAGCAGAGTTTTTAGATAACTTCTCACTGTACTGGACCTCGGTGCTGATTGGGACCAGAGAACTGGAATGCAATAAAGGGGGTGTGTGATTGCCTTTTTCAGCTTCTCGATAACCAGTGTGGGGGATGGTTTGTGAGTTTAACTTCAGTGTTACCCACCAGTCTTGGGAGTATCTGCTTTCCCTTTCACAGCCTGCCCTGACCTTGTGTGGGCTGTTCCAGACACTCGGATCATAAAAGCCAAGATAATAATTAGGCTCCCTCGTTAATCTGGGGTGTGGCAGAAGACTGACATACTCATTTAGCTTGGAAGAGCCAAAGCCCTAAAATGTGGCTGTGGATTTTGCCAGGCTGCCTCGGGACTGTGACGAACTAGGACTGTTGTTAATGTTTTCCCTGAGTACTGTGTGGGTGCCTCAGTTTCCCTACGCAGTGCTTGAAGTATCTAGGTGGTGGGACAAGGGTGCATAATGGTTACAAAGCCCTAGAAGGCAGGTGTGGGCAGGGGCCTGGACACAGAGAATGGCCAACACTCTGTCCCCTAGCAACTGATGGCCCCGGCCCCTCCCCTGCAAAGGTGAGAGCTGAAGGTGTTGGAACAGAGAGATCGGGTGACCTCCTGGCCCGGGAAGCAGACAAAGGGGGAGGAGGGGCTGGACAGTTTCAGTTTGGAGCTGGCTTGGAAAGAGGAGGGGAGGGGGGCAGACAGGGTCTGGCCTCCCTGCGCCCCTTTTGGAGCTGTGGGGTAAAACGCAGGGAGCCCCGAGCTGGGGTCTAAGCTCCCTGCCCCCCGGAAGGACCCGACTGAGGGGTCCTGGATGTACTGACAAGCTCTGGTTGGACTGTGTTCCTGGCGTCCCTAATAAACCTTCTGTTCTACTGGCTGGCTGAGACTCCCAGTGAATCCGGGGAAGAGGGGTGCAGGCGCTGACTCCCCGACACTCCGTGACAGGGACAGATGCCGGAAGTTGGCTCAGTTCCACCCATCCCAGAGGCGCTGTCCTCACCTCCCTGGGCTGTGATGTTTGTGTCACCGATACAATCGCTGGAGAAAGCACCCCCCACGGCCTGGCTAGGCGGGACTGGGAGCCCCGGCTTTCAGCACCATGGCCATAGGGTTTTGTGGTTTGACCTACTGCAAAATCCCCCTCCTCAGAGACCCCTAAATCTTGCCCCCACAGAGACCCCAGCAGCGGGTATGAGGGGTCTCTGAGGGGGGATCAGGTGGGGTTATTTAAACCTCCAAATAATCATTTACATTTTCCTCGTTCCTTTTTAAAAAAACAATTCCTCTGTTGCCCACTGGCCCAAGGCCTGAGCAGGTCTGGGGAAGCCGCTTCGCACACTCGTGGACCATTTCCCAGCGTTATCACCCAGACGGGGGCCAAACCCAACTTCTCACACCATCTCGCTGCCTCTGGCAGCAGGACAAAGGGGTGGAAAAGGGCGATTTCCCCTCCCCGTTTCCCACACTTGGTAACTTGTTCCCCGCCGGCAAAACCTGGGAAACAGGCAGCAAATGGCGGGGAGCCTACGGTCTGAGCCTTCCTCCCCGAAAACCGGATTCATGCAAACCAAGCCTAGGCGCCCACCAATAGAAGAGCTCGCCTCATGCGAACGCAGCGCGGCAGCTAGGGCACGACCCACCCCTGGCTCTGCCATCGCCCTTCCCAGCCCCACAGCATGTTACAGCAGAAGTCGGTGTCATTAGCCCCACTGTCCAAACAGGGAAACTGAGGCACGGCGCCACGAAGCGCCTTGCCCTAGGGGTGGAAGCGCCAGAAAGAGATCCCAGGTCCAGCCCTGGCCCCACACTGGGCCGGGGGGGGGGATCCCAGTTGTGAGAATCATGGTGCCCAGTGCTGGGCACGGCTCGTCCCTGTGGACACACTGCCGTGAAAAAGATCCCATGAGGCTGGGCAAGGAACCAGCACTGAGGGACCCAGGCCTGGAACTTTCCCAGCCCCCTTTTCTTTCCCAATGGGGCACAAAGGAGCAAACTGCCCCCCACTGCAGGCAGGGGTGACGCCGGATTGACCCCAGGGGGGCTGAGGTCAGAACTCGGCCGCTAACAACCAGCCCGAGCGTGCGGGGACCCTGCTAGTGATGGCGGGGGGAAGCCCCGCCCTGCCCTGGGGGATTTCAACACAGCTCGGGACAAAGCTGCAGCTGCCAAACCCAGGCCCCCGGCACCGCCTTTGCCTCCCCAGCACGTGCCCAGGCCGGCTCTGGTCCAACCCCCGCGGCCGGCCACATCCTGGCCCTGAACTGTGGGTGACTTGTGAGATCGAGAACATCTGAGCCAAGGGGGCCAGAGCCCCAGCTGTGTCAAAGGGACCGGGAGCCCGGACTCCTGGGTTCTGTCCCCAGCTCTGGGAGGGGAGGGGGGTCTAGTGGTTAGAGCAGGGGGTGCTGGGAGCCAGGACTCCTGGGTTCTGTCCCCAGCTCTGGGAGGGGAGTGGGGTCTAGTGGTTAGAGCAGGGGGCGCTGGGAGCCAGGACTCCTGGGTTCTCTACCCAGTTCTGGGAGGGGAGTGGGGTCTAGTGGTTAGAGCAGGGGGGCTGGGAGCCAGGACTCCTGGGTTCTCTCCCCAGCTCTGGGAGGGAGTGGGGGCTGTTGGAGCAAGGGGTGGGGTTGCCCCTTAGACAGAGGATTTGCTGCCTGGCTCCCCTGGGGCAGGTCCCCGCTGTCACACCCATTATGGTACCTTCCATGTTCAGACTCTCAGCTCCAGCATCTCCTGCTGCGCGTAGCCCTGGGCTTGCCGGGACCTGGACCCCCAGGGTCCGTCTCTGATCCAGGCCGGCTCCCCCTGCGATCGCCAGTGTCGCCTCATTCCCCTCACCGGGGTCTCCGCTGACCCACCCACACAAGAGAACCTGGCAGCCGCAGGCTCCCCAGCGCCCCGGGGATGAGCCAGGTCCCCCAGCCGGACGAGAACCAGAGCCGGGATCCCAGCCGCAGTCGCCCCAGGGCCGGCCAGAGAGAGAAACCCAGCTCCGGGCAGGGAGAGCCCCCGGCCCGACGGCCCGGGCGGAGCTGTGACGAACACGGCAGCAGGCTGCACACCAGAGCTGGGCGCAGTCAGGGAGGCCGGAGGTGGAGCCGGGTGCCTCTCCGCTCCTGGCTCCACACGGCTCTGGGTAACACAGGTTTGCTAAACGCGCTCCCTGCCCTCCAAGTCAAACGCCGCAACAATGCACCCCCAGATCTTCATAGAACTTCATAGAATATCAGGGTTGGAAGGGACCTCAGGAGATCATCTAGTCCAACCCCCTGCTCAAAGCAGGACCAATCCCCAATTTTTGCCCCAGATCCCTAAATGGCCCCCTCAAGGATTGAACTCACAACCCTGGGTTTAGCAGGCCAATGCTCAAGCCACTGAGCTATCCCCCTCCCCTCACTGAGCTATCCCCCTCCCCTGTGGGGCGATTGCTCCTTGCACCCCCACCCCACCCCCCGGCTCCAGATCTCCCAGCCAAACCCCTGAGCTGCACAGAGATGGGGCGAGGGAGGGGGGGTGTCACCCGGATTTTATTAAAAAAAACAAACTAACTAAAAACCAAAAGGGAGCAGGGAAAGGGGGCTTGGGGGGGCTCTGGGGCGGGAGGAGGGGATCGGGGGGGTCCTAGGGGACGGGGCGCTGGGGGGTTCTGGGGTGGGAGGAAGGTAATGGGGGATCCCGGGGGGCCCTAAGCGAAGCAGAGGGAGAAGGCCCGGTAGCTGAAGTTGGTGAAGACGTCGACTTTGTGGCTGCTCCCGGCGGCCGTCAGCACCTGGGGGTCAGACCAATGGGGAGGGGGGTCAGTGGGGCCAGGATCCCGGGGTCCCCTTTGGGGCTGGATTAGCTACATCAAAGTCCCTGCCCCAGAGCCCCCCCTTCCCAACCCCCTGCCCTCCCGCTCCCCCCAACTAGATGCCTGACTCCACTCCAAGCCCCCCCAATTAAGTACCTTCCCCTCACTCCAATCCCAGCCCCACCACAATTCCAGGCCCCTCCCCCTCTCCCAGCCCCTCCCATTTCATTCTTAGCCCCTCCCCCAGAGCCATGTCCCTCCCACCTCACTCCCAGCCACCCTCCCCCCCGGCCTGAGTGGGGCGCCCCCTACCTTGTGCTCAGGGGAGCGCTCGTTGACGCAGAGTGAGTGGACGGAGCGGGGCGTGCAGGGGATCTGGGCCCTGATTTCCCCGCTGATCTGCAGGTGGTTGATGGCCGGGCTGTGCCCTGCGGAGAGGATCTGGGGGGGCAGAGACGGGGCGGGGGGAGTGTTAATTAGAAACCCCGGGAGATAACGGAGGGAAAGAACGAATGAACGTACGGGGCACAGAACAAGCGGGAGGGTGGGGGGTGGGAATAGAAGGAGAGAAAAAAGAAAGGAAAAGAAAAGGAGGACTAGACTGAATGAAAAGAGCATTAAAAAGAACAAACAAATGAAAAGGGGAACGGGAGAAACAGGAAAAAAGAAGCCACAATAAATGAACAAAAAGGCAAACGACTGAAGAGACGAACACAGGACCAGAATGGCTGGACAGGAATAGAAGAAAAGAACATCAGAGATCAAATGAAGAAACAAGAGAGAGAAGGAACGAAAAAAGAACACGTGAAAAAATGAACCGGAATTAGAACAAAAAAAGACGTAACCAAGGGCTAGAACAAAGGAATTATTAAAAAAAGCGAACAAATGAACAAGCTGGGGAATAGAATGAATGAAGAGGGCAAGAAAAAGAATGAATGTAGAAAGAAAGAAGGAAGGAATAAAGAGGGTACTAGAAAGAAAACAATGAAAAAAGAACAAATGAACAAACCAACAGAAGAACAGAACGAATGGAAAAAAAGTTAAAAACAAGGAGGAAGAGAATGAAAGGAGGAAAAACAGAACGAAAGTGCGAATGAATGGAGAAGAGAATGAATGAAGAGGGCAAGAGAAAGAAGGAACAAAAAACAACGAAGGAGAAAAGAATGAAAGAATGTATAAATAGGGAAACAGACGGCAGGAACATAAGAACAGCCAGACTGGGTCAGACCAAAGGTCCCTCTAGCCCAGTGTCCTGTCTGCTGACAGTGGCCAATGCCAGGTGCCCCGGAGGAAGGAAGGAAGGAACAAGGCAAGAGAAAGAAAGAATGAAAAGACAAATGAATGGGAAGAGAACAAACGAACAAAAAACCCTAATGATGGAACGAATGATAAAAGAGAAGCAAAGAATGAAAAAAGAACGAATGAACAGGAAACGGAACAAATGGCGGAACAGAAAGAACAGATGAATGAACCGGGGAGGAGAACGAATGAAGGCTAGAACGAATGAATAAAACAAACGAAGAAATGAATGAATCGGGGACCAGAAAGAGGGAAGAAAACGTGTGAGTGAATCAGTAAAAAGAACGAACGAACCAGGGAGGAGAACGAACGAATAAGTCAATGAAAAGCGCGAGCGAACACGCAGGGCAATAGGAAGAACGAACAACGGGGGGAAGAAAACGAAGGAATGAAGGAATGAATGAACGAACGCCCCCCGAAGTGGCCCCACACCGGCCCACCCTGGGGAAGGACCCGATGCCCACCCAAGCGCGTGCCGGGAAGGGGCCGGGCCGGAGGGGAGGAGGAGGCACGGCCGAGCCCGGGGCTGGCGCAGGCCGAGGGGCGCAGGGCGGGGGGCACTCACCAGGTCCTGGTAGAACATGACGTGCTGCTGGCAGTGGGGCAGGGGGAAGACCGTGGTGGGGGTCACGGAGCGCAAGTGCCAGAGGGTGAGCGCCGGGCCCCCCCCGCACACCTGGGGGAGAGACGAGGTCAGACGCCGCCGGGACCCCCGCAGCCCCGCATCCCATGAGCCTCTGCTGCTCAGGCCAACCCCTCGCAGCCAGGTCGGGACACTGCTCCCAGGCCTGGTGCATCCTGGGAAGCCCCCCGGCCAGGCGTGACTGGGCGCGGTGCATCCTGGCAGATCCCTAGCCGCACACGTGGGGAGCTGGTGTCTTCACCACCCCAGGTGCAGTGGGGGGGGGCCCCAAACCAGAGCCCCCAGCGCCCCCTGCTGGGAACTCACGCACCATCCAGTCACAGTCTGTCGCCAGGCAACGGATCCACTTCCCGTTCTGGGGCCGGCTGCATTCCTGGGGGAGGGGAACGAGGGACCGTTATGTGGGGAGCAGTGGGGGCTGGTGGGTTAGAGCAGCAGGGGCTGGGAACCAGGACTCCTGGGTTCTCTCCCCAGCTATGGGTGGGGCGTGGGGTCTAGTGGGTTAGAGCAGGGGGGGCTGGGAGCCAGGACTCCTGGGTTCTCTCCCCGGCTCTGGGAGGGGCGTGGGGTCTAGTGGGTTAGAGCAGTGGGGGCTGGGAACCAGGACTCCTGGGTTCTCTCCCCAGCTATGGGAGGGGAGTGGGGTCTAGTGGGTTAGAGCAGTGGGGGCTGGGAACCAGGACTCCTGGGTTCTCTCCCCAGCTATGGGTGGGGCGTGGGGTCTAGTGGGTTAGAGCAGTGGGGGGCTGGGAGCCAGGATTCCTGGATTCTCTCCCCGGCTCTAGGAGGGGAATGGGCTCTGGTGGTTAAAAGGGGGGGGGGGCGCTGTTGTTACCTCGTATTTGTGCACTTCAATGAGCTGGACCTGTGCCCCGGTGCGTAGATCTGTGACACACACACAGAGCTCGGTGTGAGAGGGGGCAGTATCTCCTTCACCCCCCCCAAAGTCATCACCTGCCCCCGGCGGAGAGACAGCGGCAGGATGGGCCATTATCACCGCTCAGCCGGGGTCAGGGCCCCCCCACATGCCAGAAGACATGGAGAGGGCCCCAGGCTCCAAGCCACCCTCTCCCCCAGCCCACGGGCCCGCCCTAGAGCTCAGGATGGAGCCGGGGTGTCACGACGGCGGCGAGTCCCCCGGCTCCTCACCCCACATGCGCACGGTGCCGTCCTCGCTGCCCGACAGGCACTCGTGGGACTGGTCCCGCAGCGCCAGGCAGTGCACGTAGTCAGTGTGCCCCCGGAACTCATGCTGGGGAGACAGAGAGAGAGAGAGTGGGCGGAAGGGGACGGACAGACAGACCGATGGGGGGTGGATGGGGATGGACTGATGGAGGGGGTGGACAGGGACGGATGGACAGACAAATGGGAGGACGGTGACAGACAGACGGGACGGGTGGATGGGGATGGACTGACGGGGACAGACAGACCGAACAGGGGTGGATGGACTGATGGGGACAGACAGACGGGAGGATGGGCGCACACAGATGGGGACAGACAGAGGGGTGGACAGGGACAGACAGACAGACGGGAGGACGGGGACAGGAGGATGGGGACAGACAGATTAGGGGTGGACAGGGACAGACAGGAGGATGGGGAAAGACAGACGTGAACAGACAGACAGGGGTGGACGGGTGGATGGGGATGGACTGACGGGGACAGACAGACCGAACAGGGGTGGATGGACTGATGGGGACAGACAGACGGGAGGATGGGCGCACACAGATGGGGACAGACAGAGGGGTGGACGGGGACAGACAGACAGACGGGAGGACGGGGACAGGAGGATGGGGACAGACAGATTAGGGGTGGACAGGGACAGACAGGAGGATGGGGAACGACAGACGTGAACAGACAGACGGGTGGACGGGGACAGACAGATGGGAGGACGGGGACAGACAGACAGATGCGGACAGACAGACAGGGGTGGACGGGGACAGACAGATGGGAGGATGGGGACAGACAGACAGATGGGGGTGGATGTGGATGGACTGACAGAGAGGGTAGGACGGGGACAGACAGACGGATGACGGGTAGATGGGGACAGAAGGCCAGAGAGACAGGGGAGGACGGGGACAGACAGACAGGGGAGGACAGGGACAGACAGACGGATGAGGGGTGGATGGAGATGGACTGACAGAGCGGGATGGACAGGGACAGACAGACAGACGGGAGGACGGGGACGGACAGACAGACAGACAGGGGAGGACGGGGACAGACAGACAGGGGAGGACGGGGACAGACAGACGGATGAGGGGTGGACGGGGACAGACGGACAGACAGACAGGGGAGGACGGGGACAGACAGACAGACGGGAGGACGGGGACGGACAGACAGACAGACAGGGGAGGACGGGGACAGACAGACGGATGGGGGTGGATGGGGACGGACAGACAGACGGGAGGACGGGGACGGACAGACAGACAGACAGGGGAGGACGGGGACAGACAGACGGATGGGGGTGGATGGGGACGGACAGACAGACGGGAGGACGGGGACGGACAGACAGACAGACAGGGGAGGACGGGGACAGACAGACGGATGGGGGTGGATGGGGACGGACAGACAGACAGGGGAGGACAGGGACAAACAGACGGATGGGGGTGGATGGGGACGGACAGATGGGAGGACGGGGACAGACAGACAGATGGGGGTGGATGTGGATGGACTGACAGAGAGGGTAGGACGGGGACAGACAGACGGATGACGGGTAGATGGGGACAGACGGCCAGACAGACAGGGGAGGACAGGGACAGACAGACGGGAGGACAGGGACAGACAGACGGATGGGGGTGGATGGGGACAGACGGACAGGGGAGGACGGGGACAGACAGACGGATGAGGGGTGGACGGGGACAGACGGACAGACAGACAGGGGAGGACAGGGACAGACAGACACTTCCCTCCCGTTTCAGTGCGTTCCTGCCCATTTCCCCAGCAGTGAGCCCGGGGGGGGGGGGAGCTTCCCCTGGTGGCCCGTCCCTGCGCCCACCGGCTCCCATGGCCCCCCCAGCTCCACGGTGCCCCCCCCTACTCACAGTGAAGGTGCCGGACTCCAGATCCATGCTGTGCACGGCGCAGTCGCCCCCGGCCAGCAGGAGGTTGTTATCCTGCGGGGGAAGGGCAGAGAGACAGCAGGTGAGGGGGGGGCGCTGGGGGACCGGGGGGCGCCCCCCCCTTCCCACAATGCACGGCGGCTCACCTTGGGGTTCAGCTGCAGGCTGTTGATCTCGGGCACCTCCAGGCTGCTCCTGGCACAGGAGAAAGAGGGGGAGCATGAGAGCGAAGGGGGTGGGAGGGCAGGGGGACGGGGGGAGGCCTCACCTGTACGGGGGTCTGCGGCTCCAGGCTTCCTTGCACCCCTGCCAGGGAGAGAGGCGGCGTTAGGAAGAACCCAGGAGCCCGGGGCGGGAGAGGCGGCGTTAGCAGGGACCCAGGAGCCCGGGGCGGGAGAGGCGGCGTTAGCAGGGACCCAGGAGCCCGGGGCGGGAGAGGCGGCGTTAGCAGGGACCCAGGAGCCCGGGGCGGGAGAGGCGGCGTTAGGAGGGACCCAGGAGCCCGGGGCGGGAGAGGCGGCGTTAGGAGGGACCCCGGGAGCCCGGGGCGGGAGAGGCGGCGTTAGGAGGGACCCCGGGAGCCCGGGGCGGGAGAGGCGGCGTTAGGAGGGACCCAGGAGCCCGGGGCGGGAGAGGCGGCGTTAGGAGGGACCCCGGGAGCCCGGGGCGGGAGAGGCGGCGTTAGGAGGGACCCAGGAGCCCGGGGCGGGAGAGGCGCTGTTAGGAGGGACCCAGGAGCCCGGGGCGGGAGAGGCGGCGTTAGGAGGGACCCCGGGAGCCCGGGGCGGGAGAGGCGGCGTTAGGAGGGACCCCGGGAGCCCGGGGCGGGAGAGGCGGCGTTAGCAGGGACCCAGGAGCCCGGGGCGGGAGAGGCGGCGTTAGGAGGGACCCAGGAGCCCGGGGCGGGAGAGGCGCTGTTAGGAGGGACCCCAGGAGCCCGGGGCAGGAGAGGCGGCGTTAGGAGGGACCCCGGGGCGGGAGAGGCGCTGTTAGGAGGGACCCCGGGAGCCCGGGGCGGGAGAGGCGCTGTTAGGAGGGACCCCGGGAGCCCGGGGCGGGAGAGGCGGCGTTAGGAGGGACCCCGGGAGCCCGGGGCGGGAGAGGCGGCGTTAGGAGGGACCCCGGGAGCCCGGGGCGGGAGAGGCGGCGTTAGGAGGGACCCCGGGAGCCCGGGGCCGGAGAGGCGGCGTTAGCAGGGACCCCGGGAGTCCGGGGCCGGCGAGGCGGCGTTAGCAGGGACCCAGGAGCCCGGGGCCGGAGAGGCGCCGTTAGGAGGGACCCAGGGGTGGGAGAGGCGGTGTTAGGAAGAACCCAGGAGCCCAGGACGGGAGAGGTGCTGTTAGGAGGGAGCCCAGGACGGGAGAGGCGGCGTTAGGAGGGAGCCCGGGGCCGGAGAGGCGGCGTTAGGAGGGAGCCCGGGGCCGGAGAGGCGGCGTTAGGAGGGAGCCCGGGGCGGGAGAGGCGGCGTTAGGAGGGAGCCCGGGAGCCCGGGGCGGGAGAGGCGGCGTTAGGAGGGACCCCGGGAGCCCGGGGCGGGAGAGGCGGCGTTAGGAGGGACCCCGGGAGCCCGGGGCGGGAGAGGCGGCGTTAGGAGGGACCCCGGGAGCCCGGGGCGGGAGAGGCGGCGTTAGGAGGGAGCCCGGGAGCCCGGGGCCGGAGAGGCGGCGTTAGGAGGGACCCCGGGAGCCCGGGGCGGGAGAGGCGGCGTTAGGAGGGACCCCGGGAGCCCGGGGCGGGAGAGGCGGCGTTAGGAGGGACC
This sequence comes from Chelydra serpentina, assembly GCA_037349315.1. Taxonomy (NCBI): domain Eukaryota; kingdom Metazoa; phylum Chordata; order Testudines; family Chelydridae; genus Chelydra; species Chelydra serpentina. The sequence continues at coordinate 106,893 of JBAIAC010000454.1, forward strand.
CCGGGAGCCCGGGGCGGGAGAGGCGCTGTTAGGAGGGAGCCCGGGGCGGGAGAGGCGGCGTTAGGAGGGACCTAGGAGCCTGGGGCCGGAGAGGCGGCGTTAGGAGGGACCCCGGGAGCCCGGGACGGGAGAGGCGGCGTTAGGAGGGACCCAGGGGCGGGAGAGGCGGCGTTAGGAGGGACCCTGGGAGCCCGGGGCCGGAGAGGCGGCGTTAGGAGGGACCCCGGGGCCGGAGAGGCGGCGTTAGGAGGGACCCCGGGAGCCCGGGGCGGGAGAGGCGGTGTTAGGAGGGACCCCGGGAGCCCGGGGCCGGAGAGGCGGCGTTAGGAGGCACCCCGGGAGCCCGGGGCGGGAGAGGCGGCGTTAGGAGGGACCCCGGGAGCCCGGGGCGGGAGAGGCGGCGTTAGGAGGGACCCCGGGAGCCCGGGGAGGGAGAGGCGGCGTTAGCAGGGACCCCGGGAGCCCGGGGCGGGAGAGGCGGCGTTAGGAGGGACCCCGGGAGCCCGGGGCGGGAGAGGCGGCGTTAGGAGGGACCCCGGGAGCCCGGGGCGGGAGAGGCGGCGTTAGGAGGGACCCCGGGAGCCCGGGGCGGGAGAGGCGGCGTTAGGAGGGACCCCAGGAGCCCAGGACGGGAGAGGCGCTGTTAGGAGGGAGCCCGGGGCGGGAGAGGCGGCGTTAGGAGGGACCTAGGAGCCCGGGGCGGGAGAGGCGGCGTTAGGAGGGACCTAGGAGCCCGGGGCGGGAGAGGCGGCGTTAGGAGGGACCTAGGAGCCCGGGGCGGGAGAGGCGGCGTTAGGAGGGACCCCGGGAGCCCGGGGCGGGAGAGGCGGCGTTAGGAGGGACCCCGGGAGCCCGGGGCGGGAGAGGCGGCGTTAGGAGGGACCCCGGGAGCCCGGGGCGGGAGAGGCGGCGTTAGGAGGGACCCCGGGAGCCCGGGGCGGGAGAGGCGGCGTTAGGAGGGACCCCGGGAGCCCGGGGCGGGAGAGGCGGCGTTAGGAGGGACCCTGGGAGCCCGGGACGGGAGAGGCGGCGTTAGGAGGGACCCTGGGAGCCCGGGACGGGAGAGGCGGCGTTAGCAGGGACCCCGGGAGCCCGGGGCGGGAGAGGCGGCGTTAGGAGGGACCCCGGGAGCCCGGGGCGGGAGAGGCGGCGTTAGGAGGGACCCCGGGAGCCCGGGGCGGGAGAGGCGGCGTTAGGAGGGACCCCGGGAGCCCGGGGCCGGAGAGGCGGCGTTAGGAGGGACCCCGGGAGCCCGGGGCGGGAATAGGCGGAGTTAGGAGGGACCCGGGCGTCCGGGACACGTGCGGGAGGGGAGCGGCACCTCTCACCTTCTTGACGATGTCGCTCCAGTTCCAGGCCTTGAGCTCGCCGTTGCCGGAGCTCAGCAGCTGCCGCTCGGTGGAGACCATGGCGTAGACCGGGCCGTCGTGGGCTGCGGTGGGGAGCGGGGCGGGCGTCAGTGCTGGGGGAGGGGCAGGACATCTGGCGCAGCTGGATTCGGTGCGTGATGGGACCTCCCTGGCATGACTGGATGCAGTGCATTCTGGGAGCTACCCAAGTTGGCGTGACCAGGCACAGTGCATGCTGGGAGCTCCCCAGCTTGGTGCAATGCATTTTGGGACACCTCTGGCTTGGCAACACGGGGCACGAAGCACCCCGGGATCATCCCATGTTGGCGCGAGTGGCCCCAGTGCATGCTGGGTATTTCCCCTCATTCCCCCCCCCGCCCCCGAGAGGCACCTACCTGTGAAGGACACCACCGGCTTCTTGCTCTCTTCCTTGGCTTCGGAGCTCAGCGCCGCCGAGAGGCTGTGGGGGAGCAGAGGGGGGTGAGCGTGAGGGAGCAGCCCAAGGAGGGGCAGGGGGCGATGGGGGGCAGGGTGGGGGGGGGAGGTACCTGAAGATGGCGATCTCCCCGTAGTTGTTCCCAGCCGCCAGGTACTTGCCGCAGGGCGAGACGCTCTGGGAGAAGACGGTCATGTGCAGCAGCTCCAGCGCGCGCTGGGCGTCCATCTGGGGGTGGGAGGGGGCGCGGGTTAGGGGGTCAAGTTCTGGGATACACAGTCCCAGCATGCACTGGGGCAGGTCATGCCAACCCGGGGGACTCCCAGCCTGCACCGGGCCGGGTTGCGCCAACCCGGGGGGCTCCCAGCCCGCACCGGACCGGGTCGCGCCAACCCGGGGGGCTCCCAGCCTGCACCGGGCCGGGTCGCGCCAACCCGGGGGGTTCCCAGGATGCAACGGGCTGGGTTGCGCCAACCCAGGGGGTTCCCAGGATGCACTGGGCTGGGTCGCGCCAACCCGGGGGGCTCCCAGCCTGCACCGGCCGGGTCGCGCCAACCCGGGGGGCTCCCAGCCTGCACCGGGCCGGCTTGCGCCAACCAACCCGGAGGGTTCCCAGAATGCAACGGGCTGGGTCGCGCCAACCCAGGGGGTTCCCAGGATGCAATGGGCTGGGTCGCGCCAACCCGGGGGGGCTCCCAGCATGCTCCAGGTCCCTGCCCGGTGCATGCTGGGAGCCCCCTGCCCGGTGCATGCTGGGAGCCCTCTGCCCGCGCGGCGGCTCCACTTACCTCCCCGGGTGCCATGAAAGCTCCTCACACAACGTGCCTCCGCGTCGCGCTCCCCTGACGTCATTCCCCGCGCCCCCACCCCCGAGGACTACAGCTCCCAGCAGGCTGCGCGGCCCCGCCCGGGGCGGCTCGGGCAGCCGGCGCGCGCGGGACCCGATGGGAAGTGGAGTCCCCACGCGCCGGATGGTTTCGTGCCAGCAAAAGGCCAAGGGCTACATTTCCCGGCAGGTCCCGCGGCGCCACAGTCCATTGGCCCGCTCCCATCACGTGACGGGGGAGGCTGCGCACGCATCACGCAGCAAGGCCGCGGCGGAGAATCCTGCGGACGCTGAAGTGGGGGGGAGGGGAGCAAGAAAAAGGACCCCGGTCGGTGCGAAAAAAATCTCCACCAGGTCTGTACCGCGCATGCGTCGAACCCCGCCCAGCTGCTCTCCCCGGCGCGAGCCGAACGGTGTAAGCCGCGCACCCGGGTGCCAACCGCCACACCTGGCGTCGCTCTGCGCATGCGCGCGCCCGACTTCGGCCTGTGGCGTACCCCTATGAACTGCAGCCCCGCCCCCTTTCAGTGCCCGCCCAATCTTCATGGGGTTGTGGCTGGGTGCAATGCATCCTGGGAACCCCTCAGCTTGGCGTGACCCCCCCAGTGCATCCTGGGAGCCCCTCAGCTTGGCGTGACCCCCCCCAGTGCATCCTGGGAGCCCCTCAGCTTGGCGTGACCCCCCCCAGAGCATCCTGGGAGCCCCTCAGCTTGGCGCGACCCAGCCCAGTGCATCCTGGGAGCCCCGCAGCCTGGTGTGACCCCCCCAGTGCATCCTGGGAGCCCCTCAGCTTGGCGTGACCCCCCCAGTGCATCCTGGGAGCCCCTCAGCTTGGCGTGACCCCCCCCAGAGCATCCTGGGAGCCCCTCAGCTTGGCGTGACCCAGCCCAGTGCATCCTGGGAGCCCCGCAGCCTGGTGTGACCCCCCCAGTGCATCCTGGGAGCCCCTCAGCTTGGCGTGACCCCCCCAGTGCATCCTGGGAGCCCCTCAGCTTGGCGTGACCCCCCCCAGAGCATCCTGGGAGCCCCTCAGCTTGGCGTGACCCAGCCCAGTGCATCCTGGGAGCCCCGCAGCCTGGTGTGACCCCCCCCAGAGCATCCTGGGAGCCCCTCAGCTTGGCGTGACCCCCCCAGTGCATCCTGGGAGCCCCGCAGCCTGGTGTGACCCCCCCAGTGCATCCTGGGAGCCCCGCAGCCTGGCGTGACCCCCCCAGAGCATCCTGGGAGCCCCGCAGCCTGGCGTGACCCAGCCCAGTGCATCCTGGGAGCCCCGCAGCCTGGTGTGACCCCCCCAGTGCATCCTGGGAGCCCCGCAGCCTGGCGTGACCCAGCGCAGTGCATCCTGGGAGCCCCTCAGCTTGGCGTGACCCCCCCAGTGCATACTGGGAGCCCCGCAGCCTGGTGTGACCCCCCCAGTGCATCCTGGGAGCCCCTCAGCTTGGCGTGACCCCCCCAGTGCATGCTGGGAGCCCCACAGCCTGGTGTGACCCCCCCAGTGCATCCTGGGAGCCCCTCAGCTTGGCGTGACCCCCCCAGTGCATCCTGGGAGCCCCTCAGCTTGGCGTGACCCCCCCCAGAGCATCCTGGGAGCCCCTCAGCTTGGCGCGACCCATCCCAGTGCATCCTGGGAACCCCTCAGCTTGGCGTGACCCCCCCAGAGCATCCTGGGAGCCCCGCAGCCTGGCGTGACCCAGCCCAGTGCATCCTGGGAGCCCCGCAGCCTGGCATGACCCAGCCCAGTACATCCTGGGAGCCCCTCAGCTTGGCGTGACCCAGCCCAGTGCATCCTGGGAACCCCTCAGCCTGGCGTGACCCATCCCAGTGCGTCCTGGGAGTCCCTCAGCTTGGCGTGACCCACCCCAGTGCATCCTGGGAGCCCCACAGCATGGCATGACACCCCCCCCCCGTGCATGGCGTGACCCCCGCCCCCAAGGGCATCCTGGGAATCCCTCAGCTTGGCGTGACCCACCCCGGGGCATCCTGGGAGCCCCGCAGCCTGGCGTGACCCACCCCAGTGCATCCTGGGAGCCCCACAGCATGGCATGACCCCCCCCCCCCCCCCCCCAGTGCATGGCGTGACCAGGCCCAGTGCATCCTGGGAGCCCCTCAGCTTGGCGTGACCCAGCCCATTGCATCCTGGGAGCCCCGCAGCTTGGCGTGACCCAGCCCAGTGCATCCTGGGAGCCCCGCAGCCTGGCGTGACCCGGCCCAGTGCATCCTGGGAGCCCCTCAGCTTGGCGTGACCCAGCCCAGTGCATGCTGGGAGCCCAGCATTTCGCTCCATCTGGAGGCTGTGCGCCTCGGGAGCCGCGCAGAGCCGGCTGAACCCCGTCGGCGGGGTCGCTGCGCGTGTAACTCTCTCTCCCTTCTCTCCCCAGGCGATGACCCGCGGATGGGTCCCCCACCCTGGCAGCCGGGGGCGGCGGTGACCTCGAGCCCCGGCGCTGCCCCTTCCTAAGGGGGGACATGGGCTGGAGCCGCCGCCCGTGGCTGGGCTCCCCCCGCTGCACGGCCCCCACCCCTGACTGGAGGCAGGAGGTGCCCCGGAGAATGCCCTGGGCCGCCCAGGGTCAGGGGCTGGTCAGCTTCACCGGCGCGGCGCTGCCCTGGTGAGCGTACGGGGGGCTGCTGGGACTGAAAGAGCTGGGACGGGGGGGGCTGGGACCCCCTGATTTTGACCCTCTCCTCTTGTTTCAGCACCCACCAGCCGCCCCTCGCGGCCTCGCTGGCCCTCAAACGCCACCTGGAGGAGGAGCAGTGAGTATGGGGGGGTGACATCAATGGGGGAGGCCTGGGGGGTCCCCCCTTATATTGGCCTTCATCCCCGTTCCTAGTTAAACCCCTCCTGGCGCCTCACCACAGTCTGGCTGCGGTGCATGCTGGGGGATCCCTCGTTTGGCAGGACCGAGGGCGGTACTTCCTGAGCACTCCCCCGGTTGGCCTGAGTGGGGGCAGTGCATGCTGGGAGTCCTGGGGCTTGGCAGAACGGGGGGGCAGTGCATGCTGGGAGTCCCGGGCTTGGCAGAACGGGGGGCAGTGCATGCTGGGAGTCCTGGGGCTTGGCAGAACGGGGGGGCAGTGCATGCTGGGAGTCCCGGGCTTGGCAGAACGGGGGGCAGTGCATGCTGGGCGTCCCGGGCTTGGCAGAACGGGGGGCAGTGCATGCTGGGAGTCCCGGGCCTGGCAGAACGGGGGGCAGTGCATGCTGGGAGTCCCCTCTCTTGGCGTAACTCAGTGCCGTGCAGTCTGGGGGGTTCCTGGCCTCATGTGACTAGGCACAATGCAGCCTAGGAGACCCGTTACCAGCTTTGCCCGTTCTTTTGGGGTACGCTCATTTATTAGGGTTACTCTTCAGGGGGGTTCAGCATGTCCCTGTCCCCACTGTCATGTCACACTTGTTCTGCTCGGAACCCACTGGATGAGCAAACCCCCCAGGATTTTGGGGTGCTGCCGGGATCTTTAGCTTAGATCCGAGGAGCGTTGCTGCAGAGCGAAGGAGGAAACCAAAAAACACCCACGAGGGGGAGACAGAGGGAGACGTAACCAGCTTAGCCGTGAACGTTATTTATTGCCAGGGAATAACCATGCAAGGGGGGCCAAACAAAACGGGTAATATTAAATCGAACTTACGTTTGATTATAAAAGTCAGGGCTAGAAAACCATCACTGATCCCACAAGTCAGGGTCAGGGGGCTGCACCTAGAGAGAGAAATGGGGTCTCACCGCCCCGGGAAGCTTGAACCGGTCGGGGGTCCCGGGGGGGGTGGTAGCGGAGGGGCCGGAGCGCTGGAGACAGGCAGAGTCCCCGGCACAACCAGTCAGGAGAAGATGAAGTCCCAGTGGAACGGATGCAGAGTTCGGATCCAGGCTTCGGACACTTGAGCGTGGGTTTTTGTAGGGAAACAACAGTGGTCCAAGGGAGACACTCGATTTGTTTGTGGGTGAACCGCTGGCTCAAGGGAGGACACCAACGTTGTGTAGTTCACGACAATAGGAACTGATCACTCCTGGCCGTGGGCGTTGTTCCTCACAGGGAGCTCACAATGCCCTTAGGGAGCTGCACTGTTTTGGATCCAATCAAGGATTCCTGACTAGAATTGCTCTGATCACGGCTGAGCTGGGGGTGTGCAGATGTGGGTTCCTTAACATCTGGGGCAGAGATCCCCCATCATGCAATGCTTCCCTGCTTTGCCGGTCCCAGAGTTCAGTGCGGTTCTTGCCTTGGGGTCTCTATTCTCCGTTCTGTATGCTCATGGGGATCCCTCCTTGTCCCATTTTCCATGCAAATGAGGCCAGGAGAGTTCCCTTAATCCTGTCCCCCTTTATCCCAGGGGTTTAGGGGTGTCTCCCACGGCCTTTCCCTTGCAGATTTGGTTGAAGCTGGGGAGGGGGGTCGGGGGGGTCAGATATTTTGTGAGTCAAACAGGCTGGTTACTGCGCCCTGGTCCTCCAAGAACACAGAGCTGCTAGGTAACACCCCGGGCTTGGCGTGAGGCGGTGCAATGCATTCTGGGAGCTCTCCAGCTTGGCTGGACCGCTCACAAGGGCGCTTAGACGCCCCAGGCTTGGCACGACTGCGCGCAAGGCATGCTGGGAACCCCCGTCTCGGTGCACGCGGGCGCACTGCAGCCCCCCCCCCCCCCCCCCCGGTTGGCGTGACCGAGCGCAGTGCATGCTGGGAACCCCCGTCTCGGTGCACGCGGGGCGCTGCAGCCCCCCCCCAGGGTTGGCGTGACCGAGCGCAGTGCATGCTGGGAACCCCCGTCTCGGTGCACGTGGGCATGCTGCAGCCCCCCCCCCCCGGCAGGTTGGCGTGACCGAGTGCAGTGCATGCTGGGAACCCCCGTCTCGGTGCACATGGGTGCGCTGCAGCCCCCCAGGTTGGCGTGACTGAGCGCATGCATGCCCGGGAACCCCGTCTCGGTGCACGCGGGCGTGCTGCAGCGCCCGCAGGTTGGTGTGACTGAGCGCAGTGCATGCTGGGAACCCCCGTCTCGGTGCACGCGGGCGTGCTGCAGCGCCCGCAGGTTGGTGTGACTGAGCGCAGTGCATGCTGGGAACCCCCGTCTCAGTGCACGCGGGCGCGCTGCAGCCCCCCCCCAGGTTGGCGTGACCGAGCGCAGTGCATGCTGGGAACCCCCGTCTCGGTGCACGCGGGCGTGCTGCAGCGCCCGCAGGTTGGCGTGACCGAGCGCAGTGCATGCTGGGAACCCCCGTCTCGGTGCACGCGGGCGTGCTGCAGCGCCCGCAGGTTGGCGTGACCGAGTGCAGTGCATGCTGGGAACCCCCGTCTCGGTGCACGCGGGCACGCTGCAGCCCCCCCAGTTGGCGCGACCGAGCGCAGTGCATGCTGGGAGCTCCCCTCTTCCCTCCCCGCAGGCAGCCCGGCCCAAAGCAGTTCCTGTCGGAGGAGAAGATGGCGGCCCGCTTCAACACCCTAAGCCTGGAGAACGACCACGTCTACAGCGGCAACGGTTCTCCCCGCCCGGGGCCCGGCCCCCGGCCCTGCCTGGGCGCAGTGGGTGCGGGATTACGCCCGCTGCGGGCAGCCGGAGCAGAGGTACCCGGGGCGTACCACGGGGAGCAGGGCGGGGGGGAATGGGTGGGACGGGTGAGTCACCCCAGAGGTGGCTGCATCTCAGCGCCATGTGTTTCCCCCTCCCCACAGGCTGTCCCTGGCTGGAGGGAGCGAGGACGCCGGCGGGGCGGAGGCCGAGGGGGGCAGCGTGGTGCTGGAGGGGGAGTTCAGCATGGCCGACTGCACCCCCCTCAGCCTGGCGGAGCCGGGCCCCCTGCAATACCTGTGAGTATTGCCCCATGGAGGGGCAGGAGGGGGGGTGGGGGGGGCAGGCTTTCATTATCTAACTCCACTCTGTCTCCTTCCCCAGGAACCCCTCGACGGAGCTGGTGCTGTGGACCCCCCCGGGTAGCCGGGTGCCCCACTCCATCCGGACCCTCATGCTGCCCCCCGGCACCCTGGCTGCCCCCTCGCTGCTCCCCCCGGGCCGGGGGCAGGGGGCGCGGCCGGAGGAGATGGAGCTGTGAGGCAGGGAGCGGTCCCCGTCCCAGCTGGAGAGACACGGGGTACGGACTCGCCCCGGACAGACCCCACGGGGCCGGACGCACCCTGGCCCCAGCGCTGCGAGCTTCCCCGCAGCAGTGCCCCCGGGGACACTGCAGCAACAGGACGAACGGTACTGAAGTTTTTGTCTCTCCCCGCTGCCCGGGAGTCAATAAAGGAAAGAGCCCTGAGGCTGGGGAGGTGTGGCATGTTTTGGGGGGTGCCCCCCACCCAGGGAGGGGGGAGTTTTGGGGGTCCCCTCTCTCCCTGCTGGAAGGACCGGGCCCCCTGGGTTGCATTCAGCCTGGAAGATTTCCCAGGCCAGGCGGTTCTCGCCCCAGGTGAGGCGTCGGGTGGGGACCGCGTTTCCCACCCAGCCTGAGACCTCAAAGCAGGTGAGGTGCTCGAAAGGGGGTTTGCAACCCCCCCAGCCAGGAATAGTCCCCTCTCCCGGCAGCGCTGCGAGCTTCCCCCAACAGTGCCCCCAGCCAGTGACTACACCCACCCTGCTGCTGTGAGCTTCCCTAGAGCAGTGCCCCCAGCCAGTGACTCCACACACACCGTCTCCCCCTGCTGGCAAGTTCTTCCCCCCCCCTCCCCCCAATCCACCTCCTACCTCAGTGCCCCCCGCTATCCACCCCCAGGCGCAGTGAGCTTCCTCACCACAGTGGCTCGGGTCCTCAGGCCGAATCCAGTTTCTGGTTCCCTGCTCGGGTGACAGGACCATCCACACATCCCTCACTGGCCCCAGTCTACCCCCCCTCCACCCACCAAGCAGGTCTGACCCAAAGCAGAACGGCGCCGTGGTAAACGCAATGAATCTGAATTCACCCCGTTCCTGTTAGGGGGAGGGTGTTCCAGGGCCCCCCTGCCTCGCGCCGCCCCCGGAGAGTCATAACCGCCTAGTGCCGGGGGAAACCGAGGCACAGAACCCAGGAGTCCTGGCTCTCAGCCCCATCCCACTAGACTCCCCCCTCCCCCGAGAGCGAAATGAGGCGTCTTTTCATACCTAAATTGTCTTTATTGAAGAAAAACGGTCTCTGGGGCGGGGGCAGTGTCAGTTCAGCCCCCCCGGGGCGTGGCCGGATTATTGCACAGTTATTGGGGGGCCAACCCCCCACCCCCGCTGTGGCCCCTGTTCCAGTGCTGGGGTGAACCCCGCTTCCAAGCACCCCTTATTCCCCCCAGAGGGGGGCAGGGCTGCACCCCCTAGTAAACTGCCTCCTTTTGCTCCCCATTCCTAGTGGGGCAGGAGCCGGGGGGCAAACCCCAGAATTGATCCCAGAGGGGGGAAGCTCTCAGAAAAGCAGGGTGAACCCCATCTTGTTCCCAGTGAGGGGGCTGTATCCCCCCCCACTCCCAGAGCGTGGGGTGCAAGGAGAGGGATCGGGGTGCACTGCACCCCCATTTCCTAGTTACTCCCTTTCCAGTGCTCAAGAGGGATGGATTGCATAGTGCATAGGGGCACTTTGTGGGGGGGGCTCTGGGAGAATTTGGGGTCCCCTGTGGGAGAATGGAGCTGAAGCAAGGAGACACCCCCAAACAAAGGGGGGCACAGGGAATATGAGGGAGCAGATCAGCATCCCGCACTCCAGAGTTGTGGGACCCCAATGAGTTCGGGGGGGCATGTGTACCCCAAAGAGCAGGGGGGCAGGAAGTGGCATCTTCCCTTTCACAGTGGGGTGGAGGGATAGGGACGGGGGGTCCGGGGCAGATTGAGGACGGGGGAAAATTGGGGGGCCCATCCTCCGCCCCCACCAGGGGCAGGACAATCTCCTCTATTCCCCTTCTCTCTGATCCTTCCACCATCCGCGCCCCCATCCTGCAATGGCCAGGAGCCCCCAGGCAGGGGGTGCTGATCCCCTGGGGCGGGGGGCAGATAAACCCCCCCCCCCATACACACACAGTCCATCCCTGCCCCGGGGGGTGGGGGCAGGGGCTCAGCTCCCCCCAGGTTTTGGGGGGCCCCGCCGCTCAGCAGCATTTCTTGACGGGGGGCTTCTTCTTGGTCCGGTTGATCTTCACCACCTCGGGGTGCTGCAGCCGCGCCAGGTTGTCCTGCTTGGTGCGGAGCACCATGGCCGTCACCGCGTTGAACATCTGGGGGGCAGGGCGAGAGGGTGGTGAGCTTACCGCAGCAGTGCCCCCAGCCGGATCCCCGCACCCAGCGCTGTGAGCTTCCCTGCAGCGGTGCCCCTGGCCAGATCCCCGCACCCAGCGCCGTGAGCTTCCCTGCAGCGGTGCCCCCGGCCAGATCCCCGCACCTGGTGCTGTGAGCTTCCCGCAGCAGTGCCCCCGGCCGGATCCCCACACCCGGTGCTGTGAGCTTCCCGCAGCGGTGCCCCCGGCCGGATCCCCACACCCGGTGCTGTGAGCTTCCCGCAGCGGTGCCCCCGGCCGGATCCCCACACCCAGCGCTGTGAGCTTCCCCGCAGCGGTGCCCCCGGCCGGATCCCCGCACCCAGCACCGTGAGCTTCCCCGCAGCGGTGCCCCCAGCCGGATCCCCGCACCCAGCGCTGTGAGCTTCCCCGCAGCAGTGCCCCCAGCCGGATCCCCACACCCAGTGCTGTGAGCTTCCCTGCAGCGGTGCCCCTGGCCAGATCCCCGCACCCAGCGCCGTGAGCTTCCCTGCAACGGTGCCCCCGGCCGGATCCCCACACCCGGTGCTGTGAGCTTCCCTGCAGCGGTGCCCCTGGCCAGATCCCCGCACCTGGTGCTGTGAGCTTCCCGCAGCGGTGCCCCCGTCTGGATCCCCGCACCCGGCGCTGTGAGCTTCCCTGCAGCGGTGCCCCCGGCCAGATCCCCGCACCTGGTGCTGCGAGCTTCCGACAGCGGTGCCCCCGGCCGGATCCCCGCACCCGGCGCTGCGAGCTTCTGACAGCGGTGCCCCCGGCCAGATCCCCACACCCGGTGCTGTGAGCTTCCCTGCAGCGGTGCCCCTGGCCAGATCCCCGCACCTGGTGCTGTGAGCTTCCCGCAGCGGTGCCCCCGGCCGGATCCCCGCACCCGGCGCTGTGAGCTTCCCCGCAGCGGTGCCCCCGGCCGGATCCCCACACCCGGTGCTGTGAGCCTCCCTGCAGCGGTGCCCCCGGCCAGATCCCCGCACCTGGTGCTGTGAGCTTCCCGCAGCGGTGCCCCCGGCCGGATCCCCGCACCCGGCGCTGCGAGCTTCTGACAGCGGTGCCCCCGGCCAGATCCCCACACCCGGTGCTGTGAGCTTCCCTGCTGCGGTGCCCCTGGCCAGATCCCCGCACCTGGTGCTGTGAGCTTCCCGCAGCGGTGCCCCTGGCCAGATCCCCGCACCCGGCGCTGTGAGCTTCCCCGCAGCGGTGCCCCCGGCCAGATCCCCACACCCGGTGCTGTGAGCCTCCCTGCAGCGGTGCCCCCGGCCAGATCCCCGCACCTGGTGCTGTGAGCTTCCTGCAGCGGTGCCCCCGGCCGGATCCCCACACCCGGTGCTGTGAGCTTCCCTGCAGCGGTGCCCCTGGCCGGATCCCCGCACCTGGTGCTGTGAGCTTCCTGCAGCGGTGCCCCCGGCCGGATCCCCGCACCCGGCGCTGTGAGCTTCCCGCAGCGGTGCCCCCGGCCGGATCCCCGCACCCGGCGCTGTGAGCTTCCCTGCAGCGGTGCCCCTGGCCGGATCCCCGCACCTGGTGCTGTGAGCTTCCTGCAGCGGTGCCCCCGGCCGGATCCCCGCACCCGGCGCTGTGAGCTTCCCGCAGCGGTGCCCCCGGCCGGATCCCCGCACCCGGCGCTGTGAGCTTCCCCGCAGCGGTGCCCCCGGCCGGATCCCCACACCCGGTGCTGTGAGCCTCCCTGCAGCGGTGCCCCCAGCCAGATCCCCGCACCTGGTGCTGTGAGCTTCCCGCAGCGGTGCCCCCGGCTGGATCCCCACACCCAGTGCTGTGAGCTTCCCTGCAGCGGTGCCCCCGGCCGGATCCCCGCACCTGGTGCGGTGAGCTTCCCTGCAGCGGTGCCCCCGGCCGGATCCCCGCACCTGGTGCGGTGAGCTTCCCGCAGCGGTGCCCCCGGCCGGATCACCACACCCGGCGCTGTGAGCTTCCCGCAGCGGTGCCCCCGGCCGGATCCCTGCACCCGGTGCTGTGAGCTTCCCTGCAGCGGTGCCCCCGGCCAGATCCCCGCACCTGGTGCTGTGAGCTTCCCGCAGCAGTGCCCCCGGCCAGATCCCCGCACCTGGTGCTGTGAGCTTCCCGCAGCAGTGCCCCCGGCTGGATCCCCGCACCCGGCGCTGCGAGCTTCTGACAGCGGTGCCCCCAGCCGGATCCCCACACCCGGTGCTGTGAGCCTCCCTGCAGCGGTGCCCCCGGCTGGATCCCCGCACCACCAGCTTCTCTTCCCTTGGCCAAGGCCAGCTTCCCTGCAGCCTCTCCTCCCCTCATGGTGCTGGGAGCTTCCTGGCAACAGTGTCCCAACCATGGACTGTTCCTGCCCCCCCCCCCGCCACCATCCCAAGACACACAGCGCTGCGAGCTTCCCCTCAGCAGTGTCCCCAGTCTGGATTTGCCCTCCCCCCCCACCCCCCATGCGGTGAGCTTCCCCACAGCAGTGCCGGTACCTCCTCAACGTTGAGGTTCTCCTTGGCGCTGGTCTCAAAGAGCCGCACCCCCATCTGCTCGCTGAAGCGCCGGGCGTCGGCCGTCTCCACCTGCTTCCGGGCCGAGTCCTCGCACTTGTTCCCCACTGCGGGGAAGGGGGAGGGGTCAGACATGGGGGTCTGGGCCCCAAGGGGTTAACCCAGAGTCCCCTGGGGTAGGGAGACGGGGGGCAAGGGATAGATCCTATTGAGGGGACACAGCCCCTAGGGGAGGGCAGTGCTGGGTGGGGCAGAGGGGGGACCCCAGACTCACCCAGCACCTTGCAGACGCTGCAGAGGAAGGGGGACCCCCAAGGGGCTGAGGGGGTACCCCAGGGGGTTGAGGGGGACCCCAGACTCACCCAGCACCTTGCAGACACTGCGGGGGAAGGGGGACCCTGGGACAGCTGAGGGGGGACCCCAGGGAAATGAGGGGGACCCCAGACTCATCCAGCACCTTGCAGACACCGCAGAGGAAGGAGGGACCCCAGGACAGCTGAGGGGGACCCCAGACTCACCCAGCACCTTGCAGACACAGCGGGGGAAGGGGGGACCCCGGGACAGCTGAGGGGGTACCCCAGGGGGGTGAGGGGGACCCCAGACTCACCCAGCACCTTGCAGACACTGCGGGGGAAGGGGGGACCCTGGGACAGCTGAGTGGGGGATCCCAGGGGGGGCGAGGGGGACCCCAGACTCACCCAGCACCTTGCAGACACTGCGGGGGAAGGGGGGACCCTGGGACAGCTGAGTGGGGGATCCCAGGGGGGTGAGGGGGACCCCAGACTCACCCAGCACCTTGCAGACACTGCGGGGGAAGGGGGGACCCCCAAGGGGCTGAGGGGGGATCCCAGACTCACCCAGCACCTTGCAGACGCTGTCACAGTTCTGCCCAATCTCGTGCAGCCAGCGCTTGACGTTGACGAAGGATTCAGGGTTCGTCACGTCGTAAACGATGATGACGCCGTGGGTGTTGCGGTAATACCTGCGGTGGGGGGGGGGGGGGGGGGGGCGGGAAGACAAGCCATGGGACCCAGGCATCCGAGTAATCAACAAGCCCCCACTCCCCTCCCAGAGCCAGGGAGAGAACCCAGGAGTCCTGGCTCCCAGCCCCCCTGCTCTAACCACTGGCCGCCACTCCCCTCCCAGGGCCGGGGAGAGAACCCAGGAGTCCTGACTCCCAGCCCCCCCTGCTCTAACCCCCCAGCCCTCACTCCCCTTCCAGGGCCGGGGAGAGAACCCTGGAGTCCTGACTCCCAGCCCCCCCTGCTCTAACCCACTAGACCCCACTCCCCTCCCAGAGCCAGGGAGAGAACCCAGGAGTCCTGGCTCCCAACCACCCTGCTCTAACCCCCCAGCCCTCACTCCCCTTCCAGGGCCGGGGAGAGAACCCAGGAGTCCTGACTCCCAGGCCCCCCTGCTCTAACCCACTAGACCCCACTCCCCTCCCAGAGCCAGGGAGAGAACCCAGGAGTCCCACCCCCATCCCAGACAGGACCCAGGCGTCCGGCTCACGTGGAGGTGATGGTGCGGAATCGCTCCTGGCCGGCCGTGTCCCAGATCTGCAGCTTCACCCGCTCGCCGTTGATCACCACGGTCCGGATCTTGAAATCGACGCCGATGGTGGTGATGTAGCTGCCTGCCGGGGGGCGGGATGGGGGGGGCAAGGAACGAGGGAAAGGAGAAACGAAGGAGCGCGCCGGGCGGGAGGGAAAGAGGAGAACCAGGAAGGGGGGGGAGCCGTGAAGGAGGACGGAGAAAAGGGAGAAACAGACGAGTGACGCATCCGGCTGAGGGGGGTCACGGGGCTCTGCGAGGACCCCCCACCCTGAGACACCCCCAGACCCAACAGTCCTCCGCCCCAGTGGGGTCCATCTCAGGGAGGGGGGTTCGGAGCAGGAGTGCTGTCGCTCCAGCCCAGATGTGAACCCCTGGGGACCCCCCCCCCAAGCACCCGGAGGGAAGGGACCCTCCCCAAGAACCACACGGCCCATGCAGGGCAGAGGGAGGATTTGGGGACTGGGGTGAAGTGGGGAGAGGAATTGGGGGGCAGAGAGGGAAGGAGGCTGGGGGGCCTGGGGGGGGGGGTTGGAAGAGGGGGCAGCCAGGCTGTGGGGGATCAGGAGGGTACTTACCGGAGAACGTGTTATCTGCAAACCGGAGGAGGAGGCTGCTCTTCCCCACCCCTGTGGGGAGAAAGGGTTGGTTAGGGGGAGCAGCCAGGACCCCCCCCCCAAAAAAAACCCCTCCCCCCTCACCGGGTCCCAGAGCGACCTGCCACACCCACAACACAAACAAACAGACACCGACCGCTCCCTCCCAGAGCCACCCGGGGTGTTTACCCAGGGAGTGTCGCCCTTGCCCCATCTCCTGGAGAGAACCCAGGAGTCCTGGCTCCTAGACACCCCCCACCCTGCTCTAACCACTAGACCCCACTCCCCTCCCAGAACCAGGGAGAGAACCCAGGAGTCCTGGCTCCTAGACACCCCCAACCCTGCTCTTACCACTAGATCCCACTCCCCTCCCCGAGCCAGGGAGAGAACCCAGGAGTCCTGACTCCCAGCCCCCCTGCTCTAACCACTAGACTCCACTCCCCTCCCAGAGCCAGGGAGAGAACCCAGGAGTCCTGGCTCTCGAGCCCACAGGGGGCTGCCCAGCTGCTCCGGAGGAAGGGGGTGGTTGGCGCCGGGACTAACTGGACTGAAGGGAACAGCTGCCGCTCTCTTCCCGCCCCCGCAGCCTGCCAGGCCTCGCTGGGCGGGGAGAAACCGGGACGGGACCCAGGCGTCCGGGGCGGCTCCCCGCTCCGTTACAAACCTCACCCCGAGGGCGGCCAGGGCCGGGAATGGAACCAGCTGAGATGGGGGGGGGGGTTCTCCCCCTCCCCGATCTGCCCCCCAAATAACGTCCCCACACACACACCCCATACGTGTAGTCTGCACAACACCCAGGGGACACCCCAGAGGGGGAGCAGGCAGAAAGAGGAGGAATGAAAAAGGGGGAGGAAGATACCCCACCCCACCCCACCCTTGTGTTATACAGGGGTCGATCTCAATCCATTTCAAACCTGGGGGGGGGGGGGGTCTATTTACCCCACTGCACTCATGGGGAAACTGAGGCACAGATGCGCAGGGAACTGTCCAAGTTCACAGAGCCGGGGAGAGAACCCAGGAGTCCTGGCTCCCAGCCCCCCCCTGCTCTAACCACCAGACCCCGCTCCCCTCCCAGAGCCGTGGAGAGAACCCAGGAGTCCTGGCTCCCAGCCCCCCTGCTCTGACCCCTAGGCCGCAGGGCGGGAAGGCTGGCTAGCGGAGAAGAGGCGGAAGGGGAGCGAGGGGGGAGAAGGAGAAAAGGGGGGGCAGAGCGGGAAGGAGACAGACAGGATGGAAGAGAAATGACAAAGGAGAGAGAAGAGGGGACAGAGCAGGAGAGGAGGGGAACTTGGGGGAAGGTACTGGGGGGGGAAGAGAGGGATGGGGAGAGGGGGCCCCAGGAAAGGGGGGGGCGAAGAGAAGCTGGAACAAAGGAAGGAAACAGAGACGAAGCGTGGAAGCAACTTGGAGCGAGTGAAAGGAAAGGAGGAGGCGGACCGGGGGGGCCGGGCCCAGGGGAAGGGGGGGCGGGGAAGGGAGAACAGGGGGGAAGGCGGCAAAGGGGGAGCAGGGGAAGGGATCAGAGGGGGGAAGACGCCGGGGGAGAGGACGGGGGGGGGCGACACACGCCAGGGGGGGAAGGGAGTCGGGGGGGGGGGGACATGCCGGGGGGGGGGGTCAGGGGTAGGGGGGGACACGCCGGGGGGGCGGGGGAGAAACGCCGGGGGGGGGAGCAGGGGTAGGGGGGAGAAACGCCGGCGGGGGAAAGGGGCCGCGGGGGGGCGTACAGGCCGGGCCAGGCCCCTACCCGAGTCCCCGATGATGAGCAGCTTGAAGAGATGGTCATAGTCCTTGCCGGCCATTCGCCCGCCGGTCCCGCCTCCGCCTGCCCGGTCCGGTCCGGTCCGGTCCGGTCCGCCCCCCCGGGCTGCGGGGTCCCGGTCCCGGTCCCGGTCCCACCCCCGGGAGCTGCCTGGGCGCAAGGGGGCCCCTGCTCAGCGGGTCATGGCTGGGGGGCGCCTCCCCCCGGGGGTCCCCCGATCCCGGGCCCGGCTGCAGGAAGGGGGGGGCGGACAGAGCCCCCCTGCTCGGCGGCGGGCGGGAATCGGGCCCCCCAGAAACCCCCCTTTCTCCAGCAGCGTCCGCGGCCCGGCCGGTGGGTGGGCCCGGGATCAGCTGACCGAGAACCTCCCTTCCTGCGGCCTCAGCCCCGGGCCAGCTGGGATGGGAGGGGCGGGGCCTGGCCGGGGGGCGGGGCCAAGTGCCCCCCCTCTTCGGACACGCCCAGTCCGCCTGATTGTCCCTGCCCCGCCCCCTCGTTCCCCCAAACAGCCACCCTGCCACCCCCTGCACCTCCAAACACCCACCCCCAGACCTCCTCCCCTGTGCCCCCAAACACCCTCCCCCAGCACCCCAAATCCCCACCCCCTAGACCTCCTCCCGTGCCCCCAAACACCCACCCCAGCACCCCAAATCCCCACCCCCAGACCTCCTCCCCTGTGCCCCCAAACACCCACCCCAGCACCCCAAATCCCCACCCCCTAGACCTCCTCCCGTGCCCCAGAACACCCACCCCCAGCACCCCGAATCCCCACCCCCTAGACCTCCTCCCGTGCCCCCAAACACCCACCCCAGCACCCCAAATCCCCACCCCCTAGACCTCCTCCCGTGCCCCCAAACACCCACCCCAGCACCCCAAATCCCCACCCCCTAGACCTTCTCCCGTGCCCCCAAACACCCTCCCCCAGCACCCCAAATCCCCACCCCCTAGACCTCCTCCCGTGCCCCCAAACACCCACCCCAGCACCCCAAATCCCCACCCCCTAGACCTTCTCCCGTGCCCCCAAACACCCTCCCCCAGCACCCCAAATCCCCACCCCCAGACCTCCTCCCCTGTGCCCCCAAACACCCACCCCAGCACCCCAAATCCCCACCCCCTAGACCTTCTCCCGTGCCCCCAAACACCCTCCCCCAGCACCCCAAATCCCCACCCCCTAGACCTCCTCCCGTGCCCCCAAACACCCACCCCAGCACCCCAAATCCCCACCCCCAGACCTCCTCCCCTGTGCCCCCAAACACCCACCCCAGCACCCCAAATCCCCACCCCCTAGACCTCCTCCCGTGCCCCCAAACACCCACCCCAGCACCCCAAATCCCCACCCCCAGACCTCCTCCCCTGTGCCCCCAAACACCCACCCCAGCACCCCAAATCCCCACCCACTAGACCTTCTCCCGTGCCCCCAAACACCCTCCCCCAGCACCCCAAATCCCCACCCCCTAGACCTCCTCCCGTGCCCCCAAATCCCCACCCTCAGCACCCCAAATCCCCACCCCCAGACCTCCTCCCGTGCCCCCAAACACCCTCCCCCAGCACCCCAAATCCCCACCCCCTAGACCTTCTCCCGTGCCCCCAAACACCCTCCCCCAGACCTCCTCCCCTGTGCCCCCAAACACCCTCCCCCAGCACCCCAAATCCCCACCCCCTAGACCTCCTCCCGTGCCCCCAAACACCCACCCCCAGCACCCCAAATCCCCACCCCCTAGACCTCCTCCCGTGCCCCCAAACACCCACCCCCAGACCTCCTCCCTTGTGCCCCCAAACACCCTCCCCCAGCACCCCAAATCCCCACCCCCTAGACCTCCTCCCGTGCCCCCAAATCCCCACCCCCAGCACCCCAAATCCCCACCCCCTAGACCTTCTCCCCTGTGCCCCCAAACACCCACCCCCAGACCTCCTCCCCTGTGCCCCCAAACACCCCTCCCCCAGCACCCCAAATCCCCACCCCCTAGACCTCCTCCCGTGCCCCCAAACACCCACCCCCAGACCTCCTCCCCTGTGCCCCCAAACACCCACCCCCAGCACCCCAAATCCCCACCTCCTAGACCTCCTCCCGTGCCCCCAAACACCCACCCCCAGACCTCCTCCCCTGTGTCCCCAAACACCCACCCCCAGCACCCCAAATCCCCACCCCCTAGACCTCCTCCCGTGCCCCCAAACACCCACCCCAGCACCCCAAATCCCCACCCCCAGACCTCCTCCCCTGTGCCCCCAAACACCCACCCCCAGCACCCCAAATCCCCACCCCCTAGACCTTCTCCCCTGTGCCCCCAAACACCCACCCCCAGCACCCCAAATCCCCACCCCCTAGACCTCCTCCCGTGCCCCCAAACACCCACCCCCAGCACCCCAAATCCCCACCCCCTAGACCTCCTCCCGTGCCCCCAAACACCCACCCCCAGCACCCCAAATCCCCACCCCCTAGACCTTCTCCCGTGCCCCCAAACACCCACCCCAGCACCCCAAATCCCCACCCCCAGACCTCCTCCCCTGTGCCCCCAAACACCCTCCCCCAGCACCCCAAATCCCCATCCCCCAGACCTCCTCTCCCAGATCGGAGCCCCACCCCCAGGCTGTGCCCCATAGATGGTCAGGTCCCCCCCTCCCAGAGATGGGGCTCACCTCCCACTACCCTCTTGCTGTCCAGGAAATGGGTTCCCCCCCCCAGAGATCCCCCTTCCCCATCCCCCCAGAGATCCCCCTTCCTCAGCCCCCCAGAAGATGGCTCCTCGACGCCCACCCAGTCCCTTCCCTCCAGTTGATCCCCCACAAGATCTGGGGTCCACCCCTCACGGCCCGTTCCATGTGCCGGGGGGGGGGGGTGTCTGTGCTGGAGTTGTCCATCTGTCTGTGCTGCGTTCCTCCCCCCCGGGGGACATTCCAGCCTTGCCTCCAGCCCGACCGCCCCCCCACAGCGCCACAAGCACCCCATTGTTCTCCCGCCCCCGAGGGAGCAACCACAGCTGCTTGCTCCCCTCCCAGAGCCGGGAGAGAACCCAGGAGTCCGGGCTCCCAGCCCCCCTGCTCTAACCACCAGACCCCACTCCCCTCCCAGAGCCGGGAGAGAACCCAGGAGTCCTGGCTCCCAGCCCCCCTGCTCTAACCACCAGACCCCACTCCCCTCCCAGAGCTGGGGATAGAACCCAGGAGTCCTGGCTCCCAGCCCCCCTGCTCTAACCCACCAGCCCCCACTCCCCTCCCAGAGCCGGGAGAGAACCCAGGAGTCCTGGCTCCCAGCCCCCCTGCTCTAACCCACCAGCCCCCACTCCCCTCCCAGAGCCGGGAGAGAACCCAGGAGTCCTGGCTCTGAGCCCCCCCTGCTCTCACCCACTAGACCCCACTCCCCTCCCAGAGCCGGGAGAGAACCCAGGAGTCCTGGCTCCCAGCCCCCGCCCCCTGCTCTCACCCACCAGCCTCCACTCCCCTCCCAGAGCCGGGAGAGAACCCAGGAGTCCTGGCTCCCAGCCCCCCATGCTCTAACCACCAGACCCCACTCCCCTCCCAGAGCCGGGAGAGAACCCAGGAGTCCGGGCTCCTCGTAGAAATGACACACACACACACACAGGGATTAGTAACCATCTCTCTGTACTTGCTCTGCATAAATCATATTTGCACACGGCAGCGGGATAGAAAAATCCCTGGTCACAACCCGAGCGCATTAAATCTAGAGACGGAAACCCTGTGAGTCAGAGCCGTAAGAACGGTTAGGAGTGGAGCACGTTCCCTGGGTAGATAAATAGACCTTTGATCGTGTAATAACGCAAGGTGCACGGGGCACCCTGAGCCGATAAAGTAGCAAAATATTCTGGCCCCTGCTGGAGGGGGATGAGCCCTGCTCTGCGCGTCTGAGAGAATCTAGAACCTCAAACGTTCTGCTGCTTGAGTTGGAAACACTCGTGCAAAGTAGTGGAGTGAAGAGGGAGTAGGGTTTAAGGGGTTAGAGCGGCGGAGGGGGCTGGGCGTCAGGGCTCCTGGGGTCCCTTCTCTGCCACTGTGTGACCTTGGTCAAGTCCCTTCGCCTCTCCGTGCCTCAGGTTGCGAAGTGGGGATAATGGTAGGAACTCAGTTTACGGGAGTTGGGTGGAGGGGATTAATCGGTGTCATTAAAGTGCTAATCAAGTGGAAGGTGCTGGCTAAGGGTCAGTGCTGAGGGTTATGACATGGCCTCTTTTCTCTTGGCTTCTCTAGTGCTCTGGCCAGCCACCTTTTGTGCCTTGTATTGAGTCACCTAGAACCTCTCCACCAAACCCGAAGCAGATATTTTTACAGATGCCTTGTTCTGCACATAATACACGTTAGTCCTGAGTTCTCATCTGAAAAAAACAGAGGAGCAATGCGTCTTGGTAGCTAGAGATCCATGGGCAAGCGAGTGAAGAGCGGGTTAATCTAGAACAGGATGTAGGGTGATCTAGAACTCTCAATTAGCTGACACCAAACCTCCTGTTGGGAAGCATAGAGGGGGCAGGAGGATTTGCCAGCAATTAAGAGTCCACTTGAAGTGAGTTCTGTGATCTAGAACTCCAAACAGGATACGACGTAGGGCCACATCTTTGTCAACATGGTGCATCCACTTGGAGGGAATAGTGTAACCAAGAACACCCGCAAGGATCACGCACCATAACTGTTACCGCCACAGATAATCCAACTGGCCAATTTAGAAAGGGACGTCTGGGTATCCTTGCACATCCAGCAGCCTAACCTAGAACACTCAATTGGCTCACATGAAACATTCATTTGGCTAATCAGCACCATCCAGTTTGTCAAGCCATAGTGAGAAGGGTTGGATAACCTGATAAAATAGCCTAGAACCCTAGTTTGTTCAATGTGGAGTATTCAGTTGAATAGAGTTGGCCAACCTAGATTATGCAGTAGGATAACGGGGAACTCGTGTTTGGTCAATATTGCATATCCAGTTGTATAAAGCTGGCCACTACAGATTACTCAGTAGGATAATCTAGAACCCTAGTCCAGCCAATATGGAGTATACAGCTGGTTTCAGTTAGCCAACAGATTGTGCAGTAAGAAAACCTAGCACCGGCTGGCAGCTACTACAGATTACCCAGTCAGGTAGGATTGGGCAACCTAGATCAGCCAATTGCTGGACCCTTGCTTGGTCAACATGCAGCATTAAACCTAGGAGGTTGAGTACCTAGAATGGCTCTGTTGACCTACCTAGAACATCAGCCGGGGCAATTGAGATGGGAAGGTTTCAGAAACCTGGAATTTGCAGTAGCATACCTGCAAATCCTCTGGACAGACTCTCTAGTTGAGTGACCTAGAACATCCTGTTGAGTGACCTTGCAGCTAGTTACCCAAAGACTCATCTCATTGGCACCTCGGTAACCAGCTGGTTTGGCCGCTTCCTTTGTCCAGTGCTGCTGTCTTGTGTCCACTCACCCCATCCTGACCCGTCTGCCCCTCCATCCCCTCGAACCTCCAGAACCAGCCCCCAGTGTCTCAGCTCTTTTTGAAGAGCGATAGGAAGCTGGTGCCATTGGGGGCGCTGTTCCCGCGCCGAAAGAAAGGCGAGGTCTTGGCCTGTGCCGGGGTCCTGGAGGGAGCCGGGGGGGACGTGGGGATCCCTTCTTGCTGCCGCTGGAGCTTCAGCTGCTGCTTGATAATGAACTCCATGTCATCCTGGGGGGAGAAATGGGGGCACAGAGGTAAACATTTGCCACAGGCTACGGAGGGGACCCAGGAGTCCGGGTCCTGGTCCCGGAGACTGTAGCAGCTGGGAATGGGACCCAGGAGTCTGGGTCATTGTGCTGGGGGCTTTACCCGCCACAGATGGGACCCAGGAGTCCGGATCATTGTGCTGGGGGCTTTACCCACCCGGGATGGGACCCAGGAGTCCGGGTCATTGTGCTGGGGGCTTTACCCGCTACGGATGGGACCCAGGAATCCAGGTCTTTGTGCTGGGGGCTTTACCCACCCGGGATGGGACCCAGGAGTCCGGTTCACTGTTATGGGAGATTTACCTGCCACGGAGGGACCCAGGAGTCCGGGTCACTGTTATGGGAGATTTACCTGCCACGGAGGGACCCAGGAGTCCGTCCGGGTCACTGTTCTGGGGGCTTTACCCACCAGGGCTGGGACCCAGGAGTTGTGGTGATTCTAGCCCCTGAGGTAAGAACCCAGGAGTCTGGGATACTATTTAGGGCCTCTGCCAGCTACGAAAGGGACTCAGGAGTCCTGGGGGAATCCTTCCCGCCCCCCAGCGTCGCTACCCACCTGCCAGCCCTCCAGCTCCTGGGACAGCGCCATCTTCTGCCGGATGGCGGCGAGCAGCTGCTGGCTCATGGAGTCCCGCTCCAGAGAGACCTGGGCCAGCTCCAGCTCCATCTGGCCCTTCCTGTGGGGGGCACAGGGGTCAGACCCGGCCCCCAGCCCTGCTCCCCTCCCCTGCAACCAGCCGCCCCCTCTCCCCTACTACCCTTCCCCCCCCGCGATCACCCACCCCCCTCCAGTCCGGCTTTCCCCGCTCCCCTCCCCTGCAACCAGCCGCCCCCTCTCGGCCCATCTTCCCTGTTCCCCGCTCAGCCCCCCTCCAGTCCGGCTTCCCCCCGCTCCCCTACCCCCTCCAGCCCCCTCTTGCCCCATCTCCCCTGCTCCCCTCCCCGCAACCAGCCACCCCCTCTTGCCCCATCTCCCCTGCTCCCCTCCCCCCAACCAGCCGCCCCCTCTCGGCCCATCTTCCCTGTTCCCCGCTCCCCTACCCCCTCCAGCCCCCTCTTGCCCCATCTCCCCTGCTCCCCTCCCCCCAACCAGCCACCCCCTCTCGCCCCATCTTCCCTGTTCCCCGCTCAGCCCCCCTCCAGTCCGGCTTCCCCCCGCTCCCCTACCCCCTCCAGCCCCCTCTTGCCCCATCTCCCCTGCTCCCCTCCCCGCAACCAGCCGCCCCCTCTCGGCCCATCTTCCCTGTTCCCCACTCAGCCCCCCTCCAGTCCGGCCTCCCCCGCTCCCATCCCCCCCTCGATCAGCCCCCCTCTAGCCCCGCCTGCCCTGCTCCCCTCCCCCATGATCATTCCTGTCTCCCCCGCCCATACACCCCCCCCCCCGCCCTATCCCCGCCGCAGACTGTCAGTTTGGGGGCAGTTCCCACCGGTGAACACAAGGGGTCTCTCTTTCTGTGGTGCATCGTACAGGGGGGTGGGGCAGGGGGCCTTTCCCCTCTAGGGGGCACCGGCCCCGATCCGGCCCCCGGGGGGACGGGACACTAGCTGGTTCAGGGGAGGGGCGGTGGGCTGGGGGGAGGGGCGGCACAGGGAGCGGGGTGGGGGTGGGGGGTGTCTCACCTGATTATGGCTTCGTCCCGGTCGGCCACGGCCAGTTTGAGGGTCTCGTCCCGGTCGCTCTCCTGGAAGAGACGTCTCTGGCTCTCCAGCTCCCGCCGCAGGCTGCCCAGCTCCACGGACTGCAGGGTCAGCTGGGGGGAGAGAGACGGGGTAGGGCGGGGAGAGCGCCCCCTGCTGGGGAGCCCCCCAAAACCCCCACCCGGGGTGCCACGTAGGGCCTCCCACCCTGGGGAGAGCACCCCTTGCTGGGGAGCCCCCCGATAACCCCCACCCGGGGTCCCACGTAGGGTGTCCCACCCTGGGGAGAGCACCCCCTGCTGGGGAGCCCCCCAAAACCCCCACCTGGGGTCCCACGTACGGCCTCCCACCCTGGGGAGAGCACCCCCTGCTGGGGAGCCCCCCAAAACCCCCACCTGGGGTCCCACGTACGGCCTCCCACCCTGGGGAGAGCGCCCCCTGCTGGGGAGCCCCCCATGCCCCCCACCCGGGGTCCCACGTATGGCCTCCCACCCTGGGGAGAGCGCCCCCTGCTGGGGAGCCCCCCATGACCCCCACCCGGGGTCCCACTTATGGCCTCCCACCCCGGCGGGGAGAGCCCCCTGTGACGAACTAGGACTGTTGTTAATGTTTTCCCTGAGTACTGTGTGGGTGCCTCGGTTTCCCCTACGCGGTGCTTGAGTATCTAGGTGGTGGGACAACGGTGCATGATTGTTACAAAGCCCTAGAAGGCAGAGGCCTGGACACAGAGACTGGCTGACACTCTGTCTCCTGGCAAGAGATGGCCCGGCCCCTCCCCCGGCAAAGGTATGAGCTGAAGGTGGGGGAACAAAGGGATCAGGTGACCTCCTGGCCCAGGAAGCAGACAAAGGGGGAGGAGGGGCTGGAGAGTTTCAGTTTGGAGCTGGCCGGAGAAGAGGGGAGAGAGGCAGACAGGGTCTGGCCTCCCTGCCCCATTTGGAGCTGTGGGGTGAAATGCAGGGAGCCCCGAGCTGGGGTCTAAGCTCCCTGCCCCCCGGAAGGACCCGACTGAGGGGTCCTGGATGTACTGACAAGCTCTGGTTGGACTGTGTTCCTGGCGTCCCTAATAAACCTTCTGTTCTACTGGCTGGCTGAGACTCCCAGTGAATCCGGGGAAGAGGGGTGCAGGGCCGGACTCCCCTATACTCCGTGACACCCCCGCCCTAATACACTCACCTGGTCATGGAGCGTTTGTATCTCTATCTCTTTCTGTCTCAGCAGGTCTTGGTCCAGTTGGGTCAGAGCCAAGACCCTTTTCGCATATTCCCCCTCCTCGTCCGACCCCCGGGCTGGGGTCTTCGGACCCCCCGGGGCAGCCTCAGAGACGGTCCTGGCCAGGGGCTGACCCAACACAATAACAACATCTTGGGCACTGAGACGCAGCCACCTCTGGGGTGCGGCGTGGGGGCTGTTTATACAGGGACCCCCTCGCTCAGTGCACAGATGGGCAATCTCTAGGTTCCCAAAGGAGCAGGTTCTAGGTTCCCCAATGAAGGATGAATTGTCGGTAATTTCTATGGCCCCCAAAGAGGGAGGATTCCATGTCCGTCATCCACGTGAGGGTTCTAGGTACTTTCTGTGTTAGTCAAGAGGGGGGTTCTAGGTTCCCCAGCAACCATTCGGTTCTGGGTGATTCAGACACCCCCGAAGAGGAGGTTCTTGGTTTCTCAACATTGGGTTTGTTCTAGGTCCCTCAACAACTATTGGGTTCTGGGTGACTACGACACCCCCAAAGAGGAGGGTCTTGGTTTCCCAACACTGGGTTTGTTCTAGCTTCCTCAGCAGGAGCTGGGTTTCTGGGCAATGGCTAGGCTCACCAAGAGGGTGGGTTCTAGGTTTCCCAACAGAAGGGTCGTGCCGGTTTAACGGAGGGGAACGTACCCCAGCCCATACAAGGATGTCGGGGACCCCCCCAGAGCCCTTCCGCTCACCTTTGCAGGCCCCCCGTTCTGATCCGGGCTCCCCTCGCCGCTCTGCTCGATCTCCGACTGCAGGGAGGCGACCGCGGCACCCGAGTCGTGGAGACGAATCTCATCCGTCATCTCCTTCACCCGGCGCTGGAGCCACCTGTTGGAGACTCGGAGCTCCTCTGCCTCGGCCCGGAGCTGCTGGGCCTGGGGCGGGGGAAACGAAGGGTTAATACAGCCCCCCCGCCACCGCCGCCGCCGCGCCTCCCCGCCGCCCGGCCGTACCTGCAGCTCCTTCTCGTGCAGCTCCCGGCGCAGCAGCAGCAGGTTTTCGTGCAGCGTCTCCATCAGCCCCTGCACGGCCTCCGTCTCCTCCCGCCGCTGCCGGGTCTGACGCTCCAGCTCCTCCTTCCGCCCCTGCAGCATCAGGTTCTGGGGCGCGCGAGACGGGTCAGAACCGGCGCCCCCTGGAGGGGAACGGCCCCGGGTCCCGTTCCCCATCCCCGCAGCCAGCCAGTCCTGGGGCCGGACCGGAGCCGGCCCCCCTGGAGGGGAGAGGCTCCGGGTCCCGTTCCCCACCCCCGCAGCCAGCCAGTCCTGGGGCCGGACCGGAGCCGGCCCCCCCTGGAGGGGAGAGGCTCCGGGTCCCGTTCCCCACCCCCGCAGCCAGCCAGTCCTGGGGCCGGACCGGAGCCGGCCCCCCCTGGAGGGGAGAGGCCCCGGGTCCCGTTCCCCACCCCCTCAGCCAGCCAGTCCTGGGGCCGGACCGGAGCCGGCGCCCCCTGGAGGGGAGAGGCTCCGGGTCCCGTTCCCCACCCCCGCAGCCAGCCAGTCCTGGGGCCGGACCGGAGCCGGCCCCCCCTGGAGGGGAGAGGCCCCGGGTCCCGTTCCCCACCCCCGCAGCCAGCCAGTCCTGGGGCCGGACCGGAGCCGGCCCCCCCTGGAGGGGAGAGGCTCCGGGTCCCGTTCCCCACCCCCGCAGCCAGCCAGTCCTGGGGCCGGACCGGAGCCGGCCCCCCCTGGAGGGGAGAGGCTCCGGGTCCCGTTCCCCACCCCCGCAGCCAGCCAGTCCTGGGGCCGGACCGGAGCCGGCCCCCCCTGGAGGGGAGAGGCTCCGGGTCCCGTTCCCCACCCCCGCAGCCAGCCAGTCGCCCCCTGGAGGGGAGAGGCTCCGGGTCCCGTTCCCCACCCCCGCAGCCAGCCAGTCACCCCCTGGAGGGGAGAGGCTCCGGGTCCCATTCCCCACGGCGCCCCCTAGAGGAGAAAGGCCCCGGGTCCTCCCCCACCCCCTGAGCCAGCCAGCCCCTGCCCCAGGCGGGAGCGACGCCGGCGCCCCCTGGAGGGGAGGGTGTGTAGCTCACCTCGGCCTGCAGGCTCTGGGTCCGGGCCGCGTGCTCGGCGCTGCTCATGCCCAGGGTGCGATTCTCAACCCGCAGGGCCATCAGCTCGTCCTGCAGCCACTGCTCCAGCTGGGAGGCCTGGGGGGGGGGGCAGAGAGACGGGGGGGGAGGAGTGAGCTGGGCTGAGTGGGGGGGGCTCAGATGCAGCATTGGGGACCTGGCTGCACTGTGAGCTGGGAGGGATACGGGGGGGGGGGCTCCCTGGGACCCAGCACTGGCCCTTTAAACCCACCCACTCGGGAAATTCACCCCCTGCCCCCCCCAAACTCCTCCCTCCCCAGGATCCTGAGCCACTTAATGGATTTCAGCCCAGTGGGATCATGGGATACGGAGGGGACGTCCAGGCAGCCAGTGCTACCCACTGCTCCCCTCCCAGAGAACCCCGGTGTCCTGGTTCCCAGCCCCGCCCCCCTGCTCTGACCGCTAGGCCCCCCTCCCCTCCCAAGGAACCCAGGCGTCCTAGCTCCCAGCCCTGCCCCCCTGCTCTGACCGCTAGGCCCCCCTCCCCTCCCAAGGAACCCAGGCATCCTGGCTCCCAGCCCCGCCCCCCCCTGCTCTGACCGCTAGGCCACCCTCCCCTCCTAAGGAACCCAGGCATCCTGGTTCCCAGCCCCGCCCCCCTGCTCTGACCACTAGGCCCCCCTCCCCTCCCAAGGAACCCAGGTGTCCTGGTTCCCAGCCCTGCCCCCCCTGCTCTGACCGCTAGGCCCCCCTCCCCTCCCAGAGAACCCCGGTGTCCTGGTTCCCAGCCCCGCCCCCCCCGCTCTGACCACTAGGCCTCCCTCCCCCTGAAGGAACCCCGGCGTCCGGGCGGACCTGGCTCAGCTGCTCGGCCAGGCGCTGGTTCTGCTCCGACAGCTCCTGGGCGACCTGGGAGCTCTCCCGGCTGGTGTCCTGCTGCTCCAGCCGCTGGTGGCCCAGCTGGGCTCGCAGGGCCGCCAGGTCCCCCTCCAGCTCCGCCCCCCGCGTCTCCCACTCGGCCAGCCCCGCCTCCAGCCGCCGGCCCAGCGCGTACTTCTCCTGCTCCAGCCTCTGCGGGGGGGGGGGGGGGGTGAGACCGGGCCTGGGCAGCCCCCCAGCCCCATTCCCTGCCCCCCAGCCAGCCTGGCCCCCCACCCCGGCCAGATCGGGGCCGGCGCCCCCTAGAGGGGAACAGCCCCCCAGCCCCATTCCCTGCCCCCCAGCACCCCAGTCCCCCCGCCCCAGCCAGATCGGGGCCGGCGCCCCCTAGAGGGGAACAGCCCCCCAGCCCCATTCCCTGCCCCCCAGCCAGCCTGGCCCCCCACCCCGGCCAGATCGGGGCCGGCGCCCCCTAGAGGGGAACAGCCCCGTGCCCCATTCCCTGCCCCCCAGCCAGCCTGTCCCCCCACCCCGGCCAGATCGGGGCCGGCGCCCCCTAGAGGGGAACAGCCCCCCAGCCCCATTCCCTGCCCCCCAGCACCCCAGTCCCCCCCCAGGTCGGATCAGGGCTGGCGCCCCCTAGAGGGGAACAGCCCCCCAGCCCCATTCCCTGCCCCCCAGCCAGCCTGTCCCCCCACCCCGGCCAGATCGGGGCCGGCGCCCCCTAGAGGGGAACAGCCCCCCAGCCCCATTCCCTGCCCCCCAGCACCCCAGTCCCCCCGCCCCAGCCAGATCGGGGCCGGCGCCCCCTAGAGGGGAACAGCCCCCCAGCCCCATTCCCTGCCCCCCAGCACCCCAGTCCCCCCCAGGTCGGATCAGGACCAGCGCCCCCTAGAGGGGCACAGCCCCGTGCCCCATTCCCTGCCCCCCAGCACCCCAGTCCCCCCCAGGTCGGATCAGGACCAGCGCCCCCTAGAGGGGCACAGCCCCGTGCCCCATCCCCGAGCCAGCCAGTCCCCACCACGGGGCCGGATGGGGGCGGCTGCCCTGCCCTGGGGTCACCCCGAGCTCCGGTACCGGCTGCGCCCCTGGGTGGTGCTGCCGGCTGGACCAGTCGGCCCGGGTGCCGGGGGGGGGGGCGTCGGCCCCAGCCGGGCGGGGGAGGGGGGTAATCACGGGGGCAGATGGAGAACGAGAGCAGGGGAGCGAAACAGAGCAAAGGAGGGCGGGAGGCTGAGTCATGGGGGGGGGGTAGAAAGTCCCACAGAGCAGCCCCCCCCCCCCCCCCCCCCGTCCGAGCCAGACAAGTGGGGGTGGGGCTGGGAGCCAGGACTCCTGGGTTCTCTTCCCAGCTCTGGGAGGGGAGTGGGGTCTGGTGGGTTAGAGCAGGGGGGGCTGGGAGCCAGGACTCCTGGGTTCTCTCCCGGCTCTGGGAGGGGAGTGGGGTCTGGTGGGTTAGAGCAGGGGGAGTTGGGAGCCAGAACTCCTGGGTTCTCTCCCCGATGCTGGGAGGGGAGTGGGGTCTGGTGGGTTAGAGCAGGGGGGGCTGGGAGCCAGGACTCCTGGGTTCTCTCCCCGATGCTGGGAGGGGAGTGGGGTCTGGTGGGTTAGAGCAGGGGGGGCTGGGAGCCAGGACTCCTGGGTTCTCTCCCGGCTCTGGGAGGGGAGTGGGGTCTGGTGGGTCAGAGCAGGGGGGGCTGGGAGCCCGGACTCCTGGGTTCTCTCCCGGCTCCGAGAGGGGAGTGGGGTCTGGTGGGTCAGAGCAGGGGGGGCTGGGAGCCAGGACTCCTGGGTTCTCTCCCGGCTCTGGAGGGGAGTGGGAGTGCCTGGCGCAGGGGGGCTGGGCCGGGGGGGCTCCGGGCGGGGGGTCTCACCTCCAGGGCGGCCTCGTGCTCCCGGGCCAGGGCCTGGCACCGGCCCCGTAGCTCCTCGTTCTGCTCCAGCAGCATCTTGCCCAGCTCGGCGGCCAGCAGCAGGTCCTGCTCCTTGCGCTGCAGCAGCACCTCCGGGTCCTCGGTGTCGGGGGCCCCCGGGCCCCCCCTGCGCTCCACGGCGAAGGGGTAGAACTCCTCGCCCAGCGCGGGGGGCGTGGGCAGCGGGGGGGGCCCCTGCGCCTCCTGCTCGGGGTACAGCGGGGGGGCTGACATGGATGGGGGGGCAGGACGCCTGGGTTCTATCCCCCTGGATGGGAAGCGGGGGCAGGACGCCTGGGTTCTACCTGCCCAGAGGGGGAGGGGCGCAGGACGCCTGGGTTCTACCTGTCCAGAGGGGGAGGGGCGCAGGACGCCTGGGTTCTACCTGTCCAGAGGGGGAGGGGGTCTGCCCCAGGAAGGGGAGGGGGAGAGGGTTGGAGGGGGGCTCAGCCCGGTGGGGGTCAGGACTCCTGGGTTCTCCGCCCCTCTGGATCGGAGCAGCAGGTGCCCAGGGCTCAGTTCCTGTTTATTTCCTGATTCCTCCCCCCGCCCCAAAGGGGCCGGCACAGGTGAGCGAGTCCTGCCACACCTCCGCCGGCCCTGCCCCGTTCCCTCCTTCCTCCCCTCCTCCGCCGGCCCTGCCCCGTTCCCTCCTTCCTCCCCTCCTCCGCCGGCCCTGCCCCGTTCCCTCCTTCCCCCCTCCTCCGCCGGCCCTGCCCCATTCCCTCCTTCCTCCCCTCCTCCGCCGGCCCTGCCCCATTCCCTCCTTCCTCCCCTCCTCCGCCGGCCCTGCCCCATTCCCTCCTTCCCCCCCTTCTCCGCCGGCCCTGTCCCGTTCCCTCCTTCCCCCCCTCCTCCGCCGGCCCTGCCCCGTTCCCTCCTTCCCCCCCTCCTCCGCCGGCCCTGTCCCGTTCCCTCCTTCCCCCCTCCTCCGCCGGCCCCGTTCCCTCCTTCCCCCCCTCCTCCGCCGGCCCTGCCCCATTCCCTCCTTCCCCCCCTCCTCCGCCGGCCCTGCCCCATTCCCTCCTTCCTCCCCTCCTCCGCCGGCCCTGCCCCATTCCCTCCTTCCCCCCCTCCTCCGCCGGCCCTGCCCCATTCCCTCCTTCCCCCCCTCCTCCGCCGGCCCTGCCCCGTTCCCTCCTTCCTCCTCTCCTCCGCCGGCCCTGCCCCGTTCCCTCCTTCCCCCACTCCTCCGCCGGCCCTGCCCCATTCCCTCCTTCCTCCTCTCCTCTGCCGGCCCTGCCCCATTCCCTCCTTCCTCCTCTCCTCCGCCGGCCCTGCCCCGTTCCCTCCTTCCCCCACTCCTCCGCCGGCCCTGCCCCATTCCCTCCTTCCCCCACTCCTCCGCCGGCCCTGCCCCATTCCCTCCTTCCTCCCCTCCTCCGCCGGCCCTGCCCCATTCCCTCCTTCCCCCCCTCCTCCGCCGGCCCTGTCCCATTCCCTCCTTCCCCCCCTCCTCCGCAGGCCCTGCCCCGTTCCCTCCTTCCCCCCCCTCCTCCGCCAGCCCTGCCCCATTCCCTCCTTCCCCCCCTCCTCCGCCGGCCCTGCCCCATTCCCTCCTTCTACCCCATCACCCCCGAACCCCGATCCCTTCACCAACAACCACAAACATGACCTGAACCCCCCAAACACGTCCCAAACTCCCCCTCCTGCCCCCCACCTCGCCCTGCCCCAGTGAAACCTCCAAATCCCTCCTTGGCCCCACATCTCCCCCCTACCGCCTCATCAAAATCCCCCCTCCCGGCCCCCTCCCTCAGGCCCACAGCCCCCGTCCCCCCCCCGATACCTGCTCCAGCCCCCACAAATCCCTGACCCTCCCAAAGCGCTGGGCCAGGCCCCCCGACACGGACCCCAGACCCCCACCAGTCCCCGAAGTGCCTCAGCCCCCCCTATCCTGCCAGCTGCCGGTGCCTCCCCCCAGCCCATCCCCCGTCCATTAGTGGGGTCCCCTGGGCGCCCGCCGGCCGCATCCGGGAAGCGGCTGCATTAGGGGAGTGATCGATGGGAGCCGGCGGGGGGGGGGGGGGAACTGGTGTGAGGGGGGGTGTGCCCCAGAGCCGCTGGGCTCTGCCCTGGGGCTGGTGCCCCCCCTCCCGGAGGGGAAGGGCCCCGAGCCCCGACCCGTCCCCACGGCTTCGCCCGGCTTGAGTCTCCCCCCCACACACACACCCCTCTGGGGGGGAGCCCAGCCTGAGCTGTGGTTCAAACCCCTCCCCCGCCCATGCGCCCCTCCCTCACCTCTGTACCCCTCCCCCTGATACCCCTGCCCCACCTGTGTACCCCTCCCGCACCTCATACCCCTCCCCCTGAAACCTCTCCCCCGCCCTTGTACCCTCCCCCACCTCATACCCCTCCCCATCCAGAAACCCCCCCATCACCCCTCCCCTGCCTCATACCCCTCCCCCGATACCCCTCCCCCTTGTGATACCCTTCCCCCCCAAGCGCCCCTTTCCTGCCTGAATGCCCCTCCCCCAATACCTCTCCCCCACCTGATACCCCTCCCCCACCCAGGTACCCCCTCCCCTGCCTGTATACCCCTCCCCTGCCTCATACCCCTCCCCCTCCTGATACCACCCCCCCACCCTCACACTCCCTGCCCCCACAGCCACACTTACCTCCCCCCCACCGGCGTTGGGGGCTCTGGGGTAACTAGGGCAGCTCCCCACATCCTGTTGTTCTTCAGGTGTTGCCGAAAGCGGCTGTTGGGCAAACCGGAGACAGGCCCGGCCGCAACCCCGGGAAACAGCGTCAGGCGCCAGCCCCGGCCCGGGGGGGGGGGGGGGGGGGCAGGGGCTAGTGGTTAGAGCAGGGGGGGCTGGGAGCCCGGACTCCTGGGTTCTCTCCCCAGCTCTGGGAGGGGAGTGGGGGCTGGTGGTTAGAGCAGGGGGGGCTGGGAGCCAGGACTCCTGGGTTCTCTCCCTGGCTTTGGGAGGGGGGTGGGTTGGGGCAGGGGGGGCTGGGAGCCAGGACTCCTGGGTTCTCTCCCTGGCTCTGGGAGGGGAGTGGGGGCTGGTGGTTAGAGCAGGGGGGGCTGGGAGCCCGGACTCCTGGGTTCTCCCCCAGGTCGGGGAGGGGAGTGGGGTCTGGTGGGTTGGAGCAGGGGGGCTGGGAGCCCGGACTCCTGGGTTCTCCCCCCAGGTCGGGGAGGGGAGTGGGGGCTGGTGGGTTGGGGGGTTGGTCTCCTTGCCTTTCACTCCTTGCCTCGGGCGGGGGCTATTTTTACCCCCAGTAATTGCTTTGGAGTCGCTGGCCCCGAGCTCCCGGCATCCTCCAGCCTTGTGACTCAGGGAAACCTTCATCCCAAGGCACCGGGGTGGGGAGCCCGGGGCTGGAGAACTCAGGGAGACCCCCCCTTTGGGATAGGGTGGGGGGGCTGGGCTCATGGGGACCCCTCGCCCCGCGTGGGATGCGGCTGGCTCTGGGGTGGGCGGGGGCTGGGCACACGGGGACCCCTTGCCTGGCCCTGGGATGTGGCTGGCTCGGGGTGGGGGGCTGGATATACTCTGGTGGTCTCCGGCCCCCCGGCTCTGGGGATGAGGAAGGGGATGGATGGCAGAGGGGTGGGGGAGGAGTCCCTGCCTTTGATCTGCCCAGCCCAGGGTTAATTGCCCGGCAGAAGGGGCCTGGATGGGGGGGGGGGGACCAGAGACAGCCTGGGGGCTCCCCTCCCCCCTCCGCTGGCTCTGCAGTGTTTGGGGTGTGCTCCCCAGCCGGGAGGCAGGGTGTGGGGACGGATCTGGGGGGCGCTGGGATGGGAGTGGGGGGGATTTGGGGGCTGGGGAAATAGGAGGCCGTGGGGGGATTTGGGGTGAGCTCAGGCTGTGGGAAGCTCAGAGGCACTGGGGAAATTGGGGGATGGGCAGGGGAAGCTGGGGGGCTGGAGGCAGTTCTAGGGGGCTGGGGTATTTGGGGGGAGCTGGGGGCAGTTCTGGGGGGATGGGTTATTTGGGGGAGCTGGGGGCAGTTCTAGGGGGCTGGAGTATTTGGGGGGAGCTGGGGGCAGTTCTGGGGGGATGGGTTATTTGGGGGAGCTGGGGCAGTTCTGGGGGGATGGGTTATTTGGGGGAGCTGGGGCAGTTCTGGGGGGGATGGGTTATTTGGGGGAGCTGGGGGCAGTTCTGGGGGGGTGGGTTATTTGGGGGGAGCTGGGGGCAGTTCTGGGGGGATGGGTTAATTGGGGGGAGCTGGGGGCAGTTCTGGGGGGATGGGTTATTTGGGGGGAGCTGGGGGCAGTTCTGGGGGGGTGGGTTATTTGGGGGGAGCTGGGGGCAGTTCTGGGGGGATGGGTTAATTGGGGGGAGCTGGGGGCAGTTCTGGGGGGATGGGTTATTTGGGGGGAGCTGGGGGCAGTTCTGGGGGGATGGGTTATTTGGGGGAGCTGGGGGCAGTTCTAGGGGGCTGGGGTATTTGGGGGGAGCTGGGGGCAGTTCTAGGGGGCTGGGGTATTTCTAGGCGACTGGAGTATGGGGAGACGATGGGGTGCGGCAGAGGGGGCACCTGTCCCTTGTAAGGGGCCTGGTCTGTGGGTCCCCCCATGGGAACCCCGCATGCCGGGCGCTGGCGGGGGGCAGCCGGGTGTGACGGGAGGAAATAGAGGGAGATTAGTGGGGACGGAAGCGGGGGGGGGGGGGATCAAAGCAGCAGGTCGGGGGGGGGTTTCCTCCAGGGGGGCAGAGCGGCTAATTGGGGTCGGGATCTGAGAGAGAAAGAAGCAGCCCCCCCCCAATTCCCCCCTCCCAGCCCCCCCTGCTCTAACCCACCAGACCCGGGGAGAGAACCCAGGCGTCCGGGCTCCGGGGTGTGGATTGAGCAGGCTGGGGCTGGGATGGGGCGGAGCCAGGCGGCGGCGGGGGGGGGGGGGGCTGGTATATAGGGCGGGCGAGCTCGCGGGGCAGCATCACATCCTCAGCGCTCCCCCCCCCCGGTACGATGCTGCGGCTACCGGCCCTATGGGTCGGGCTAGGGACCCTGCTCTGCCTGCCCCACAGCCCGGCCGACCGGCCCAGCACCCAGCGCCTCAGCAAGGGAGTGGTGAGTGCCCGGACTCCTGGGTTCTCTCCCTGGCGCGGCGGGACGGGTGTCTAGTGGGCTGGGAGCCAGGACTCCTGGGTTCTTATCCAGGCTCTGCCAGGGGAGTGGGGTCTAGTGGGTTAGCGGGGGCTGGGAGAGCAGTAGGATGGAGGAGGGGAGCCAGGACGCCTGGGTTCTCTGGAAGGGCAGTGGGATGGAGGAGGGGAACCAGGACACCTGGGTTCTCTGGGAGGGCAGTAGGATGGAGGAGGGGATCCAGGATGCCTGGGTTCTCTGGAAGGGCAGTGGGATGGAGGAGGGGAACCAGGACACCTGGGTTCTCTGGAAGGGCAGTGGGATGGAGGAGGGGAACCAGGACACCTGGGTTCTCTGGAAGGGCAGTAGGATGGAGGAGGGGATCCAGGATGCCTGGGTTCTCTGGGAGGGCAGTGGGATGGAGGAAGGGAGCCAGGACGCCAGGGTTCTCTGGAAGGGCAGTGGGGTGGAGGAGGGGAGCCAGGACGCCTGGGTTGTCCGGGAGGGCAGTGGGATGGAGGAAGGGAGCCAGGACGCCTGGGTTCTCTGGGATGGCAGTAGGGTGGAGGAGGGGAGCCAGGACACCTAGGTTCTCTGGAAGGGCAGTGGGATGGAGGAGGGGAGCCAGGACGCCTGGGTTCTCCGGGAGGGCAGTGGGATGGAGGAAGGGAGCCAGGACGCCTGGGTTCTCTGGAAGGGCAGTGGGGTGGAGGAGGGGAGCCAGGACGCCTGGGTTCTCTGGAAGGGCAGTGGGGTGGAGGAGGGGAGCCAGGACGCCTGGGTTCTCTGGGATGGCAGTAGGGTGGAGGAGGGGAGCCAGGACACCTAGGTTCTCTGGAAGGGCAGTGGGATGGAGGAAGGGAGCCAGGACGCCTGGGTTCTCTGGAAGGGCAGTGGGGTGGAGGAGGGGAGCCAGGACGCCTGGGTTCTCCGGGAGGGCAGTGGGGTGGAGGAGGGGAGCCAGGACGCCTGGGTTCTCTGGAAGGGCAGTGGGGTGGAGGAGGGGAGCCCCTGTCTCTGCCAGATGCTCTGGGTCAGGAATCGACCGGGGTTTCCAGTTACTCCTCACCGCAGGGAGGATGGAGGCGAGAAACCCATTAACTCCTGGCTGCTTCCTCTCCCCTCCCCCTCTGTCACCCCGGGAGAGACCCACTGGATCCCAGATCCCCTGGGATCCACTCCACACCCCTGCACCGGGAGTGACTCACCCCCTCAGGATCCAGTCTGCTTCTGCCAGTCACCTGGGAAAGGACCGACTGGATCCCACAGCTGTGGGGCACCCAGGGGAGGTAGATCCGAGTAGATCCTGCTTCCACCTGCCTCTGCAGAGGGATCTGCTGGGTCCCATGTTTATTTGCTGCCCTGGGTGATCCACTGGCTGGCTTTTGGTTGGCTCTTGTGGGGATTGTCACGGAGTATAGGGGAGTCCGGCCCTGCACCCCTCTGCCCCGGATTCACTGGGAGTCTCAGCCAGCCAGTAGAACAGAAGGTTTATTAGAGATGCCAGGAACACAGTCCAACCAGAGCTTGTCAGTACATCCAGGACCCCTCAGTCGGGTCCTTCCGGGGGGCAGGGAGCTTAGACCCCAGCCTGGGGCTCCCTGCATTTCACCCCACAGCTCCAAACGGGGCAGGGAGGCCAGACCCTGTCTGCCCCCCTCCCCTCCTCTCCGGCCAGCTCCAAACTGAAACTCTCCAGGCCCTCCTCCCCCTTTGTCTGCTTCCCGGGCCAGGAGGTCACCTGATCCCTTTGTTCCAACACCTTCAGCTCTCACCTTTGCAGGGGAGGGCCCGGGGCCATCGGTTGCTAGGATACAGAGTGTCGGCCATTCTCTGTGTCCAGGCCCCTCTGCAACACTCATGCATCCTTGTTCCACCACCTAGATACTCAAGCACTGCATAGGGGAAACCGAGGCACCCACACAGTACTCAGGGAAAACATTAACAACAGTCCTAGTTCGTCACAGGGATCTACTAGATTCCACCTACCACCTGAGGGATCTCCTCTGTGTCCAAGTGTTCATGGGATCAACTTGGTCCAAATTGCATCATGGGTGGGATCCACTGGATCCCATTGCTTATTGCCTGGATCTGTGGGGAAGATCCACTTGATCCTGTACCCCGCCCGCCACCCCCTGGGAAAGCCCCCAAAGGATCCCATACCCCAGTGGGGAGAATCGACAAGATCCCGCTTTTGCTCACCTCCATCGGGTCACATTGCCCCCTGATTCCCGTGGCTGGGATCAACTGGATCCAACCCCCCGATCACGGGTCTGCCTCGGGCACGCGGGTCAGCGTGGACCCACTCGATCCCACCTTCGCCCACCGCGGGGAGGATCTACTGGGTTCCCATGTTTGCGCCTTGGGAGGGATCCGGTGGGTTTGAGCTCCCGGTGGGTGGATCTATGGGTCTCTGGTGGGTGGATCCAGTGATTCTCAGCTGTACCCAGCTTCTATCACATCCCAGCTCCAAGTGCGAGGGACCCCGCTGGGATCGGTTTGGGGGATCTATTGGATCCACTGGATCCACCTCCTGGATCCCCCAGTTATCCTTCTCCCAGGGAAGGGATCTACTAGGTCCCGTCCCCCTATGCATTCCAATGGGGCCTGGTAGCTTGCCCCATTTCCTTCCCTGCCCCCCATCCAGCTGTAAGCCCCCGGGGGGGGGGGAAGGCAGAGGAAATAGGGAGGGGGCAAGGGGGGCAGGGAAACCCGGGGGCGTCTGTTTGATCTTCGCTCTCCTCTGGCTGAACAATGGGAGCTCTGAGCCCATGACTGGACCGCGAGAGGCCCCCCCAGCGCCCCTCCCTCTCCCCATAGCACCCCCTGCTGGGCGAGGCTGGGGCTGGAGCAGCCGGGAGCTGCCCCCTGCTCTCAGGCTTTTAACCCTTTCCTTGCTATCTCCCCCTCCCCCGCCGCCCCCAGGACTGGCTGACCCGCTACGGGTACCTGCCCCCCCCAGACCCCATGCAGGCCCGACTCCAGACGGAGGAGGGGCTGCACGACGCCGTCAGGATGATGCAGAAATTTGCGGGACTGCAGGAGACTGGGATTCTGGGTAGGTGTGGCAGGATGCCTGGGTTCCCTCCCCGGCTCTGGGAGGGGAGTGGGGGCTGGTGGCTAGAGCAGGGGGGGCTGGGAGCCAGGACTCCTGGGTTCTCTCCCCGGTTCTGGAAGGGGAGTGGGGTGTGGTGGGTTAGAGCAGTGGGGGCTGGGAGCCAGGACTCCTGGGTTCGATCCCCGGCTCTGGGAGAGGAGTGGGGGCTAGTGGGTTAGAGCAGGGGGGGCTGGGAGTCAGGACTCCTGGGTTCGATCCCCGGCTCTGGGAGAGGAGTGGGGGCTAGTGGGTTAGAGCAGGGGGGGCTGGGAGTCAGGACTCCTGGGTTCGATCCCCGGCTCTGGGAGAGGAGTGGGGGCTAGTGGGTTGGAGCAGGGGGGGCTGGGAGCCCGGACGCCTGGGTTCTATCCCCGCTCTCTCTCTCTGCAGACGACAGGACCCTGGGGATGATGGACCGGCCGCGCTGCTCCCTCCCCGACATCATCGGCACCTCGGAGCTGATGCGCCGGCGGAAGCGTTACGCTCACAGCGGCAGCGTCTGGCCCATG
The DNA here is from genome assembly GCA_037349315.1 of Chelydra serpentina. Classification (NCBI taxonomy): domain Eukaryota; kingdom Metazoa; phylum Chordata; order Testudines; family Chelydridae; genus Chelydra; species Chelydra serpentina. Next base: position 146,111 of record JBAIAC010000454.1, read on the forward strand.
AAGCAGCTGACCTGGAGGTGAGCGCCGGACGCCTGGGTTCCCTCCCCGGCTCTGGGACAGGCGGCGGGGGGAGGGGGGCGTGCAGATTTTTTTCTGTTTTCTCTCCCTGTCTCTGTCCCGTTTCTTTCGTTCGGTCTCTTTCTTTTTCTCGGTTTTCTCCTCTCCCGTCCCGTTTTCTCCTTCGCCTCTCGCCCTCCCTCTCGTCTTCTCCCCCGTTTTCTCATTCCCTCCTTTCCCTTCCCCTCCCCCGGCAGGGTCCGCTCCTACCCCCAGGCCTCCGGCCTGGCCCCGGACCTCGTCCGCACCCTGCTCTTCTACGCCCTGCAGGCCTGGGCCAACGCCTCGGCCCTGACCTTCCGCGAGGCGCCCGGCGCCGACGCCGACATCCTGGTGGAGTTCAGCCGCTCCTTCCACCAGGACGGGTACCCCTTCGACGGGCCGGGCAGCACCCTGGCCCACGCCTTCTTCCCCGGGGAGCACCCCATCTCCGGGGACACCCACTTCGACGACGAGGAGACCTGGACCTACGACCCCCAGGCCAAGGAGCGGGGTCAGCAGGGGGCGCCGCGGGGAGTGGGGGGGGGGATTGGCTGGGGGCGCCGTGGGGTGGGTAGCGGCGTGGGAGGCAGCAAGGGGCCCCATGGGGCAGGCAGTGGTGAGGGGGCGCTGTGGGGCAGGTAGTGGCGTGGGAGGCAGCAGGGGGCGCTGTGGGGCGGGTAGCAGTACGGGGACAGCGGGGGGCTCTGTGGGGCAGGTAACAGTGTGGGGGCAGCAGGGGGCACCGTGGGGCGGGTAGCAGCGCGGGGGCAGCGGGGGCGCTGTGGGGCGGGTAGCGGCATGTGGGGCAGTGGGGGGCGCTGTGGGGCAGGCAGCAGCCGGGGGGGGGCATAGTGTCTCTCTTTCACTCCCCCCTCTTCCCCCCCAGGTGCCGGCACAGATCTCTTCGCCGTGGCGGTGCACGAGTTTGGTCACGCCCTGGGGCTGGCCCACTCCTCCACCAAGGAGTCCATCATGATGCCCTATTACCAGGGCCCCGTGGGGCTGCCCCACCTCTACCAGCTGCCCCCCGACGACGCCCTGGGCATCCAGACCCTGTATGGTGAGCGGCCGCCCCGGCCCCTCCTCCCCTGTCCTCCTCCCTTGAGCCTTTCTCCTTCTCTCCTTCCTTCCCGCTTCCGCTCCTCCTTCCCTCGCCTCCTTCGTTCGTCCCTCATTTATTGGTTCGTTCATTCTTTCCTCTTCCTTTGTCCCTTCGGCGTCTCTGGCTTCTCGTTCCTTCCTTCTTCTCGCCGGATCTTCCTTTCCTCCCTCTGTGCTCGTGTCCCCCGATACGGCCATCTTTCCTTCTTTCCTTCTTTCTTTCTTTCCTTCTTTCCTTCTTTCTTTCCTTCCTTCTTTCTTTCTTTCCTTCTTTCTTTCCTTCTTTCCTTCTTTCTTTCCTTCTTTCTTTCTTTCTTTCTTTCACTCCTTCGTTCTCTCCCCGCTCCAGGGAGGAGACAACTTGGCCCCGGAGAGGATTCGCCGGCCCGGCCCATCCCCACCCAGCCCCGCATCCCTGATCTGCCACCCCACAGACCCACCCAGCAGTGAGTATCGGCTCCCTGGCCCCACATCCCCTCTCCCCTCCCTCCTGCCCCCTTCCTCCTTCCCCCCGTCGCTCCCCACTCCACTGAGCCTCGTTCCCTCCTCCCCCCCACCATGCCTGCCGTCCGGCGCGCCCCACGTGTGTTGGTCTCTGTCCCCGCAGGCCCCGCCCGCCGGCCCCCGATCGCTGTCAGGCCCACTTTGACGCCATCGCCAACATCCGCGGGGAGGTTTTCTTCTTCAAGAGTGAGTTGCTTCCCCCCTCCCCCTGCCCTGATTTCATGTGGTGGGGAGTCCCTTGGGTTAACGCCACCCCCCACCCCCACCCCGGTGGTCTCCTCTCAGAGGAGTCAATTCAATCTCATTATAATCCCATGCAGCATGGAGTCCCACTGGGTAACAACACATTTTTGTAGCAATCTCACTATCATTTCATGAGGCAGGGAGTCCCACAGGCTAACGGTGCATAGTTTGGCAATCTCACTCTGATTTTATGTGGCTCGGGTTCCCACCGGCTAACACTGGTTTCTGGGCATTTGTAGAGCTGATCTCTTGGTTAACAGCACCGGTTTTGCACAGCATAATTAGGGCACATTTCTTGTGGTGAGGAGTTGGACTAGCTACAGGTCTTTTTTTGTTGTTGTTGGCCACAGTCCACCTTCCGGTGGCAGGAAGTGAAAAAAATTGTTGCAAACTTGTGGGTAACAATATTTTTGCAGCTCATTGTACATTTCCTGTGGGGGGAAGTTCCGCAGATTAATGACATTTCTCCACAGCACCTGTGGGGAGGGGGGGCTGTTTCTTGGAGGAGGCTTGGGGAGGGGAGAGTTTGGCAGGATAACAGCCCGTCTATGCAGCCTGCTATGGGAGGTGGCTCTGGAGGGGTGTCCCACAGGCTAAGTTCATGTTAATGTCCAAATTCATGGAGTGTGGAGTTCCACCGGTTAACACCACTTTCTGAGCCCTTTGGGCAATGGGGGGAGGGTTTGAGGGGGTCATTTCTGCCCCCCAATGTCTGGTTCCCCCCTCCCTGACAGAGAAGCATTTCTGGAGGATGCAGCCTGCCCGTAACCTGGTTTCGCTGGAGCCCGCGCAGACGCAACGCTTCTGGATGGGGCTCCCCCCGGATTTTGGGGCGATCGACGCCGTCTACGAGCGGAGTAACGACAGCAAGATCATCTTCTTCATTGGTGAGCGGGGGGGGGGCGACCCCCACATTACACCTCGACCTCCTTGTCTCTCCAGCCTGCCCCACAGAACCCTGCGTCCCAGAAACCCCTCACAACCTGACCCTTGTGACCACACAGCCTGCCCCCCAATGCAACGCTGCACCCCATAACCCTCAGAGCCTGACCCCTATAGCCGCCCCCCCAGCCTGGGACTGGGGTACCGCTCACTCTCCGGCCTGGGCTGTCTCCCACAACGCAACGCCGGTGACAAGCAGCAAACCCCTCCAGGCGCTGCGATCACTCGCCCAGCTCGATTGCATGAATCCTCCCGGAGCCCCTCACAAATCACGCGCCGAGGCACCAGCCAAATCCCCCCCGCTCCCCCCGCCTTGCACCCCACAAATATTCCACCTGCCACCGAGCGCGACTCCCTGAGTTCGCCACTTCCTCAGAGGAAAGGGGACACGCCCCAGGCTTTGTAACCGGAGCCGAGATCCCGCCGAGCTCTTCGACCCGAAACCGCTGTTCTAGGTAGAGCGTCAAAGCGGCGGATTCACGGCAGGAAGTCGGCGTCTGAGCGATGAGCCGTCGCGGGCGCCGCTGAGCCCCGACCTGCGGCTGCGGCAGCTCCCGGGTTTGCTCAGGTTCTCACCCCTCCATGCGGTTTGTGGGGCGCGAAACTGGAAACTGCATCCCCCTGGCGCGGCTTTCTGCTTTCTCTGGTCCTCCTCCCCGGCCCCCAAACCTGCAAACCGGAACCAACCAACCGGCAGCCGGCGCTTGGCTGTTCTCGGCCACCGCACTTCAAATCTCCACACCGGTGGATGCAAATCTCGCTCGGGACAATCTGCATTTCACCCCCCTCGCTGCGGCACTGTGACGGGCCCCCCGGGGTGCAGCCCGGCGCTGTGGGGCAGCCGTGGCCGCCTTAGCTCTCGAGCGGGGCTGTCTCCCACAATGCAATGCCAGAGACATGCAGCAAACCCCTCCAGGCGCTGTGATCACTCCGCCGTCCGCATCGGCAGCCCCACACCCAGCGCGGTGACATGAATGCTCCCGAGAGCGGCCCCAGCCAAACCCCCCAGCCTTGCACCCCGGAAATATGCCATCTCCAGACTCCCTTGCACAGGGCAAGCTCGTTCATTAGCTCATCAGAGGAACGTGGACAGGAACCTATAAAACAGGTGTATTAACTCCAGGAAGACAGAGTTCGAGTGATGAGAAGTCGCAGGGGCCATCAACGCCCGGCTGGCCGGAGATCGCTGCTCTTGTCGCTCCTGAAAGGCCGGTTGTGGGTGCTCCCAGCCTCACAACGTATTTCAGTCACGCACACGGAGCAAAACGTCCCATCCCGTGACAGCGCACACCGTCCGACAGGGTGTTCATGTTCAACCGGCCAAGACTTTAAACCCATCCCTTGCAAGGCAGGCTTTGTACACCCCCTGTCACCCGCACGTCGCCGTGGTGACCATGGGGTTCCCAGGGTGTTATTTTAAGGTGCACGGTGTCACACCTCTGCCCCCTGCAGGGGTGTGAGCCGCTGAGTAATGCGCAGGCTGTGGGCCCACGGTCCGCTTTAGGTTTTGACCCTACAGCTCCCGAGCGTTGCTAAACAGTGTGGGGTTAGCCACAGGTGCCCTGGCAAAGTCCATTAACACTTTGTGGTGCCTCTCCGGCGATCTCACAAGGGAGCGTGTGGGTCTCCCCTGGGCAGCTAGAGAACAGGGAGAGGGACAGCTCAGTGGGTTGAGCACTGGCCTGCTAAACCCAGGGTTGTGAGTTCAATCCTTGAGGGGGCCATTTGGGGATCTGGGGCAAAAATTGGGGGTTGGTCCTGCTTTGAGCAGGGGGTTGGACTAGATGACCTACTAAGGTCCCTTCCAACCCTGAGATTGTAGCTGCGTTACCCAAACTCTCTATCACAGATCCGTCTTTGCTAGTATCTTGGTCAGATCACATCTGTTTAGACTGTGCGGTTTGCTCAGTACCCATCGTGCCTTTGAACTCCTCCCTGAGCCTCGGCATGCGTTCCCCTCCTGGGTTTTCTTTCCCTTCGCTGTGGGTCCCCGTCCGATCAGCCGTAGGGCTCTAGGTAAGTCTGTCAGGGGACTTTGCATGTTTAACCCTCTGAGGAGCTGTCTCCCAACCGCAGGGTTATACCCATGCAAATATTTCATCTCCCCTCTTGGGGATGGGCGGGGACGGCCCCAGGGCTGGCTCCTTTCCCTAGAGGGCTGCGATCTCTTTGGTCAGAGGTGCCTTTTCCTGGCATCTCTCCCTCAGCCGCTTTCTGTGTCTCTTATCAGCCCGGGGGAAGCCCTTCTCCCCTCTGCCGGCTGGGTCACTTGCATTCCCGCAGACAACCGCCGCCGGGAAGCTTCCCGCACCCTACTCCTCGGCTGTCCCGGGCGTGGGAGCTGCCTCGTGGCTTGCAGAGACCCAGTTACTCTCCAAAAGCCCATCGGGAGCAGGGAGACCTGGAGGGGGGTATCCTCCGTCACCCCCTTTCCCTGTCCCTGAGAGCTCAGCTGCGTGACTGCTCCCCGCCAGGAGAACGGTTACGCCCTCTCTGCTCCCGGGTCACCGGCCGCTCTGTCCTGGGCATCCTCTCCTAAGCGACCATTTCCGTACCCCCACTATTCCTCCCCCAGCCTCCTCCGCGGGGAGCCCCCTCTGAGACACCGCTCTCCGTGCTCTCTAGAGCGGGGTCTGTCCCCCGTTCGGCTGCAACGTGCCGGCAGCACAAACCACTAAGTGTCAACATCACATGCCCAGATCTACAAAATAACTCGCCGAAAAGCGGACGGGATTTGTTGATGTCACTCTTCACTCACTGCCCGTTGGTAACCAGCCCGGTTCGGACGTTTCCCTCGCTGAATTCTGACTCTAACGACTTCTCCAGCCGCGTTTTTCTCGCTTTCCCCGTCTGTGAATCATGTGATGATTGCGGACGGAAATATTGCTGGATTTGGGGGGGTGCAGAGAAATCAACGGCTAATTTCTAAGTTATCTGCAAAAAAACCCCTCGAGTTTTCACTACAGCCCCCCCCCCCCCGCCCCCCACCCTGTAGTGAAAGTACCACGTACTTCCACTCAACGGCGCCAAAATACAAGTTCACCCAAGGTGCCATTTTCCTTAAGGCCGGCCCTGCGGCTGCTGCACCAGTGGAGGGAAGAGGCACGTGGCAGCCCCCCCGCCCCCCCCCAGCAGGTGACTCGGGGTGGGGGGGCTTATCCTGGCTGGACCTCCTGAGCAGCAGCCTGGGGGGGCTTGGGTGAGTGTCGTGCTGGGGGGGCTGATGTGGAGGCCCACCTCTCCCGGAGCTTGATGCTGCCGGCGGGGAGAGGGCTGGGGGGAGTCCTCCTCTCTGGCCCCCCGCCCCAGCCCCAGGGCAGCCTGCCTGCCGCACCCCAAACTCCTCATCCCTGGCCCAGCCCCACGCCCTGCACCCCCTCCTGCACCCCAACCCTCTGTCCCAGCCCAGAGCCCGCACCTGACACCCAACCCCCCTCCTGCACCCCAACCCCCTCCCAGAGCCCACACCAAGCACCCAAACCTCTCCTGCACCCCCTCCTGCACCCCAACCCCCTCCCAGAACCCACACCAAGCACCCAAACCCCCTCCTGCACCCAAACCCCCTCCCAGAACCCACACCAAGCACCCAAACCCCCTCCTGCACCCCAACCCCCTCCCAGAACCCACACCAAGCACCCAACCCCCTCCTGCACCCCCTCCTGCACCCCAACCCCCTCCTGCACCCCAACCCCCTCCCAGAACCCACACCAAGCACCCAACCCCCTCCTGCACCCCCTCCTGCACCCCCTCCTGCACCCCAACCCCCTCCTGCACCCCCTCCTGCACCCCAACCCCCTCCTGCACCCAAACCCCCTCCCAGAACCCACACCAAGCACCCAAACCCCTTCTGCACCCCAACCCCCTCCTGCACCCCCTCCTGCACCCAAACCCCCTCCCAGAACCCACACCAAGCACCCAAACCCCTTCTGCACCCCAACCCCCTCCTGCACCCCCTCCTGCACCCAAACCCCCTCCCAGAGCCCGAGGCAGGTGGGCGGGGAGGGGCGGGGGGGGGGACTTGGACCCGTTCTGAGCACTAAAAATGATACAAACCTGCCGCCCCGGCTCTATTGCCTGGTGAAGTGCAGCTGCCTCGATCTGCTTCAGTGCCCCCGAGGGGCCGACCCCTCGGCTGTTCTCGGGCCCCTCGTCCCGGCCCGACGGGCCGCTTCCCCTTCGGCCTTTTCTGCTTCCTTCTCCGCGGGCGCCACTGAGCCCTGACCTGCGGCTGCGGCAGCTCCCGGGTTTGCTCAGGTTCTCACCCCTCCATGCGGTTTGTGGGGCGCGAAACTGGAAACTGCATCCCCCTGGCGCGGCTTTCTGCTTTCTCTGGTCCTCCTCCCCGGCCCCCAAACCTGCAAACCGGAACCAACCAACCGGCAGCCGGCGCTTGGCTGTTCTCGGCCACCGCACTTCAAATCTCCACACCGGTGGATGCAAATCTCGCTCGGGACAATCTGCATTTCACCCCCCTCGCTGCAGCACTGTGACGGGCCCCCCGGGGTGCAGCCCGGCGCTGTGGGGCAGCCGTGGCCCCCTTAGCTCTCGAGCGGGGCTGTCTCCCACAATGCAATGCCAGAGACATGCAGCAAACCCCTCCAGGCGCTGCGATCACTCCGCCGTCCTCATCGGCAGCCCCACACCCAGCGCGGTGACATGAATGCTCCCGAGAGCGGCCCCAGCCAAACCCCCCAGCCTTGCACCCCGGAAATATGCCATCTCCAGACTCCCTTGCACAGGGCAAGCTCGTTCATTAGCTCATCAGAGGAAAGTGGACACGCACCGGCCTTTGTAACCGGAGCTGAGATTCCCCCGAGCACTTCGACCCGAAACCGCTGTTCTAGGGAAAGCATCAAACCGGTTTATTAACGAGGGGAAGGCAGGTTTTTAAGTGATGAGACGTCGCAGGTGCATGTCTAATTTCCACATCTAAACAGGATTTGAACCAGCCATCTCCGACCCTAAAGGATGGTGCAGGCAGCTCACCGTTGTCAATACACCGGCTGGATTCCCTGCCCGCCGGGGACCAATCTCCCCAGTTCACAGCCGGTGTCTTCCTAATATTCCTAACTCCAGATACAGAAATGATACATGTTGAGCTGGGGAAGGCGAGAGGCCAAGTGATGTCGTCTCTGTGCCTCCGTCCCAGCTGCTAGAAATGTCCCGGCTGGGACTCGGGGTTGAGCCGCCCCCGTTGGGTCCATGACCTCTCCAAGGGGTCCCTGCGAGAGCAGATTCTTCTTGAGGGGCCGTCAACGCCCGTCGGGCTGGAGATCGCTGCTCTTGTCGTTACTGAAAGGCCGGTTGTGGGTGTTTCCCAACCTCACAACGTATTTCAGTCACGCACACGGAGCAAAACGTCCCATCCCGTGACAGCGCACACCGTCCGACAGGGTGTTCACGTTCGACACATCGAGGCTTTTAAAACCATCCGCACAAGGCGGGCTTTGTACAACCCACCTCAGCGTCATCACCGTGGTGAATAGGGGGGTTCCCAGGGTGCTGTTTTGAGATCGTGTCAGACCCCCCACAGCCTGACCTCCCATAAACCCTACAGCCTGCCCCACAGAAACACTGCACCCCATAACCACCCCCAGCCTGCCTCCTAACTCCCACCTGCCCTACATAGCATTGCACCCCATAACCACCCCCAGCCTGCCCCTCTGCACCCAATAACCCCCCAACTTGACTCCCCAGCCTGCCCCCCACTCTGCCGCCCTCCCTAGTGACGCTCCACCCTCTCCCCAGGGCAGCATTTCTGGGTCTTCACTGACACCCGGGTGGATCCAGGGTCTCCCCGCCCCATCACTGACTTGGGGCTTCCCCCGGGGGTCACGGTGGAGGCGGCCTTCGTCTGGGGCCACAATGGCAAGACCTACCTCTTCGAGAGCTCCCAGTACTGGCGCTTCGACGACCGAGCTGGAAACGTGGAGCCCGGGTACCCCAGATCGCTGACCCTCTGGAAGGGGGTGCCCCCTGGGCTGGACGACATCATCAGCTGGAACGACGGTAGGTGGCATTCCCAGTGGCGGGAAGTTCCCCAGGTTAACGGTGCTCCTCCGGCCGCGTTTCAAGTGGCAAGGAGTTCCCCAGGTTAACAGTGCTCCTCCAGCCGCGTTTCAAGTGGCAAGGAGTTCCCCAGGCTAGCAGAGTTTCTCCAGAAGCGTTCCCGGCATGGGTGGGAGTCCCTTAGGCTAGCAATGCCTCGCCGGCAGCTTTCCCAGTGGCGGGCAGTTCCCCAGGTTAACGGTGCTCCTCCAGCCGCGTTTCAAGTGGCAAGGAGTTCCCCAGGTTAACGGTGCTACTCCGGCAGCGTTTCAAGTGGCAAGGAGTTCCCCAGGCTAACGCTGCTTCTCGGGAGGGCCCCCTTTGCGAACACAGAGCTGTGGAGCCTGGTGTCGAGCTCCCTCGTGTGGCGCAGAGCAGTATTGCGGTGCCACCCCTCGAAAGTCACCCCTGCAGCGAGTGCCCCGTTTCTCATCTCTCTCTCTCTCCCCCCTCTCTACAGGAAGCACCTACTTTTTCAAGGGCACCCAGTACTGGCGGTTTCTGGGGGGCAGCGTGGAGGCGGAGAGCGGGTACCCCAGGTCAGCCCCCCAGGACTGGATGTACTGCCAGGGCTCCCCCACCGCCTCGCCGGCCCCGGGGCCCCGGGGAGGGAGCAGGGGGCCTGGAGGCGGCCAGTGTCTCTGCAGTGGGGCCCTGCCGGGCCTCCTGCCGGGCCCCCTGCCGGCCTTCCTGACTTGGACCCTGGCTCTGGCACGGGCCCTGCGGTGATACCTGCCATGCTGCGCCCATGCACTTTACGCCCCACCGTATCCCACCGCTGGCACCACCCGAGGGACGCTGTGTGCACAGAGGTGGTTGTCTGTGTGCAGTATCCCACTCCTGCCACCAGAGGGTGCAGCATGCCCAGGCGAACAGGAGAGAGTGTGAGTGTGAGCGTGTGTGTGTGTGTGTGTGTGTGTTATTTCTCGCTTGCCCCGTTTGAGGGGTGACTGCCGCGGGAAGGGAGGGGGGGTGCTGTGGGTTAATGGGGGGGCCGGGGGCAGTGAGGGGAGGGGGATTGAGGGGAACCCCGTGAAATTGTCCAACCCGGAGTTTTCTAATAAAAGCCAATGGAAACAGCTGTCTGGTGTCTGGATGGGGGGAGGGGGTTGGACCGGGGGCACGTGGGGAGGCAGGAGGGGGGCAAATGGCCCAGCTGGTGGGTGTGAGTGCAGAGCCCCCCGAACTGCCCCCCCAGGCCTCATCCCCACCCCTCCAACCACCTGTCCCCCCAATCCCCTCCAACCACCCATCCCCCACCCCTCAAGTCCCCCACCCCCAATCCCTTCCATCCCCCCAACCCCCCATACTCCCAAATCCCCATTGCCCCACCCCTACAACCACCCATCCCCCCAATCCCCTCCATCCCTCCACCCCCTACCCCTCCATCCATCCCGCCCCCCAAAATTCCTCCAGCTCCACCCCCTCCTCCCTCCCCCACCACCCCTGCCCTCCACACCACCCCACCCGTCCATCCCCAGACCCCCATCCAACCACCCATCGCCCCCTGCATCCCCCTGCACCCTTCCATCCCTCCCTCCCCCCACACGCCTGCAGCCACCACCCCCCATCTATCCACCCATCCCCCCCACACACACACCCATCCATCTAGCCCCACACCCCGAGTCAGCCGGATAGCCCCTGGGTCCAGCTCGGGGGTGCTAAAATCTGTCTCTGTCAGGGGGGTCTTTTTGTTTTGTTTATTCTGGGGGGGGGAAACACGTGCTGGGAGGGGGACTGGGGAAAGGGGGTTCAGGCACATTAAGTGGCAGAGGGATGGGTACGGGGCTGCGGGGGATAGGGAGATGGAGGGGAAGGACAGGACAGTAGGAAAAGGCACAGAATGGGGACTGAGGTACCCCTGGGCATGCCAGGATTGGGGGGGGGCTGAGCCCCCTCCCTGCCCCCCCCCCCCCCGTGAGCCAGGATATGGGGCAGGGTGGAGCTGAAACCCTGCTGTTTATTAATTAGGTCATTAGCCAGTCAGTGTTCACCCAGTTCGTTACTGGCAGACCCAAAGCGAGGTGCTGGCAGACAGGGGATGGATGGATGGATGGATGGAGTCCTGGCCGTTTTCAGGGTAGTTCTGCCAGCAAAGCCCCGGAGAAGCTGTCTGCCGCGGCGGGTTTGGGCAGCTGTCGTGGGAGGCCCATTTAAAATACCCGCGTTAGAGTGCCTGAGCTCCTCGGGTCTGTCTAGGTACCTTGATCCCAATCCCCAGCTGCATGGGGAATATTGAACAGGCTGGGAGTTATTTGGGGGCTGTTCTCTGGCCTGTGTCATCCAGAAGGTGTCAGACCAGAGGATCACGATGGTATCTATGAATCATTTAGACTCAATAATGACGACGCCTAACTATATATCAGTAGGTTTCAGAGTTAACACCACATTGCGTGACACCCCCCACCCCTGAGCAATTGTTTCAGGCAAATTGGAAGGTGTGTATAGAAGAGAACCAAAAAAAGATTTGATGGCAGGAGAAAATGCTTCTGGTGACAGACGTAAAGCGCTTAATCTGTTGAACTTCCCAAAAAGAAAATTGAGAAGTGACTTGATCGTGTACAAACCCAGGGAGAAAATCCCAGGCACTGAAGAGCATTTTCGTGAGTGGAGAAAGGCAGAACACGGAAATGAAAGCTGATGCATTCAAACTAGGAAGGAGCACCCCTCGCCGAATTCAGTTTTTAGGTTTCCATAATTTTACGACCAGCAATGCTGATATTTAAAGCATTTTTTTTAATTGTTGATTTAAATGTTCACACTTGTGCGAAATGCTGGGGGGGCAGGCGAGAGGAGACAGGCCATAATTAGTTAACGCCAGCAGCCGCTGAAATTCAAAGTTAACACACGCGTTGTCAACATCCCCCATCAAAACCTTCCGCGTCAATACCCATAAACCAAACCCTCAGATGTCCTCACGCAGCGTTTTTCTTACCTTGCCTACCTGCAGCGGCGGATTAGCCCTGGGGAAAATGGGCACCTCCGCGTGGGGGAAGCCCCCGCGCCCCCACCCCATATCCCCGGCAGGAGCACCGGCAGGGGGCGCACTTGCTCTGGCCCAGGGCCCCCCAAAACAGTAACCCGCCTCTGCCTAGCTGTAACTTTCAATGATTGTCAGTGGCAACGCTTTTTGCTGGTTTGTGCATAGATGAGGAGAGCGACTTTGATCAAAATCTAACCTTTCCCAGCCTAGAAATCAGGCCCACGGTTTAGCGAAACAAGCGGTAGGGCACAAAGCAGGGTGTGAGAAAGTGGGAATGGTCTTAATGTTCTCTCTGCATACTGTGTGGGTGCCTCAGTTTCCCCCGTGCATTTCTTACGTCTCTAGGTGGGGGGGGGGGATCAGGGGGTGTGATTGTTGCAGAGCAGAGGGCCAGTGCGATGGTGTCTGCACAGAGACTGGCCGACACCCTGTCCCTGTCTCCTGCTGGCCTGGGTCCCCCCCCCCCAAGCAAGATGCCGGCTGAAGGGGCTGGAGAACAAAGGGACCTGGTGACCCGGCCTGGGAAGAGACAAAGGCCGAGGAGGGGCTGGAGAGTTTCGGTTTGGAGCAGGCTGGGGAAGTGGAGGGGTTCCCAGATGGGGCTCTGGCCTCCCTGCCCCCCAAGACTAGGCTGACCAGACAGCAAGTGTGAAAAATCGGGACAGAGGCTGGGGGGCAATAGGAGCCTATATAAGAAAAAGCCCCAAATATTGGGACTGTCCCTATAAAATCGGGACATCTGGTCACCCTACCCAAGACGGACCTGCCTGAGGGGTCCTGTTCTCCGTACCCACAAGCTCTGATTCTAGACAAGCTGGGGGGTCATTACCTGGTCCTGCCTTTCGACCTCAAGGGGGCGTCGGCCACCTCCCAGCGCCGGGTGGGTCGGTTACTGGGGGTGCTGGAGAACCTGGCCCCGGCGTCCATTGACGATATCTGTTCCTCTAGCTGGACCCGGGAGGACCACGTGTCCCAGGGGAAGCGGGGGCTGGGCTGCCCCAAGGAGGCAGGATGGGCGGTAAACGCTGGAAAGTGGCAGGTGGGGAGGGCGGGGGTGTCCTACCTGGGCCACCGGGTGGGGAGCAGCTGCCCAAGCCCAGAGCTGGCCAAGGTGGAGGCGATCAGAGATTGGCCCATTCCCCAGACCAAGAAACAGGTCCAGGCCTTTAGCGGGACGGCGGGGTACTACCAGAGGTTTGTACCCCCCTTTAGCTCCCTAGCTGCCCCCATCACAGAGCTAGGTAAGAAGGGGAAGCCAGACGAGGCAGTCTGGACCGAGCAGGGCCAGAGGGCTCTCTGTGCGCTGAAGGAGGCTCTAATCCAGGGCCCAATAGATCAAGTAAACCCAGACCAGGCCAAGCCCTGTACAGTGTTCACCGAAGCCTCAGACACAGGGCTGGGCGCGGGGCTGATGCAGGCCTATGCGAAGGGGGAGAGACGCCCCATCGGGTATCTGAGCAAGGAGCGGCTGCCCTGGAGGCAGAACGGTCAGGCCATAGAGAAGGAATGCCTGGCCATGGGGCAGGCCCTTAAGAAGCAGCAGCCGGATCTATTTGGGTGGCGCTTTACGGGGTATGGTCACCACCCCGCCCCGACGTGGCTGCATCCAGGAAAAGGGGCCGATGCCGAGCGGCTGGTGACAGAGACACGTGGTCAGAGGGGGGCCAAGGTCAAGAGTGGGGCTCGTAACCAAGAGAGCCCGAATTACAGCCCTCCAGACTGGAGCGCTGGGAGAAGACCTGATCTCAGCTTGAACCCCGGGGGTTTTGGGATGGGAAGAGGGCACGGGCCGCATAAACCTTCCCACATGCGGCCTGCGGGTGCCATCCAGCCCACCCGAGCTAAGGGAGGACATGAAACTGGCAGGGCCTGGTGTGACCCCCACCAGGGAGTGGGAGAGATGCTGGGGGAACGTTGTTGGGTTCGAACTTCCCCCGGTCACCGGCTAAAGTGACCCCGCTCAGTTTGGTCTCGAAGCGGGGAGAGATGTGACAGAATGGGACTGTTCTTAATGTTCTCTCTGGATACTGTGTGGGTGCCTCAGTTTCCCCTGGGCATTTCTTATGTATCTAGGTGGGGGGATCAGGGGGTGGGATTGTTGCAGAGCAGAGGGCCAGTGTGATGGTGTCCGCACAGAGACTGACCGACACCCTGTCTCCTGCTGGCCTGGGCCCCCCGCAAGGTGCCGGCTGAAGGGGCTGGAGAACAAAGGGATCTGGTGGCTCCTGGCCTGGGAAGAGACAAAGGCCGAGGAGGGGTTGGAGAGTTTCGGTTTGGGGCTGGCTGGGGAAGTGGAGGGGGTGCAGACGGGGCTCTGGGCTCCCTGCCCCCCACGATGGACCCAGCTGAGGGGTCCTGGTCTCTGTACCCACAAGCTCTGGTTTAGACCTTGTTCCTGTCATCTAAGAAACCTCCTGTTTTCCCGGCTGGCTGAGAGTCACGTCTGACTGTGGAGTCGGGGGGCAGGGCCCCCTGGCTCCCCCAGGACCCCGCCCGGGGACTCACTGCGGGATGCGCCTGGTGGGGCAGGGGATGCTGGATGCTCCGGGGTCAGACCCAGGAAGGTGGAAGCTGGGGAAGCTTCTTGCCCTGGAGACAGTCAGCTCGGAGAGAGGAGGCTCCCCAGAGCCCTGCCTGGCTTCGTAGGGAGCAGTCCCAGAGCGTCACCCGGGGACCCCGTGACACAGGGGTGACATGTTTGGTCCTGGGCTAGACAGGAGGTCAGACTAGATGATCAGACATCCCCTTCTGGCCTTAAAATCTCTGCCTCGTCAAATCTTCGGCCAGCGGCGCCCTCGGACCCCATTGTCTCTGGTTCTCGGCAGCCGCGAGTGCGGGAGACCTCGTTGTCTCCAGCGAGGGCTGTGGGTCTGTGTGTCTGGACGCGCGAAATGTCTGATGCGCAGGGGTACTGGTGCAAAGAGTGGGCTGGAGGGGCGGAAAGTCTCACTGGGCACAACAGCACAGGAGAAGCCGTGTTCGACAGGCCCAGGGTCTGATCTGGGAGTCTTACTCCTGGGGGGAAACAACAAAAGGTATGTTGACCATGGAATGGTGTAGGGAATAGGGAGAGAACCCAGGCGTCCTGACGCTCAGCCCCCACCGGGCTCCACTCCTCTTCCAGAGCCAGGAATAGAACCCAGGAGTCCGGCGCGCTACTGGTTGATCAGGACAGGTGTAACGGCTGCTGCTTTCTTTTCCCTTTGGCTCTCGGAGATTGATGGTGGCGGTAGCTGGGGGGAAACCAGTTAAGACTCCAACTTACCTTCAAATAGAGCTTTTTTGTCAGAGTGGTCTTTATTTCCGGGTGAGTTTTTCTGTATTCGCTTTCGTTTTCTTGCTCCTTCATCATGAACTCTCTTTCAGCAATCTTGTTCGTTACCTAGAAGAGGATCGAGGCATTTGAAAATACAAATCTATCAGGGGAATGTTGTTCCTGGGGCAAGAACTTAAACCCCCCGCAGTTGGGAGGTGTAAGTGAAGAGAAGCAGGCATGGTGAAGACAAAACAATCCCAGTGAATTACCCGTCTTCCCTTTGGATACGGTGTGTAAATGCTGCATGTCTCTGGGTAACGTGGGAGCAAAAGCGGACCGGAAAATGGAACTGCCGTTCCGCGAATTGGGACCAAAAAAACCCCAACCCAACCAACCAACCATTATTTTCGCAGACTGAAGAGTTCTGAAAAGTCAAGACACAGAAAGACGAAAACGCAAGAACTGGCGACTTCGAATTGGAACAACCCCCCCCCCCCCCCAACCCGAGTGGCCAGCTGGGAAGAGACCTGGAGATTGATGTCTGGTACCTTGGAGGCAATTTTGTTTATTTACACAGAATATCAGAGTCCGGGGAATATCACAGGAGCAATCAACCTAGAGACACTTTTCTTGCTCAGAGCTCCAAGCCTCTTTCAGCCAGCCCAGTGCCCAAAAGCTCTCTCTCTAGGCTTTCGTCAGCTGCTTTTTCCAGGCTGTCTCTCTCTTTCTGCTTGGTCTCTCCCCTTGTACCTGCACCGGCACCTCTTAGCTAAAACAATATCCAGAGAAACCTTCCACCCAGATGGTCCAAATTCCCGCATGGATTCACAAAGCCCTTTGTTCTGGGCAGGGACGTGGGCTTGTCTATCGCTCGCAGCTAGGTCAGGGCAGTGGTTAAACCTACCACAATCTTTGGCTCTGGGATGCCCAGTCTGTGTCCTCCTGCCATCTACTCAGATTGTCGGCTCCCCGGGGCATCTGTTTTTCTGTGTCTGCGCAGCGCCTGACACAGAGGGGTCTGGGCCGGGATCGAGTGCCTAGGCACAACCGTAATACACCCAATACCTCATGTACAGCGCCTGACACACTGGGGTTCAGAGGCATGACTGAGCGCCTAGGCGCTAAGACCTCACCCGCCTTGTCTCTTTAGAAAAAGGGAGCTTTGTGTCTGTTTTCTGGGGTGGGTGAGGTCATGGCTTTTATTGGATCAACTTCTGCTGGGGGGGACGGAGAAGCTTTGGAGCTCTGCTGCAGGGCTGGAGAAAGAAATCGGCGCCTCTGAGCTAACTCCCAGTTGGGACGGACAGGGAAGCTTACGGGGTCCCGCCTGGTAGGAGGGCACGGGATGCGGGTTCGATTGTTCTGCACAAGGGGGTTGAAGCGGGACATTAAGGGGGAGCAGAGAGGTGGGGGTTACAGATTGTCGCAAGGAGCCAGGAAGCCAGCGTCCCCGTTACGCCCACGGGTTGTACTGACTAGCAGCGTTAGGACGTAGTTCCCAGGCCGGCCTTTTGAAGGGCTGGCCGGGTTTCCACTGACCGTTGTCATTTCAAAGCTTGTCCCTTGGTCCAGTAGAAGATATGACTTTCCCCACCTTGTTCCGTTAATATCCTGGGACCAACACGGCTACAACCCAGCAAACACCCGGAGAAGGCATCTTTTTTGGGGGGGAAGTTCATGATTTTTAGGAGTGTGGAGGCCCGATCCCTGACCTCTGAACACACTGTGACGTTACCCCCCCTATTCTTCATGGAAATATGGTTCTGATATGAATAGGGCATGACTAAGATGTACTTTATGCACGATGGCTCGTGTGAGATCTCATTGGAAAGGTTCTGATTTACTGAATGTGTTTATCCAATTTGTACGCACGTATCATTTCTGTATCTGGAGCTGGGAATATTGAGCACGTCTCTGTATTTCAAAGGGGCTACGTTAGATGAGGCCAAACCATGTTAATGGCTGACTGAGGAAATGCACACAAGCATAAGGATTACCCTGGGAACCGTGTGCAACAGAAACCTCAGAGCTAGCTCGACACAATGGGAACTGTCTGACCCAGGTCACAGCAAAAGAGCTTTCCAGCAAGTGGGGGGAAGATATAAAAGAGGGACAATGACAACATGATGGGGCCTCCCTCTCCCTACAACAACACACCTGGAAACACCCGAGGAACAAAGACCGAACTGCAGGAAGTGATGGTCCCCGGTTAAAAGGATCTTTAGCCCGTGTATGGAAACCTGGGAAAGCCAAGCTAACCTGTGCCTTAAGAATCTGCCAGCCTGTTTATCACTCAGGGTGAGAATTGGCTAATTTGTACCCTACCTACCTAGTGTGTTAAGCTCAGTCTGAGGCTTTTGTTTATTTACTAAGGTAATCTGCTTTGTTGTGTTTGCTGTCCCTTTAACCACTTAACAGTCACCTTTTGTCGTTAATAAACTTATTTCTTGTTTATAATAAAACCCAGTTTATATCATTTCTAACTGGGGGGGGGGGGCAAGAAGTTGTGCTCCTCTCTCTTCACAGACCTTTCTACACAGCGCCAGACAGTCTTATTCTGGGTTTCTCTCTCAAAAGGGGTGTGCACGTGAGTGGTGGGGGGGTCCAACCCGGCCGTGTCTCTCTCACTCTCCATTTTAATTTAATTGTAAGTGAAGCTTCTTAAACATTTTTAAAACCTTATTTACTTTATAGACAACAATAGTTTAGTTCTAGATTAAACACTTCTAGAAAGAGACGTCACCATGTATGACGCACCTGAAACCTTGCCTTCGAGTGAATAAACGAAGACTCGGCTCACCCCTTCGGAAAGGCTGCCGCCCCCTGCTCCACACAGCTGTATTGTATCTACAGTATGTTTGTGTGGGTGTGTGATATAACTGCACACGTGTAACAGTTAAACCTCATTGCCCCAGTTTCACTCTGTAGCACCCTCCAACTGCTCCCACGTGACTCAGACTAGCCTGGAATAAGCCAGGTGTAACTTGACTGAAGCGTGTTGGGTTTTCGTTCAATCACACGCAGCCTTGGGCAGCTGGGATTTGAACTCTGTTGCGTCTCCAGGCCAGGGAGATCTCTCACTTATCCTCCCACTCGACAGCAACGTAACCTCTCCAGAAGCCACGCGTTTACCTCGGTGAATAGCCCCATGATGTCCCAGTAGGGGTACGCAGTGAACACATCCACCATGGTCTGAATCAACCAAGAGCCGGTGGTTTCATTTCTAATGGAGTAATAACCTGGGGACGAAGAGGGAGATTCATTAAAACCACAGACCCACCCTACTCAGCCGGGGCTGCCTCCTACTTGTGGGCGAGTCCCTCCGAACCCGCACAGAGGGAGATTTAACAATAATAGAATATCCGATACAACATCCGTATGCCCCTTCATGCTTCGGCCACCATTCCAGAGGACAGGCTTCCATGCGGACACCGCTCGTTCAAACAAATGATGCGGTAATTAAATGTGTGTCTGAACTCCTTGGGGGAGAATTGTATGTCACCTGCTCCGTTTAACCAGCATCCTGCCGTATATTTCATGTGACAGCAATCTCCGACGATGACCCAGCACATGTTCAGTTTAAGAACACTTTCACGGCAGATTTGACAAAACGCAAAGAAGGGACCAATTTCTAAAGGTAGCTACAGCACTCGGCCCAAGGTTTAAGAACCTGAAGTGCCGTCCAAAATCTGAGCGGGACGAGGTGTGGAGCATGCTTTCGGAAGTCTAAAAAGAGCAACCCCCCGATGCGGAAACTACCGAACCCGAACCACCACCAAAGACAATCAACCTTCTGCTGGTGACGTCTGACTCAAATGATGAAAATGAACATGCGTTGGTCCGCTCTGCTTTGGATCGTTATCGAGCAGAACCCGTCATCAGGATGGACGCACGTCCTCTGGAATGGTGTCGAAGCATGAAGGGACATATGAATCTTTAGCGCATCTGGCACGTAAAGATCTTTCTGGGGACATTGTAAACGAGAAGCGGGCAGCATTATCTCCTGCAAATGTAAACAAACTTGTTTGTCTGAGCGACTGGCTGAACAAGAAGTAGGACTGAGTGGACTTTGTAGGACAAAGTTTTGCATGGTTTTGGAGTGCAGTTATGTAACAAAAACCTTTTGACATTTGTAAGTTGCACTTTCACGATAAAGAGATTGCACTGCGGTACTTGTATGAGATAAACAAAAGAAATAGTATTTTTCAGTTCATCTTTTTTACAGTGCAAATATTTGTACAGTAATCAAAAATATAAAGTGCGCACTGTACACTTTGTATTCTGTGTTGTAATTGAAGTCAATATATTTGAAAGTGTAGAAAACATCCAAAATATTTAGAATACATTTCAATCGGTATTCTATTACTGTTTAACAGTGCAATTAAAACCAGGATTCATTTTTTTCATCATGTTCATTTCTTTTGAGTTAATTGCTTGAGTTAACTGATTAATTGACAGCCTTGTTGGCAACCCTATAACCCAGGAGTTCTGGCTCTCAGCTCCCCTGCTCTGACCCACTGCACCCCACTCCCCTTCCACAGCCAGGGGCAGAACCCAGGAGTCCTGGTCTCCCCCGTATAACAAAAGTGTAATGAGCCAAGTACAACCCAAGGCTGTAGCTTCAGCTAGTTTGATACGAGCAGGGTGGAAACAGATTCACGTTGGTACCGTTTTTGGATGAAAAGACGAAGAGGCAGTCGGTGTGCGTAGGAATCCGCCTCCGACGGACCTGGTAGTCCGAGTCAGCTACAAGATGATCACACTGAAGCACACCTGGGTCTCCTCTTCCTAAAGCATAAAATAGCTTCCTTTCAGAAACCGAAATTAAAACGTAGCAGAGTCACACACACTTAGCTAGTGGTGGCTAGAGCCAGCACATATAACATCTCCTAAAACAAGCACTAGAAGGACATCATTTAAAACTGAAGCACGGAAACATGGGTTCCACACAAAATTTGGCCGTTTTAAGACGAGGGGATTTTAATTATTTTCTGCATTTGGTTTCATTTCGGAGTGGATTCCTCCTCCCTGCCTAATTTTGATGTGCATGGGAGGGGTGGGGATTCCAGAGAACAGGGTCACTTTAAAACAAACATTCAGCAAAAAATTCAAACCGGGGCTGCAGCTAGCAGGTTAAGGCCTTAAAGCGTTCCGTTCACTTGTCTGCTAAATGTTGAGGTTATTGTCTTTGTCTGTGACGGGTTGAAGGCCATTTGCATTGTACACATACACTGTCGGATGTGTACTAACGTAACTAAAGTAACCTGTTGTTGCAATGTCCTTTTTCACGTCTGTATCCTGTGCTTAATTAGCCTTAAATCAAAGAGACGACTAAGGGGGAATATGATCGAGGTCTATAAAATCATGACTGGTGTGGAGAAAGTAAATCAGGACGTGTTATTTACCCATTCACATAACACAAAAACTAGGGGTCACCCAATGAAATTAACAGGCAGCAGGTTTAAAACAAACAAAAGAAAGTATTTCTTCACACAACTCACAGCCAACCTGTGGAACTCCTTGCCAGAGGATGTTGTGAAGGCCAAGACTATAACAGGGTTCAAAAAGGAACTAGATAAATTAATGGAGGATGGGTCCATCAATGGCTATTAGCCAGGGTGGGCAGGGATGGTGTCCCCTAGCCTCTGTTTGCCAGGGGCTGGCAATGGGCGCAGGGGATGGATCACTTGATCCCTGTTCTGTTCATTCCCTCTGGGGCACCTGGCATTAGCCACTGTCGGCAGACAGGATACTGGGCTAGATGGAGCTTTGGTCTGACCCAGTGTGGCCGTTCTTATGACGTATTAGCATTTAGATGAAGATTTACTTAATGTAAATGGATGAAATGACGAAGAGGCAGTCAGTGTGTAGGAATCCGCCTCCGACGGACCTGATTGTCCACTTCAAAGCAACGGTGGGAGCCCGCAGACTGTCTGCACTGGCGACCCGTCAGAGCCCGTGCTGGGACGAAGGCGCCCGTGATCCAATACTGGATCCTGGGAGCGATTCTCAGCCTCTGGCCTGCCCGGGGGAAGCAAAAGAACCCACTCTTTGAAAGTGTGGGCGCTGCTCCTTTCTGACCAGCTCTTAGCTGTAAGATCTGCGGGGTGGGGCCTGTGTCCCTTTCACTGTGGTGCCATCTCTGCATTTCCGAGTTGCTCCGAAAAGAAACCACCGTAAAGTCATTATTCATTCTGTGTCTTAGACTCCCCTATGCTGGCGCGCTGCATGTTCTATTCAGTGCATTACGGGATATCCTAGGAGCCTAGTCATGACCCCGTTGCGCCAGGTGCTGCACAGACCCGGAAAAAACCATGATCTCTGCCCCGAAGAGCCAACAATATTGGTGTACGCCAAGAGAGAGCCAATGGGAGACAGGCAGACGGAGGAGCCCAAGGGAGCAATGAGACCAGACTGACCAGTAACCGGAGAGGTCTCAGCCTGCGTGACGGCTGGCGAGTTATTTGCAGGCCTTGCGGCACACCAGCATTTGGAGGAGGAGAATGAGGGAGCGACCCCCTGTCAGTTTCTCACCCTACACTTTTCTACCTTGAGTTAATTGGTGATCAGTTAAGTTGAGGTAAAACTCAAGTTATGCCAAATGCCACCTTTCCGCTGGTAGGGAAGTGCCTGTATATGGGGTGAGGAATGAGTGGGGTGGTGTGTTAGACACTGTGCTGGGACTGCTGCCTGTATTTCAGGCTGTTGGACACAACCGGGCAGAGTTAAGGTTGCAGGGGCATCCTTAATTCTGGCCTTCCCTAAGTTTTCAGTGCTCGACGTTGCAACTTCAGTGTTCTTCAAACACAGTTTGTGTGTGAGATACAAAGTAGAAGGGGATGGCTATGCTGGGGTTCACTTAAACGGGTGTTACAATCGGAGTGTGGAGAAAAGGAAATTGTAGCTGTACCCACATTAGCTGGGAGCTTGGGGTTACCTCCCTTCGCTAACACACGAGGGGCGGGAAAAGGTAATAGATTTATCCTGGGTGTGACCAGGTTTGCCTCTGCAGCTCCCCCTTGAGGCTCAGTAGGACACAACTCACCTGGCCACGGGGTCTCTGCAGTTTGGCCACTGTCTCTCGAAGGGTCTGATGTGTCAAACATCAGGCCAGGCCCTTCTGGGGTGGGGAGTCCAAAAATTGGGAGTGTGAACACCTCAGCTCTAAACAGAGTCATGGGCTGACGCTCTATTCTAGGGAGATCCCCCAGCCCCTCGCTCAGTCTCCCATGCTCCGCTTGGCCGTTCTGCCAGGAGGCTCCCCCGCCCGGCGAGCCACCTCTGTGTAGACGTGGCCAGGGAGGAGGGGTCAGAATGAAAGAATTAAATCCGGCGCCGGGTTCCCCCACTCAGAGGCGGGGGAATCTGAGCCGCGGACTCACCCCCCCGGCAGGCCTGGATGACGAAGACCTTGGGTTTGCCCCGCAGTGCTCGGCAGGTCTCGTTGGTCATCTCGGCGAACAGCTCCTCCAGGTTCACGTGCCGGCCATCCGCGGCCATGACAACTCCGCTGTCCCCGTGCGCCATGATGACCACGAAGCTGCAGCTGACTGGGCCTTCGATTTGGTCTATCTGCTTGCGGAAGCTCACCAGCTCGGTCCGGAATTGCTTCGGGGCGAAATTGTGACGGTCAGGAAAGCAATGCCAGGGGAGGAAAGCAATGCCAGGGGAGGAAAGCAATGCCAGGGGAGGAAAGCAATGCCAGGGATGTGGCGGGGCCGGGTGAACTCTGGTGGGTGTCACAGGGCTGCCGAGGGTGGCGTTTCCTGCAGGAGTTCCTGAGACACCAGCGTGGACTGACTATGGGCAGACTCTGCAGGATTGGAAAGGGGACCAAGCTCGAGTGGCCTATGGGGAAACTGAGGCAGGGTTGCGGCCGAGCCAGCCCCGCGCCACCAGGGCGCCCTAGTTACAGGGCTACTTACTGAGGCAGTGGGGTCCTTGACCAGCGTGTTGCGAAATCCAAAAGTCGTATACATCCTGTCCAGCGCCTGGAGGTCGTTCTCCGCGCCCGACCGATCTTTCAGCACGCAGAGGGTCAGGGCCCGCCGTGCCCCGGTCATGTTGTACGCCTGCCGCAGGGAGCGAGGGTTTCATACCTAGCGGCCCCGGGGCGCCCCCGTTTCCCAGACGCGTGGCAGGGGATGACCGGCCGGGCATGTAGGGGTGTGAAACCAGACCGAGCCCAGGACTCTCGGTCAGGGAACCAGGCGTCTGTGGGGGCGGAAGCTAAATTCCCAACAGGACTGGCCCAAAGGGAAGCGTCTGCTACGATAAATACCCAAAGTGCATCCAGAGACCCCTCGCCTGGCGCTGGCACGCGGCCCCTCTGGGGTGGGGCACAAGAACTGGTTACACAGGGACCCCTTGGCTAGGTGGTGAGATGCGGCCACCTCTGGGGTGGGGCAGAAGAACTGATTATACAGGGACCCCTTGGCTAGGCGGTGAGATGCGGCCACCTCTGGGGTGGGGCAGAAGAACTGGTTACACAGGGACCCCTTGGCTAGGCGGTGAGATGCGGCCACCTCTGGGGTGAGGAAGCTGTTCATAGGACACTGGCAATACCTGGGAATAATAAAGGCTTCTAGCAGGGCCCCCTAGTACTGCAGTGAGGCCAGAACTGGCTGCCAGTGGAGAGCCCCCCCCCTCGCCCTATTTGGCACAGCACCCCCACCTAGCCCCCACCCTGCTCCCTGCAGCCCGGCGCCCCCTGCTGAGTCCCAAGCCCGCTACCCATGGCACGGCGCCCCCTAGCACCGCACTGGCGCTTTGGGGGGCAGCACTCATCACGACGGAAGGACCCCGGCATTTCCGCGCTCTGGCCCCATCTGCGTAGGGGCCAGTGTCCCAGCGAAGGTCACTAACCTGTCCCCGCTGCGCGTGGGCATTTCCAGGGCCCCGGGATGCGTGCGGAGGGGCCGGCCTGGATACCCACAGCTGAGGTGCAAAGCAATTCCAGACAGAGACAGTTCATGTACGATGCCAATCTGTGCACAGCCCCCCCCCCCTCAGGCTCCACCCCCCCATCCCCAGCATGGAGCCACCCCAACGCAGGCCAAGCAGCCGGGCCATCCACGCCACCGGGGCACTTTGCGGCAATTCACCGGCGCGGGCCCCTGAATTCAGTGGGACACGGGCTGGGCCGGGCAGCAGCCGCCCTGGTCCCGGGGTCAGGTGATTTGGGGGGGGGGGGGGGGGGGTTCTCCTGTTTGATTCCCTCCCTCCCTCCCGCACAGTGACCGTCTGGAGCGTGTTGCTGCTGGCTGCGCCGACCACACCACAGAAGGGCTGGTCTGAGCGGCCTGACCTCAGCCGGGGTCTGGGCAGCGCCTGGCACAATGGGGACCCTGATCGGCTTAACCTGGTTTGAAGTGACAGTGCATTAGCTGGGGGGAGCCCAGGGCTGGGCTAGCAGGGACTGCAGGTTGGGAGTGAGGGGCACCGGCAGAGCTGGGGGGGCAGGGCTGGGCTAGCAGGGGCTGCGGGTCGGGAGTGAGGGGCACCGGCAGAGCTGAGGGGGGGCAGGGCTGAGCTGGCAGGGGCTGCGGGTCGGGAGTGAGGGGCACCGGCAGAGCTGGGGGGGGGGGGGGCAGGGCTGGGCTGGCAGGGGCTGCGGGTCGGGAGTGAGGGGCACCGGCAGAGCTGGGGGGGGCAGGGCTGGGCTGGCAGGGGCTGCGTGTCGGGAGTGAGGGGCACCGGCAGAGCTGGGGGGGGCAGGGCTGGGCTGGCAGGGGCTGCGGGTCGGGAGTGAGGGGCACTGGCAGAGCTGGGGGGCAGGGCTGGGCTGGCAGGGGGCTGCGGGTCGGGAGTGAGGGGCACCGGCAGAGCTGGGGGGCAGGGCTGGGCTGGCAGGGGGTGCGGGTCGGGAGTGAGGGGCACCGGCAGAGCTGGGGGGGCAGGGCTGGGCTGGCAGGGGGTGCGGGTCGGGAGTGAGGGGCACCGGCAGAGCTGGGAGGGGTACAGAGGGGGAAGACAGAGACCAGCAATGCAGATACTCACAGTACACAGGGCTACTACCAAACCAAGACCCAGCAGGATGCAGAGGGGTACTAGACCTGGGGCAGGGTTGTGAAGAGGCTCCCCAGCGCCGACCTGCCGGTGGGGAAACACACAAGGCAGAAGCAGAACCAGTGTATCCGGACTGCCGGGACAAGGCCTAGGCCTGTCTCCCGTTCTCCGGCTTTCCCCAGCCCTTATCACCCCACGGCCTGAAAGGACTTGCCAGGTACCTCCGCCACAGCCTGAGGGTCACCCCCACACCCCAACGTGGTGGGTCACTTTACAGATGCAAATAAAGCTCACGAATGAGAAAGGAATTGTATGAGAGAACAGAACCCAGGAGTCTTGGCTCCCAGCCCAACCCATCCCCCATGCTCTAACCACCAGGCCCCACTCCCCTCCCAGACCTGGGGAAAGAACCCAGGAGTCTTGGCTCCCAGCCCAACCCATCCCCCATGCTCTAACCACCAGGCCCCACTCCCCTCCCAGACCTGGGGAGAGAACCCAGGAGTCCTGGCTCCCAGCCCCCCTGCTCTAAGCTCTCTGCCCTTAGGATATCCTCGTGTCCAGTACCCACACATTTCTGATGGGAAAATGAAACATTTCAAGGTGCTCCTGATTGCAGGCTTCCTCCCTCCGTCTGTTCCGCCTGGCCCCAGATTAGCCAATTGCCCCCACGCCCACCTCCCCAAGTTCCCCACTCCGTACCCCGCGGACGGGCTCCCAGGGGCCAGCCTGCATCGCCTTCTCCAGGGCGGTGTCCACCTCCAGCTGCCTCTTGGTGCTTAGCTGCGTCCCGCGCCGCGGCAAGCCCTGCACTCTGTGGGGCGGGGAGCGGGGGGATCCCATCAGAGGGGTTGGACATGGATCACGGAGCCCACCCCGTGCCCCCCGTGATGCTGTATGGAATACGCGAGACACTTTCTGAGAGCACGGTTATAAAATTGAAGGAATCGTGCCGGATATGCCCTGGGAGGTATCAGTGGAAAAGTTATAATTCGCTACATCGGATAATCCCCTTTATATGTTTCTATCACCTGTGAATGGTGAGCTCCAGGTGGGTGGGTAGCTCTGTATTTCCAAACGTGGGCTGTGTGTCTGGGTGACACCCCCAGACAGGTTGGCATCAGCACGGCCTGGCCTGTTCCATGGCCCATCCAGGGTCGTCATCTGTACAATGGACCCATGGAGAGGAGCCAAGCGCTGCACCTATGAGCCGGCAGGACATGTAGGGACAGGCCTGCGGACAGGGGACTGCGAGGCATCTCCATGCCCCTGTGCTGCGAGCTCGTGTCTGGGACAGAGGAAGTACGAGCCGCATGGCAAAGGATGTAGAAATGCAGCTGCGGGTTCTCTATGTTGTCTCCAATCCTGCTTCCCATCTCTGGACTCACTTCTCTACAAACGAAGCTCTGAACAAAGGACTGACTGACCCGTCCCAGCTGTGGGTGACCCCAGAGGGACTTTCAAGCCAGCAAAGTCACCAATGCTGCTAAGAACCTGATCTATGGACTTGGAAATCTCTGTATGTATCCGAGGGTTTTACCAATTCACATCGCTCTCCCTGTTCTCTTTTATAATAAACGTTTAGTGTTACAGACTAAAGGACTGGCCGGCAGGTTGGTATTTTGGGTAAGCTCCAAACCAATATCGACCTGGTAACGTGGCTGGCCCTTTGGGGTCAGAAGAGCATTTTGTTATATTGAGCAGAGTTTTTAGATAACTTCTCACCTTACCGGTGCTGATTGGGAGCCAGAGAACTGGAATGCAATAAAGGGGGCATGGGTGGTGGGTGCACCCCCTTTTGGGGAGGCTAGCCCCTGGCTCCACCCCTTCTGCCCAAGGCCCAACCCACACCGGCTTCAGGGGAGAGGGGGAGCAAGGGTGGGGCCATGGGGCAGAGCACGAGCAGGGCCACAACCTGGGTTAGGGGAGGCTTAGCTTCCCCTGGCCTTCAATACCCACCACCAATGAAAGGGGCCTCTGTGATTTCCTTTTTGCTTCTTGATAACCGGCGCCGGGAGGGGTGTGGGGGCGGGAGGAGTGCAGTTTGTGACGGGCTGGTGAGTCTAACTTCAGTGTGAACCTCCAGTTTGGGGAGAATCTTCTGCTCTCCTTTACGCAGCCTGCCCTGACCTTGGCGTTTTCAGTGAGGGCTGCCCCAGGCACCCCGGCTCACACCCCCGATGTTTCCCGCCCCACACACCTCACCAGCGCAGGCAACGTGCTGTTGAATCCATTCTGGCTTTGCGTCCGAGGCTGCAGTGGGTCCAGGGGAAGGAGATTGCCATACCGGATCAGCGGTACCTAGCGGACACGAAGGGTTAATGCCTAAGGGAATACAGATGTATGTTCCCCACAACCCATAGGGAGCGCTGGCTGTGGGGGGGAGCACCGGGCTACTCCAGCAGGGGGCGCTGTGGGAACCGAAAGCATTGTACAGCTCCAATAACCCAGTTACAGCGAAACAGGTGCGGTTACACCAGTACACAGGCGCTGGTCTAACCACCCAGTAGAAGAGCAGCCTTTTCTCAATCTAGCCGAAAGCCCTTGCCAAGCGACGTACTGTCCACTGAAAACAGCCGCGGATCCACAACAAACTTTGCATCCCCCCATATACTGGGATCATTGGACCAGTCGCATCTAAGTTATGGTGAGAACACTCTTCTGCGTAGACAAGGCCCGGGAGGGGAATAAAGTCATGCACCATGGAGGCCCGGGAGGGGAAAAGCATTGTGGTCAGACTGTTTAAAACACTGTTTCTTTTCAGTTAGCGCTGATTTAACTCCAATGACCACTGAGCTACTGGGAGAAATAAAGTCTTTGTTAATAATTCAGACCCCCGAGTCGGGAGAGAACCCAGGAGTCCTTCCTCCCAGCCCCCCCTGCTCTAATCCACTAGACGCCACACCCCTCCCTGAGCTGGGGAGAGAACCCAGGCGTCCTTACTCATAGGAAACATTTATACTATGGTAACACTTGAATACTCCAATTGCTCCCTGCTGTCACTTTCTAATTTGCAGGAATTGGTGGTGAGTAACTGAGGCGCAAAAGTGCTTCCCAGTCAGCGGGCGTGTCCTGTGTTAGTGCCTGGGGATGGGGTGGGCACTCACCACTGCTTGGCTGACGTGCTGCACCGTAGACATCTGAGCCTGGGAGATGGTGACCAGGGCGGCCAGACAGAGGGGCTGCAACATCTCGGAACTGGGGGGAGAGAGAAAATCAAACTCTAGTTCTGCCAGACCAAGCGGTGTGGAAATAAAGCCAAACACAGCCAGCCTGACGGGCACCTTCCCAGCCTTTACCAAGGAAACCCAAGGCAGATATAACAAATACGATTAAAACGGACCCTTCTCTAGGAGAACCATGCCCGGTTCTTCCCAGCTGAGGGGGTGTAGCAAGGGACGGATACAAATTTAAATACACCCTTGCACTCACGCTGTAATTTCTAGATCGGCGTGACAGAATTCAGTATTGATTTGTGCAGAATGGTGACAGATTACCTGGATTTATTTTTTAGCATTTTTCCCCCCGTTAAT
Source organism: Chelydra serpentina (assembly GCA_037349315.1). Taxonomy (NCBI): domain Eukaryota; kingdom Metazoa; phylum Chordata; order Testudines; family Chelydridae; genus Chelydra; species Chelydra serpentina. The sequence continues at coordinate 174,765 of JBAIAC010000454.1, forward strand.
CTATTTCAGTTTTCCCGGTTATGGGAAGTCATGGGGGTGGGCAGACGATAATTAGCTAATGACAGTAGATGCAGAGATTCAAAACGCTCACGCTTTGTCTTGCTTTGCCTAGCTACGAATTTGGATCATCATCACGGGAAATATTTGTCACTTTGGGAGTGGAGGGGGGCGGTTTGAAATCAACATTTACCAATAGCATTCCCCTCCCCCAGCCCCACCATCTTTTAAGGAAATACAAAGCTTTGTGCAAAGAGAAACAACTTTATTTCCCTTGTAAGCTGGGTTTTGCGGCTGCCTGTAGTCCCCAGATCTCACAGAAACCGTCAGTTTCCGTTTAGCATAAAACGGAAGCGAAGGCTTGACTAAAAGCGCATTTTGCTCTGTGTTGGCTCCAGGATGTGAAAGAAACAAGGTGGGGGTGAGGTAATATCTTCTATCGGACCAACAGCCGTTGCCTCTAGCGTGTCTCGCAGAGTGGGCTTCACATTTAAACCAAGCCGAAACGTAAGGGCTCACTCGCATTGGCTGCGAGAAAGGATCAGACCTTTGTATGGTAACTCACTGGCCTCACCAGGATCCTCACCACTTTGGGCTTTTACCCGCTGCCTATTTCTGCTTTCACGGCTTGCTGCTGTCCAGCGGTGACCGGTCACGTCCACTGGCGTCCCTCAGGTATAAAGTTGTGCACCGTGGAGGGATGACGTTGAATTATTCCCGTTCTAGATTAACAGGAAACACAGGAACACCGTCCTGGGCACAACGGGCAGCTCCTTGGAGATCTTCACAGGATGGTCCTGGGCAATAGGGCTGGACTTCCTCAATGACCTCTCAATGTCCCTCCCAGCCCTACATGTCTCAGGTATGTTTTCCAACCCTGTGACAGTCTGGTTGTTCTCCTCGGGACTCCAGTTTGTTCACATCTTTATTCAAGCGCGGCCCTCACACTGGACACGGTCCTCCAGCCGAGGGCTCTCCAGCCAGCCAGCTACGTCCCGTCTCACAAAGGACACCCCTGCTAATACGGCCCAGAATGGCATTTCCCTTTTGCACGACAGAATTCATTCACGTTCACACCGGAATTGGAGAGAGCTTCAAGCCGACCGGTTACAAAGAGCTCGCCAATGCAAAAACTGAATACAGGGGGGATTATTTCCTTGCAGATCTCTTGGCTATGATAATTGCAAGCAGGGGAAATAAATTCAGATAGAGGGATTTTTAAAAAAAAAACGGGGCAGCCCTTTAATGCAACCAAGGATCAGAATTTAAATGCACCTGAGCCGTGAAACCTCCAAAATGATCCTAACCTGAAATCCTGACCCGCCAGACGTCACAAAACCAAACCATTTGAGATTTAATTTTCATCGGAGTTCAATCTCCACCTCTAGAGGAAAGGGGGCTGGGAGCCAGGACTCCTGGGTTCTATCCCCAGCTCTGGGAGGGGAGTGGAGTCTAGTGGTTAGAGCAGGGGGGGCTGGGAGCCAGGACTCCTGGGTTCTCTCCCCAGCTCTGGGAGGGGAGTGGGGGCTGGTGGGTTAGAGCAGGGGGGGCTGGGAACCAGGACTCCTGGGTTCTCTCCCCGGCTCTGGGAGGGGGGTGGGGGCTGGTGGGTGAGAGCAGGGGGTCTGGGAGCCAGGATTCCTAGGTTCTATGCTCGGGGAGGGGAGTGGGGCCTAGTGGGTTAGTGTGGGGGAGGGGCTGGGAGCCAGGACTCCTGGGTCTATCGCTGCCCGCCCTTCCCCAGTTGAAAGGGTGGTTTCAGACTCAGCCAGAAAACCCCCCCTCGCCACCCTCCTATCAGTGCACTCAGACGGTTTGGCCCCAGCTACTGACCCTAGCCAACCCAGACCATTTTCAGCCTGAGTTTTCCAACCCCCCCCCCCGTGTAGATCCCCCCTGGATTCCACAATTGCTGCCCCCTCCAAGCGGTCAACTACTTACATCCTGCGGTGTGGCCAATTTAATCATTTTCCAACCCCCGCAGCCCGGAAATTCAAACACCCTCTAGTTTCAATTCCTGGGGGCCATACGGGGACACGGACACACACAGAGAAACCCATTACCTGGAGCCCACGGCCGGCTGTGTTACCTCGGCTGGGAGCAGTGAAAGAAAGTCCTTCCCCTGACCACAGACAGGGATTCTCAGAATGTGAAATGAAAGTAAAAGAGCAGGAAATCACATGAGTACAAAAACTGCTTTACCAGGGCAAACCAAGCAGGGAGGGGACTAGGGTTGTGATGAAATCTCTAGGATTGGCAACGTCACACAGCAAAGCAGGGGAGAACCCAGGAGTCCTGGCTCCCAGCCCCCCCTGCTCCAACCCACCCGGCCCCACTCTCCTCCCAGAGCCAGGGAAAGAACCCAGGAGTCCTGGCTCCCAGCCCCCCCTGCTCCAACCCACTGGGCCCCACTCCCCGCCCAGAGCCAGGGAGAGAACCCAGGAGTCCTGGCTCCCAGCCCCCCCTGCTCTAACCACTGGGCCCCACTCCCCGCCCAGAGCCGGGGAGAGAACCCAGGAGTCCTGCCTCGACACACACACACACACACTCTAGCCCGCTAGAGCGGGCAAAGGGAGAGGAAGATTAATTTCGATGTAGGGTGTAAATCTGGCTAAGATTTTGTCAGAGGTCATGGAAGTCCCAGAAACCAGGACTCCCAGAGACCTCCGTGAGCTTTTCCCTTCAGCCCCAAGGCAGGGGGGGGGGGGAACCTTTTAAAGAAAATTGGAGTACGGGGCTTTAATTCTTCCCAACCAACAACGGGAACGAGGCAGACAGAGGGCCGGAGAGAACACACAGAGCGGAGCGGAGAGATGCACAGATTAGAGGCCTTGTCTACATGGGGAAAATTCCCAGCATGGCTCTGCCGGTACAATCCTACCGCCGTGGCTGTACCGGTTTCACTCCCCCTGCCAACAGCCTCCTTCCGAACAACCGTGGCCTTAATTCGGTTTCATTTCCTTCACTCTGGAAGCGAAGGCCACTTGTACGCCAAATACAAACGGGTGGAATCCAGATTCAGTAAACCTCTTTAATTGCACACTTGTGTTAATCTGGATTAAGTTTCCTTTGCAGGCAAGACCTAGGAATGGGTCAGTTTCCTGAGGACCTGTCTACATGGAAAAAATATCACTGCTCACTGTAATTATATTGGTATAATTACACCAGCAGAGTTATATCCCCAGCAGGGACACGCTTATTCCGGGGTAACCGGCCTTTTTCTGTTTACCAAAGTGGTGTACAATAAAGCACACAAAAAAAAAGCCCTTTTCTACCAGAATAAAGAGTTACACCCGTTGTGATACAGGAGGGCCAGGGAGCAGCAGTAGTAGAGTGTGAGAGGGGAAATATATAAGCCCTAGGCTAATTAAGGTGTGGTTCCCTGGAGACTAGGGAGGGTGGCTACAGGTTAATTGGAGCACCTGCAGTCAATTAAGGCCTCTCAGGAACCTAATAAAACCCTCTGCTTCAGGCAGACAGGGGAGGAGGAGGAAGGAGTTGGAGCAGAGTGGTTTGGAGTGAAACAGAGCGCAGTTTGGAGGAGTTGGAGCAGAGTGGTTTGGTGGTGGAGCAGAGCGCAGTTTGGAGGAGTTGGAGCAGAGTGGTTTGGTGGTGGAGCAGAGAGCAGTTTGGAGGAATGGGAGCAGAGTGGTTTGGTGGTGGAGCAGAGAGCAGTTTGGAGGAATGGGAGCAGAGTGGTTTGGTGGTGGAGCAGAGAGCAGTTTGGAGGAATGGGAGCAGAGTGGTTTGGTGGTGGAGCAGAGAGCAGTTTGGAGGAGTTGGAGCAGAGTGGTTTGGTGGTGGAGCAGAGAGCAGTTTGGAGGAGTGGGAGCAGAGTGGTTTGGTGGTGGAGCAGAGAGCAGTTTGGAGGAGTAAAGCAGAGTGGTTTGGTGGTGGAGCAGAGAGCAGTTTGGAGGAATGGGAGCAGAGTGGTTTGGTGGTGGAGCAGAGAGCAGTTTGGAGGAGTTGGAGCAGAGTGGATTGGTGGTGGAGCAGAGAGCAGTTTGGAGGAGTTGGAGCAGAGTGGATTGGTGGTGGAGCAGAGAGCAGTTTGGAGGAGTTGAAGCAGAGTGGTGTGGTGGTGGAGCAGAGAGCAGTTTGGAGGAGTGGGAGCAGAGTGGATTGGTGGTGGAGCAGAGAGCAGTTTGGAGGAGTAAAGCAGAGTGGTTTGGTGGTGGAGCAGAGAGCAGTTTGGAGGAGTTGAAGCAGAGTGGTTTGGTGGTGGAGCAGAGAGCAGTTTGGAGGAGTTGGAGCAGAGTGGTTTGGTGGTGGAGCAGAGAGCAGTTTGGAGGAGTTGAAGCAGAGTGGTGTGGTGGTGGAGCAGAGAGCAGTTTGGAGGAGTGGGAGCAGAGTGGATTGGTGGTGGAGCAGAGAGCAGTTTGGAGGAGTAAAGCAGAGTGGTTTGGTGGTGGAGCAGAGAGCAGTTTGGAGGAATGGGAGCAGAGTGGTGTGGTGGTGGAGCAGAGAGCAGTTTGGAGGAGTGGGAGCAGAGTGGTTTGGTGGTGGAGCAGAGAGCAGTTTGGAGGAGTAAAGCAGAGTGGTTTGGTGGTGGAGCAGAGAGCAGTTTGGAGGAATGGGAGCAGAGTGGTTTGGTGGTGGAGCAGAGAGCAGTTTGGAGGAGTTGGAGCAGAGTGGATTGGTGGTGGAGCAGAGAGCAGTTTGGAGGAGTTGGAGCAGAGTGGATTGGTGGTGGAGCAGAGAGCAGTTTGGAGGAGTTGAAGCAGAGTGGTGTGGTGGTGGAGCAGAGAGCAGTTTGGAGGAGTGGGAGCAGAGTGGATTGGTGGTGGAGCAGAGAGCAGTTTGGAGGAGTAAAGCAGAGTGGTTTGGTGGTGGAGCAGAGAGCAGTTTGGAGGAGTTGAAGCAGAGTGGTTTGGTGGTGGAGCAGAGAGCAGTTTGGAGGAGTTGGAGCAGAGTGGTTTGGTGGTGGAGCAGAGAGCAGTTTGGAGGAGTTGAAGCAGAGTGGTGTGGTGGTGGAGCAGAGAGCAGTTTGGAGGAGTGGGAGCAGAGTGGATTGGTGGTGGAGCAGAGAGCAGTTTGGAGGAAAGCAGAGGAGAGTTTGGAGAAGTGCTGTGGCGGGCTAAGAAGACCAAGACCCTAGGTAAAGGGACACCTGGCTTGTGCAGAGGGAAGGCAGGAAGCCCCACAAGTAGGAGAGGGAAGGAGCCCAGGGGAAAGTATCACTAGTACAAGTGGTTTACCCACTAACCTAGGGCCCCTGGGCTGGGACCCGGAGTAGAGGGCGGGCCTGGGTCCCTCCCTCTCCATTCCCCTTCTCTGGGATACTAGTGGGACAGCTGATGCCCCAGTTCAGGGGCAAGAAATGGCACCCTGAAACCCCCCCACAAGAAGAGAAAGTGCGGGACCCTCATAGTAGTGCCAGCAATTTGCCACACCGTATACTCACACCATAGACCGGTATCACGTTCCTATGCAGAAAACCGCTCAGGCCCAGGCAGGCACCCAAATACCTGCGAGGATGGGTCCCCTATTCCTTAGTTTTACTGCGGAGACAACAAAGCTGTCTCGGACTAGCCACAGCCCCGCCCGACCCGGCTCTGCCGGCAAACCGGAGCCGCGGCACCTCTGAGGGTACAAACTCAGGAGCAGCCATCCGAGGTCCTCCCGCCGGTGATCCGGATTACTCAACTAGCTCTGCCCGCAGTGGTGCCCCCCCCGCCCGGGAAATCCACCCGAACTGCAGATTAGTTATAGACACCAGAAAGCAAAGAACAAGGTACGTAGCAAATGAATACGTACGAGGGCGGCTTCAACCTCTCTGGCCACTCAGTAACAGATTTAAAGGTGGCGATTTTGCAACAAAAAGGCTTCAGAAACAGACTCCAACGCGAAACTGCCGAATTGGACTTAATTTGCAAACTAGATACCATTAATTTAGCGTTAAATAGAGACCGGGAATGGCTGGGTCATTACACAAATTGAATCTATTTCCCCATCTTAAGTATCCTCACACCTTCTTGTCAACTGTCTGAAATGGGCCATGTGATTATCACTACAAAAGGTTTTTTCCTCCTGCTGATAATAGCGCTCCTTAATTAATTAGCCTCTTAGAGTTGGTCTGGCAAATTCCACCTTTTCATGATTCTCTGCATGTATGTACATCTGCTTACTGTATGTTCCATGCATCTGACGAAGTGGGTTTTAGCCCACGAAAGCTCACGCTGAAATCAATGTGTTAGTCTCTAAGGTGCCACAAGTCCTCCTGTTCTTTTTGCTGACACAGACTAACCCGGCTGCTACTCTGGAACCTCATCTTCTTTTCCTTTCACTTAACACAACCACTCACCAAGTCTCCCTGGCCCTAGCTGTTACGTTGCCCCCCTCTGGCATGTCAGTCCGCAGGCCGGGTCCCTGCGGGCCGTGCACGCGGGGATGCTGCAGCCACTGGGGTAGTCGCTCCACTGGAGTGAGTGGGGCCAGACCCCCAGCTGGGGTCAATGGGCCATAGCTCCACTGGGATCAATAAAGCAATGCTATTTTCCGGCTAGCTGAAAATTGAGCTCTTCGTCTGCCAAATCTCCTCTGTCTGCCTCTTTAGGCCATTTAGTATCCGGGCTTCAACATGTGAGAAACAGTGGAAAATCACACAAGAATGTAAAACATGGGGTCTAGTGGGTTAGAGCAGGGGGGGCTGGGAGCCAGGACTCCTGGGTTCTATCCCCAGCTCTGGGAAGGGGAGTGGGGTCTAGTGGTTAGAGCAGGGAGGGGCTGGGAGCCAGGACTCCTGGGTTCTATCCCCAGCTCTGGGAGGGGAGTGGGGTCTAGTGGTTAGAGCAGGGGGGTTGGGTGCCAGAATTTGCCAAGTGTTGCAGGGTTACAAAATCTGCATTTTTTGCCAATTCAGCCAGGTCTACTACAAACTAACTTTTTTAAAATAGTAGATCTGAGATTCCCTGTAATCATGGAACACGGGGGGGAAAACAACAAATAATACCAGACTAGCAATAAAATCATGAGATTTGGCAACGCAATGAAATGGATTTGACAGATCAGTCTCTGATCCTGCCACCTGCCATCTCACTGGTCTCTTTGTCAGCTCAGCTGTAACTTTGGTGGATGAGGGCAAATCCCCGTGGTCTACGTGGGAAAGCTACTCCACTTTAATTTATGCCTCAGGGACGGGGGTCGCCCCATATCACCCCCTAAGACACATCCAACATCCCGTCTCATAGATCATCAATATCTCGGCAGACACCCCCACCCCCCAACATCTCCCCACTCAGAGATCCCCCAATATCCCCTCTCAGAGACACTCACCTCTTGTGAGCGCCTCCTGTCGGCTGGGTGGGAACCTGCACTCTCTCGGCTTCCACTGCCCCCTGTTGGCCTCATCAGGCAGGTTTTCAGCGGCTCAGCGCTCCAGCTAAGTCACACAGTCTCGACAAAAGAAGGAACACCTTCCGGGGTAACAAAGGCCCGACAGGACCTGCCCCTGGGCCCTTGTTGGTGTCCACAGCCTGTCTCTGGGCTCAGTTCTCAGCCCTTTCGGGGCTAGCTTTAAGTCCGTGCCTGCCCTGGTATAGAGCAGTACCTCCATGGCTTTCTCCCTGGAGAGGCTTAGCCTTATCACTTCTTATTGCCAGGAGACTCCTTCGCTCTTACGCAAAGTGAGGTGTCATGGGATAAGAGGGAAGGTCCTTTCATGGATCAGTAACTGGTTAAAAGACAGGAAACACAGGGTAGGTATAAATGGTCAGTTTTCAGAATGGGGAGCGGTAGATAGCGGGATCCCCCAGGGATCTGTACTGGGCCCAGTCCTAGTCAACATACTCAAACGATCGGGAAAAAGGGGGGAAACAGTGAGGTGGCAAAATTTGCAGATGATACAAAACTACTCAAGATAGTTACATCCAAAGCAGACTGCGAAGAGCTACAAAAGGATCTCACAAAACTGGGTGACTGGGCAACAAAATGGCAGATGAAATTCAGTGTTGATCAATGTAAAGTAATGCACATTGGAAAACATAAACCCAACTGTATATATAAAATGTTGGGGTCTAACTGAGCTGTTCCCACTCAAGAAAGAGACCTTGGAGTCATTGTGGCTAGTTCTCTGGAAACATCCCCTCCATGTGCAGTGGCAGTCAAAAAAAGCTAACAGCGCGTTGGGAATCATTAAGAAAGGGATAGATAATAAGACAGAAAAATATCATATTGCCTCTATGTAAATCCATGCTTGAATACTGCGTGCAGATGTGGTCGCCCCATCAGAAAAGATATATTGGAATTGGAAAAGTTTCAGAAAAGGGCAACAAAAATGATTAAGGGTATAGAACGGCTTCCGTGTGAGGAGAGATTAATGAGATTGGGACTTTTCAGCTTGGAGGATAGGATAGAGGTCTATGAAATCATGACTGGTGTGGGGAAAATAAATAAGGACGTGTTATTTACTCCTTCTCATCACACAAGAACTAGGGGTAAATTAATAGGCAGCAGGTTTAAAACGAACAAAAGGAAGTATTTCTTCACGCAACTCACAGTCAATCCGTGGAACTCCTTGCCAGGGGATGTTGTGAAGGCCAAGACCATAACAGGGCTCAAAACAGAACTAGAGAAGTTCATGGCAGATAGGTCCATCAATGGCTATTAGCCAGGACGGGCAGGACTTGACCCCTTCTCAGGGCTTTGGCCGCCCTGCCCATGGGAGCACCGAGGCTCACCCACTTCTCCGATTCCCAAGCCAGGGACTCTACACTCCATTGCCACAGCTTTTCCCTGGGCCACTTCCCACGCAGCCCCTGCCTCTTCAAGCTGACCCTGGCCTCAGGGCTGAGGCTCTGTCTGCTCCCTGCTTAAGCAGGGCCTCTCCCGGGTCTCCTCACCCGGGGCGTCTCAGAGACTTCCTCACCTCTCGGGTCCCAGCCAGCCACTGACCTGCTCAGCCCCTCCGGTGCCTTTTAAACGCACCTGCTGCGCTCTGATTGGCTGCTTCCCTGCAGCCTCTCTAGGCAGGCCTGGAGGAACCACCTTCACTGCTCCTTTTCGGGGGGGTGGGGGAGAGGTTGGGGTGGTAGGACTGCAAGGCCTCCAACAAGGGGGCCTCAAAGGGCCTGGTTCACCCAGTAATACCCCCCACGTCTCCCCAATATCCCCCTCAGAGACTCCAAGTATCCCCCCTCAGAAACCCCCCATATCCTCTTCAGAGACCCCCAATATCTGCCCAACATCCCCCCAGAGGACGCCAATATCCCTGAGACCTCAATAGCTCCCTAATATCCCCTCTCAGAGACCCCCAATATCCCCCTCAGAGACTCCCAATATCCCCCCTCAGAAACCCCCAATATCCTCTTCAGAGACCCCCAATATCTGCCCAACATCCCCCCAGAGGATGCCAATATCCCTGAGACCTCAATAGCTCCCTAATATCCCCCTCAGAGACCCCCCCCAATATCTCCCAACTTCCCCCCTCAGAAACCCCCAACCTGCGCCCTCAGAGACCCCCAATATCCCCCACAGAGATCCCCCAACATTCCCCTCAGAGACCCCCAATATCTCCTCAACATCCCCCTCAGAGACCCCAAATATCCCCCCTCAGAAACCCCCAACATCCCCCTCAGAGACTCCAAATATCCCCCCTCAGAAACCCCCAATATCCTCTTCAGAGACCCCCAATATCCCCCCTCAGAAACCCCCAATATCCCCCTCAGAGACCCCCAATATCTGCCCAACATCCCCCAGAGACCTCAATAGCTCCCTAATATCCCCTCTCAGAGACCCCCCAAATCCCCCTCAGAGACCCCCAATATCTGCCCAACATCCCCCAGAGACATCAATAGCTCCCTAATATCCCCCTCAGAGACCCCCCCAATATCTCCCAACATCCCCCCTCAGAAACCCCCAACCTGCGCCCTCAGAGACCCCCAATATCTCCTCAACATCCCCCTCAGAGACCCCAAATATCCCCCCTCAGAAACTCCCAACATCCCCCTCAGAGACTCCAAATATCCCCCCTCAGAAACCCCCAATATCCCCCTCAGAGACCCCCAATATCTGCCCAACATCCCCCAGAGACCTCAATAGCTCCCTAATATCCCCTCTCAGAGACCCCCCAAATCCCCCTCAGAGACCCCCCAATATCTCCCAACATCCCCCCTCAGAAATCCCCAATATCCCCCTCAGAGACCCCCAATATCCCCCTCAGAGACCCCCAATATCTCCCAACATCCCCCCTCACAAACCCCCAACCTCTGCCCTCAGAGACCCCCAATATCCCCCTCAGAGACCCCCCAATATCTCCCAACATCCCCCCTCAGAAATCCCCAATATCCCCCACAGAGATCCCCCAACATCCCCCTCAGAAACCCCAAATATCTCCCCAAAACCGCCCTCAGAGACCCCCCAAATATCTCCTCAACATCCCCCCTCAGAAACCCCCAATATCCCCCTAAGAGACCCTCCATATCTTCCCAACATTCCCCTCAGAGACCCCCAATATCTCCTCAACATCCCCCTCAGAGACCCCCCCAACCTCCCCCCCTCAGAGACCCCCCAATATCTCCCTCCCCCCGGTGAGCGTTGGGGCTGTTCCCCCTCCCGCCTTCCCCTGTGAAGCGCGGGAAGGAGCCTGGTTCCAACGGTCACTGGGGGGAGGGGGGTGTCGGGGATCTCTGAGTGGGGATTATGGGGTCTCTGGGGGGCCAATTGGGGGGTCTTGGAGGGGGGATTTTGCGGTGTCTGAGGGGGATGTTGGGGGTCTCTGAGGGGGATATCAGGGGTCACTGGGTGGATATTGGGGGTCTCTGGGGGTCATTGGGGGATCTCAGAGGGGGAGGTTGGGAGTCTCTGGAGGGAGGTTGGGGGTCTCTGGGGGGGATTTGGGGGTCTCTGAGGGGGATGTCGGGGGTCACTGGGTGGATATTGGGGGTTTCTGAGGGGGAAGGTTAGGGGTCTCTGAGGGGATGTCAGGGGGTCTCTGGGGGGAGGTGGGGATATTGGGGGGTCTCTGAGGGGGATATCAGGGGTCACTGGGTGGATATTGGGGTCTCTGGGGGGCATTGGGGGATCTCAGAGGGGGAGGTTGGGGGTCTCTGAGGGGGGATTTGGGGAAATATTTGAAGACAGGGTCTCTGCGGGAGATTCTGGGGGGCTCGTGGAGTTGGTGACCAGTATCGAGGACAGGGAAAGGGGGTCACCAGCGACCGGGGTGCAGATGGGGGAAGGTAAAGAGCTCAGGGGGGGCATTAACTCCTCCTAAAGAACAATGGGGCGAAAACCCAAGAAAGAGCGAGAGAAAGAAGCAGGGAATGAGGGGTGGGGGGGCAGGAGAGAGACAGACAGTGAGTGTTTGAATGGGGTGTATTTATTTCTCTTTTTTACTGGGAGTGGGGGCTGGTGGGTTAGAGCAGGCGGGGCTGGAAGCCAGGACTCCTGGGTTCTCTCCCAGCTCTGGGTGGGGAGTGGGGTCTGGTGGGTTAGAGCGGGGGGACTGGGAGCCAGGACTCCTGGGTTCTCTCCCAGCTCTGGGTGGGGAGTGGGGTCTGGTGGGTTATAGCAGGGGGGGCTGGGAGCCAGGACTCCTGGGTTCTCTCCCAGCTCTGGGTGGAGAGTGGGGTCTGGTGGGTTGGAGCTGGGAGCCAGGACTCCTGGGTTCTGTGTTGTTCTCTGTCATTATCATTAGCCCCCTTCTATTTTCTGTGCCTCAGTTTCTCCATCCATAGCCTGGGGAGAATATTGCCCACATGGGTAAAGGCCTTTGTGACCTTTCGAAGGAAAATGCTGCAATGATTAGGGTTACGCAGTGTCACAAGGGGGCTGGTCCCTGTGAGCAGCCCAGGCCACGCTCCCCTGTGTCATTGGTCCGGTTTTAAACCAGGCAGTCCTGCTTTTCTAGTGTTTGTCCCCCGCCTGGTACTGAGCTAGGGTGACCAGATGTCCCGATTTTGTAGGGACAGTCCCGATTTTGGGAGCTTTTTCTTACATAGGCGCCTATTACCCCCCACCCTCCTGTCCTGATTTTTCACATTTTCCATCTGGTCACCCTAACTGAGACAAACCCGGAGGTGGCTTTGTCGGGTATCGGATGTGGGGGGACACCGTCTGGAAGAGGGTGCCGCTCTGCCCTCACTTGCATGAACTTGCACGCACCATGCACGCGAGGTCACACCGGCCGGGGGCAGGCCCACGCCGTTCTGGGAAGTACCCTGTGGGGTATTCTGGGAATGCCCAAGTGTCCAGCCTCCAGCAGGTGGGCCCAATGGAGGCAATTAAACAGGGCAGGGCTACACCTAGGGCTGAGCCCCTGTAAAGGTCTGTCAGAGGGAGGAAGACGAGTTTGTTTCACCATTAAAGACGGAAAAGGAAGAGGAGGAGGTCGGGTCGCTGGACAAGGCTGGGTGGCTCGTATAAAAGGAGGAGTGCGGAGTAGAAGGGGAGGCTGGGCCGGAGCTGGGAACGGGGTCCTGACAGGACCACAAGGAAAGACAAGCGGAGCTGGGAGATTTAACGAACGATACAGCAGCTAGTTGAGGAAAAGTAGAAGGGGCCGGCAGGGAGGAAGACTGGTTCCGGGTTAGAAAAGGGTGGATCAGCCCTGACCCAGAAGAAGGAGCAGCAAGTAGGGGGACAGGAATGAGCAGCGGGGAACACGTTACAATTGTGAGACCCCCTGATGAAGGATACAAAGACAGGGGATCTCAACCCCCTGGGAGCAGCAGAGTGGGTCAAAAAATGCTACTTACGGCTCAGGTTCTGGGACAACTGAGAGTAAGCTGTCGGCTGCCTACATTTCTGATGGAAATAGGAGGGCTAGTTTCCGGTGTTCCCATTGAAATGACTGAAGATGAAAGAAAGCAAGGTACAGGTGATGAAAAGGGGATTTGTGCCGAGCAGTTCATCAGCAAGCCCTCCATAGCTGTCCTCGGCACATTGAAAGGAGGGTCTGAGCCAGAAAGAGTGACCATAGGGGGCCAGATTTTCTGGATTAAGCCGTACGTCCCTCCCTCTTTGAGATGCTACAGATGCCAAAGCTTTGGCCAATAATTGTTAAGGGAAAATGAGCACAGTGAGTGTGGAGAGTGGAGGAGAACATGCCTACGACAACTGTGGGAAAGGGGCAGAATTAAAGTGTAGCGACAATGGAGGAAAACGTAGGTCACCATGCAGGGGATGTACCATCGCAAAACAAGCCAGGGAAATACAAAAAACTGAGATCGCTAGAAACGCGGAAGCCGTTATGAGACATCAAAGAAAAAAGGGGAAGATGAAAGAAAGCCCAGTAAGGGGGAAAGAAATAACAAAGCAACACAATAATGAAAAGGGTGTTGTGAGTGGATATTGGGGATAACTGAGATGGCGTACTGTTTATGGAGAAAGAGGATTCATAGTGTTTAAGACTGAAGAATACACTGCACATCTCAAACAGGACAGCAAACAGGTGTAAGCCGAGTCAGGAGGAGCTCCAGCCTGACATCTGGTGGTGAGTTGTGGCAAGTTGCAGAAAAGAACTTCAGGGGCTGATCTCATTTGCATAGGCACACGCACCCTGCCTAGCATGTGTCCATAGTAGCCCAAATGGTCACATTGGCTGCTGTAGGATCCCCAGTTTTTCGGTTATTGGAGCAGGAAGAATAAACTGTTATTATCCTGATTATGTGAATCAAGGACAGTGGAACTGTACTTGGCCTTTTGTGATGATGGAGGGACTCGCCATCAGCTAAGCAGCACTCGCTAGGAAAGGGACATGGGTTCCAAAACCCAGTGAACTGAGAGGCGGGGGACAGGTGGTTGTACTGGCTGGTATGGGCTCTAAATGCACTTTGGCCTCTCGCCACTGTGGAATATCAGAGTTAATTTTGAGCTCTTTAGGAGTCTGGTTACAGGCTGCTGAGCTGAAATCACTGAGCACCGTGTTAAGTAGTGGGGGAGCCTGAAGCTATATTGCTGAGCTGCTAGTGGAGCAGTTTGTGGGACAGCTGGAACAGCTGGCAGAACAAAGCCCCACACGTAAGGTGCCCCTTACCTCTCCCCACCCCATTTCTACCCAGACTGGGGGGGGTGGTAACACTCTGCAGATGAACTTTTGAACTCTGGGGCTGGACTTTGGGTGACCTTGGGGTCGCTGGACTCAAGAACCAAAGGGAGAGGACACAGCCCAATCTGCTGGGGGCGGGAGGTGCTTGGGGGGTGGGTCTTCTCATGCATGGTTCGTTTTATGAATCCTGTTTGTGGTGTTTCCCCAGCATAATGCCGCATTGTTTCTCTCTGTCAGTAAAAGGCTTTTGCTACACTCAGACTCTGTGCTTGCGAGAGGGGAAGTATTGCCTCTTAGAGGCACCCGAGGGGGTGGTATATATTTGTCCCAGGTCACTGGGTGGGGGCTCGAGCCGGTTTTGCATTGTGTTCTTGGAACGGAAGCCCTAGACACTGAACCCGGCCCTTGCTGCTGCCGACTCTGACGGGCCGAAGGGTCACACAGGGAAAAGGAGAATTACAGTTCAAGCAGCTGGAAAGTATGTACAAGTTAGCAGCCTACTAGTAGAAGGATTCAGTGCTTTCCTAAGTGTCGATGGTTAACATTGGATGGTGGTGAGGGCAAGTTTTGGTTGGAATGTGCACAGCCTGACAGCGCACGGGCAGGAATTAAAGCAAAATACCGTTGATAGGAAAACGAAACCTGGCTAACGGGGAATCTCGATAACAGAATCCCGGTATATGGCATATATAGGCCGGATAGAGAAATAGGAAGGGGTAGGGGCGTCTGTACCTTCCTTAAAGAGAATATGGATTATTATGAAGTAGAGTTGAAAAGGAATATTGAGTATGATGCTGTTGAGATGCGGATGCAAAATAATCCCTCGTCACTAAGACGATGTAGCGTGTACAAGCCATGAAGAAAACTAGTGGCCAAGGAACCGAGAGGGATAATTGCAGCCCGTGGAGATCGAAACAGCCATAACAGCTTGTAGGGAAGCAGGAAAAATGATAACAGATGTGTAGGGCAATTCACTGATTAACATGGTTTAGTAATTCTGGGGTCTGGAGCAGCTACCAGGTTTAATGCAATTGATGGACGTTTCTCCTGTCTGGACCCGGGAACGTAGCAAGCACATGTGGCTATAAAGAGCCAGCAGAGAGCAGAGCCGGCTGTGAAGCGTGAGCTGAGGAGCCGCTGGTGTTTGTTTTGCTCACGTTTGGTCAATACCCCCGTTTACGGGAGACTGGGCGGGCCGGTGTGTGCTTGGAAGCCGGGGAGAAGCCAGGCCCTAGGCTAAATATTCCTATTTCTATATCGCTGCGCATGACGCAGGGAGGGGATTGTCCTTAATACGCCTAGAGGGGAAGATTTTGCACCTGGTGCCCTAGAGACATTTCCCTGATGAGTTCCCGTTTTCCACTGCTTGCATCCGAAGAAGTGGGTATTGACCCATGAAAGCTTATGCTTCAATACCTCTGTTAGTCCATAAGGTGCCACAGGACTCTTTGTCGCTTCCCTGATGAGGTTCTCGTTGCAGTAAATCTGTGTGTTCAGACTCCCAGGCCTGGCTTTGGTTACCAAGATTAAGCTGGACTTGATCTCAGCGCCCAGGTATAAACAGCCGCCGCGCTCAGCCCCAGAGGTGGCTGCATCTGAGCACCGTGCAAGGTGTCCCTGGCTAAACAGCCCCCGGGCTCTGCCCCAGAGTTGACCACATCCCTGTGCTGCAGGAGGGATCCAGGTAGAAACAGCCCCCAGGCCAAACCCAAATGTAAACAGAGACCTTGCGTTCTGGATGAAAACGGAGAGCAGAGATTGATGCGTTATCATTTTAATGAGCGGCGCTTCAGTAAATCAATCAATCTGGCTCTAATTAATCAGCCACTAATCACAGCAAGCAAATGGCTCCACGGTGCCATGCGGAGAGGTCCTACGCTGAGGTATGTTAACGAGGGGAACGCCCCGCCGCATGATTTGGCTGCAATCTCTGGGCTCCGTTAGCCAGAGGAATTCCCCACCTCTGGGATCAGGCACGGGCTTTTAACCCCTGCCATCTGGATTCGTCCCAGTGCATCCCGATGCCCGTGATGCCCGCCCCGTTGTGGTGGCCGGTGACGAAGGCCAGGACGTTGCCCTCCTCCAGGGGGACGCCGTTGAAGCTCTCCCCGGCCGGCTGGCCGAAGAAGAAGGCGCGCTTGCGGCTGGTGAAGAAGATGAGCTGGAAGACGTAGGTGGAGTGTTTCCCGGAGATCTGCGTGATTTCCTCCCCCAGGAACAGGGTCACCTCGTGATACTTGCCTTGCTCATAGCCGTACGTTCGGCTCCACCTGCCAGCAAATTGGAACTGGAGGCTGGGGGGAGATGAGAGGGTTGAGACAGGCCCCCCTCAAGATCTGGGTAGAACCCCCAAAACCCCCACCCCTTTCCCTGTCCACTGAATCCCCCCTCCAACCCTCGTGTCTGCCTCTGACTCCCCGTCCCCCCCTCTGCTCTCCAAATCCCAGACCTCCCACCCCCCTGAGACTGAACTCCCCCCCCACTCTCCCATGCCCCCCCAGTGCCTCCCACCGCCCTCTGATCCCCCAGCCCCGGGACTTACGCTTTGATGAAGTTGCTGGGATGTTCCCAGACCCGGAAGGCCGTGATGGGGCCCAAGAGGTGGTCTCCAGAGTAAGAGAACGAGGTCCCCACGCCCGAGCCGTACTCCCCGGAATAGGAGAATCGGGGCTGGGCTGGGCAGCGGGAACGAGAGAACGAAAGAGTGAGACTGGGGCAGCTGGGCTCAGAGATCGGCTCATACAGGGGATGAGTGGGGGGGCTGCGGGTCGGGAGTGAGGGGCACCGGCAGAGCTGGGGGGCAGGGCTGGGCTAGCAGGGGGCTGCGGGTCGGGAGTGAGGGGCACCGGCAGAGCTGGGGGGCAGGGCTGGGCTAGCAGGGGCTGCAGGTCGGGAGTGAGGGGCACCGGCAGAGCTGGGGTGCAGGGCTGGGCTAGCAGGGGGCTGCGGGTCGGGAGTGAGGGGCACCGGCAGAGCTGGGGGGCAGGGCTGGGCTAGCAGGGGGCTGCGGGTCGGGAGTGAGGGGCACCGGCAGAGCTGGGGTGCAGGGCTGGGCTAGCAGGGGGCTGCGGGTCGGGAGTGAGGGGCACCGGCAGAGCTGGGGGGGCAGGGCTGGGCTAGCAGGGGCTGCGGGTCGGGAGTGAGGGGCACCAGCAGAGCTGGGGTGCAGGGCTGGGCTAGCAGGGGCTGCGGGTCGGGAGTGGGGGGCACCAGCAGAGCTGGGGGGCAGGGCTGGGCTAGCAGGGGCTGCGGGTCGGGAGTGGGGGGCACCAGCAGAGCTGGGGGGCAGGGCTGGGCTAGCAGGGGGCTGCGGGTCGGGAGTGAGGGGCACCGGCAGAGCTGGGGGGCAGGGCTGGGCTAGCAGGGGGCTGCGGGTCGGGAGTGAGGGGCACCGGCAGAGCTGGGGGGGGGCAGGGCTGAGCTAGCAGGGGCTGCGGGTCGGGAGTGAGGGGCACCGGCAGAGCTGGGGTGCAGGGCTGGGCTAGCAGGGGGCTGCGGGTCGGGAGTGAGGGGCACCGGCAGAGCTGGGGGGCAGGGCTGGGCTAGCAGGGGGCTGCGGGTCGGGAGTGAGGGGCACCGGCAGAGCTGGGGGGGGGCAGGGCTGAGCTAGCAGGGGCTGCGGGTCGGGAGTGAGGGGCACCGGCAGAGCTGGGGTGCAGGGCTGGGCTAGCAGGGGGCTGCGGGTCGGGAGTGAGGGGCACCGGCAGAGCTGGGGGGCAGGGCTGGGCTAGCAGGGGGCTGCGGGTCAGGAGTGAGGGGCACCGGCAGAGCTGGGGGGGCAGGGCTGGGCTAGCAGGGGGCTGCGGGTCGGGAGTGAGGGGCACCGGCAGAGCTGGAGGGCAGGGCTGGGCTAGCAGGGGGCTGTGGGTCGGGAGTGAGGGGCACCGGCAGAGCTGGGGGGCAGGGCTGGGCTAGCAGGGGGCTGTGGGTCGGGAGTGAGGGGCACCGGCAGGGCTGGGGGGCAGGGCTGGGCTAGCAGGGGGCTGCGGGTCGGGAGTGAGGGGCACCGGCAGGGCTGTACGTTTGTTCTACTCACCTGCAGTTTGTGAGACCGAATTTGCCAGGAGGACGAATGTCCCGAGGAGGATTTGCAGCAGCAGCATCCTGTGCGGGACACAAGTGACAGGTTGGGAACCCCGTGTGACTCTCCCCCCCCCCCCCCCGGGCCAGCCAGTCCCTGCCCTGGGGCCGGGTGGGAGCCGGCGCCCCCTAGAAGGGACAGGCCCCGGGTCCCATTCCCCACCCCCCTGAGCCGGCCAGTGTGTCAAACAAAGCAGAGCCGCCCCTACCTGTCTCCGGGTCTCTGGGAGTGGAACTGGGTGGCCGGTGAATCCTTCTGCATCCTCTATATAGGTGCCTGGAGCGCTCTGGGCGTCACTCATAGGACGCATCTCCCGGGGGCCTGGAGTCCTTCCCAGGAAATCCCCAGCCAAAGACAACAAAGCCGCACCCTGCCCGTCTGTCGAGCCAGGGCAGGTCACGCAAGAGCACCGCAGCTCAGCAGAGAGCAGACGGGGCGGGAGCTGAGACCCGAATCCCAGCCTGACCCCATCGCGGGCAGAGGGGGGGACTCCGGATCGACCCCGGCGGAGGGAGATCACAAGGCGGCCCTGACCCCGTTTACAGCGCGGCCAGATCCTGCTCCCGGTTCCCCCAGGGCGAAGCCTGAGCAACCCCAGACGACCCGAACCCTCGCGCCACCCAGAAGGCCAACAACGCGCCCGTTCCCTTTAAAAACCTCAGGATCAAGCAAGCAAATCGCAGGCTGGTTCGGTGCCCGGCCGTGTGATCCCCGGCGAGGCAATTAAGGGTTATTTGCCAGCGGACACGTGGGTCGTGTTTGACTTTCGCTCTATCCTCATCCAACTTTCTCACCTTCTTGTTCTAAGGAACTGCTCCCAGCTGCCACCTGCAATCAGCCAGGGCGGGACCTGGCCCCAGCAGGCCCTGGGCATAGACTTCGAACCTCCACGTGGCAGCTAAGGACCTCGCGGGGTCCCCTGCGTTAGCCTAGAACTGCGACGTTGGGGCCAGACGGGCTTCTTTGGCTTGCAAATGCCCCATCGGGCAAATCTCCCTTTGTTTGGGTTCCCAGCACTGAGGAAAATCTATTTTCTTTGGGTGGCAGAGAGCCCGGGGGACAGTTTGTTTGGTTTGGCGATGTCGCAGGGCTGACCCCTGCAGGGGGCGCCCTCCCACAGTGCAATAGGCAAAGCCTGCCTCAGTTTACCATTCAGACCCCCCCCCCCTTTCTCCACTTCTCCGCCACAGCGCAGCAAAGGGAGATCGTCCCTCTCTGAGCCCCGTTCCCGCCCTGCTGCCGGGCATCGCTGATCCATCCGCAAATCCTGCGGAGAGAGTCGAGTCTCGGGAAATGCCCAGAGACAGGTTCGAACACGGCCGTTCCCGGCCCCGATGCAGAGACCCCGAGTCCCGCCCGGGCGTCTCAGACACCGACAGGGTCAGGGCAATGCTCCGGGCTTCTTGCAACTCCTCGTCTGCCACCCTTAACTCAGGGGTCCTGACGGAGGGATGTTCCCAATGCAGACCCCTTCGCCTGGGGTCGGACCCCTGCAGAAACAACCCTCTTTTTCCTGGTCTCAGCCAGCCCGGACTCGGCTGCTTCTCCCCCTTGGCCTAGGTGGCTCTGCAGGAGAGTCCTACCCCCCAACTAGGCGCCAAGGCCCAAAGAGACCACTCGTCTCACCTCCTGTGTGACACACCCCACACCACATCCCCAGAAGACTTCCCGGAGCAGAGCGTTTAGTGAAACATCCCATCCGGATTCACAAATTACCGGGGACGGAGAACCCGCTGCGCCCTCCGGCGCGTTGCTCCACTGGTTAATAACTCTCCCCGTTAGAAATGTATCCTTTATTTCCCGTCTACGTTGATCGAGGTTCAAGTTCTGGCCGTTGGAGCTTGTTAGACCTTCCTATGCTGGATTGGAGCACCCAGGCTCAAATATCTGTTCCCCACGTAGGTACGTACAGCCGGGGAGCAAGTCACCGCTTCACCGTCTCTCTGTGACGCTAAATAGATCGAGCTCCTTGAGTCTCTCACTATAAACCAGGTTTTCTAACTCGTTAATCATTCTCGCAGCTCTTCTCTGAACCCTCTGCAATTTATCGACATCCTCCTTGAACAGTGAGCACCAGAACTGGACACAGGATTCCAGCAGTGATCACACCGGGGCCAAATATAGAGGTAAAATAACCTCTCTGCTCCTACGTGAGATTCCCCTGTTTATGCATCCCAGGATCGCATTAGCTTTTTGGCCACAGCGTCGCTCTGGAAGTTCGTATTCAGCTGATTATCCGCCATGGTCCCGAGATCGTTTTCCGAGTCCCTGCGTCTCAGGTTAGAGTCCCCCAGCCTCTACGTTTGGCCAGCATTCTTGGTTCCTAGATGGACACATTGACATTAAAACACAAAGGGTTTGCTCGCGCCCAGTTTACAAGTGATCCGGATCGCTCTGAATCAGTGACCCGTCTGCTTCATTATTTACCACTCCCCCTATTTTTGTGCCATCTGCAAACTCTATCGGGGACCATTTCGTGTTTCCTCCCAGGTCACTGATAAAAATGTTAAATAAAGAACCAATCCCTGTGGGACCCTGCTGGGAACACAACTGCTTGCTGCCGATTCCCCACTTACAGTTACATTTAGAGATCTATCAGTTAGCCAGTTTTTAATCCAGTCAGTGTGTGCTGGGTTAATTTGATATTGTCTAAGTGTTTTAGTCAAAATGTTGTGTGGTACCAAACACCTTACAGAAGTTGTGTTGTATGTCCACGCTAGTCCCTTTATCAACCAGACTTGTAAGCGCATCGCAAAAAGATATCGAGTTAGTTTGACAGGATCTATTTTCCACAAACCCATGTTGATTGACATGAATTACCATCCTTTTATTCATGTAATTGCCCTTTAATTTTAATGCTGGCTTCCCCAGCTCCCGCCAGTTTTCTCCCAACAGTTTGCATCAGATCTCTGTCCCAGCTGTTTTGTCTATGTCACACCCGCAACAAAGCAACGTCTGATTCGTCTGGGACTCAGACAACACAAAGGTTTGCAAAGACCCATCAAAGAAATTGTGTTTTGTTTTGGGTGTGGGGAACACAGGGGAAAGTTTCTTTGTTTGGGGATTGAAAAAAAAACAAACCACCCAGGAAAGTTTGTTTTGTCTGGGCCGTGGACACAACCCGGCATCGTCTGTTGTGTCCAGGTCGTACCCAAGACACGTTCGCTGCATCTGGTCTGGGACGGTTGGATAAACTCCCCCTGGAATCCAGGACTGTCGACTTCCAGCCCCAGACGCCTTCCTTTGATGTGTCTTCACCTCAAATAGACCCTACCAAAACAAGGCCCTGCCATGCTCACGCGTCTGGCCCTGGGGAGAGGCCAGGCGACCACGCCGCATACGCCGTCTGCGGACGGCGCCCAGACGCCCCGGGGCCGAGGGCCGGAGTCAGAACCGATGGAGAATCGGACTGAACGTGGGGCAGAGTCTGTTTGCTTTGGGAGGCCGCCGTAAAGACGCCGGGTTCTGGGTTTCAAAGACAGGCCAGGGACGTTTGGGGCGGCAAATGGGGTTGTTTGTTCGGCTCCAGGCACCCCCAGCCGACGCTTCCCACCCACCCAGAGCCCTTTGGCGACCTCCCTCCCAGGAGCTATCGGGCTAGTCAAACAGGAGTGGCGCAAACGCCCCTTATCGGCCGAGCTCCCTCCCTAGGGGCACAGAGGCTGGGCTGGGAAGAGCGGGAGCTGGCGTGTGCAGACGCCAGGGTAGATCTGGGGGGGTGGTACCCACCCCCAGCGTGGGTATGTACAGGAGGAAACCGATATAAAGAGGGCTTTAATTGACATCTGTATCTTCAGCGCTTCGGGCCCATTGTTTGCTCTGGGCGATAAAGCGGTTCCCTTGCTCCTGTCGAAACAGCTGCTCCACCCCAGAAACAGCCGCATCTCACGTCTGGTTTACGTTCCTATAAATCAGGACCACCCCATTACAGCCTCCGTCTCAGGGCTCATGGGGGATCCCTTTGGTCGAGATTGTTGGTCCCACCACAGCAATGAAAATCTGGGCAGGGGCCTGCCCCACTCCCCGGGTGAGACTGGGGAAGAGCAGGGGGCCGCGGGTCGGGAGTAAGGGGCACCGGCCGAGCTGTGAGTTTGTTCTACTCACCTGCAAATCCCGTCTACCGGGAGGATGAGGGTGACGACTCGGATTTGCAGCAGCATCCTAGAAACGCCAGGAAGTCGAGCGCCGGGCCCCACCGGCCCAGCCGCTAATGGGTGACAAATGAGTTTTTCACAGACAGCAGCGCATACCGGAGTGGCACGAGCTGGCCGAAGAACGAATCTGCAGGGCGTGTGTCTATAGACAGCGATACGCGCGTCGCGTGGTCTAACGCATCTTCCCCGGAGCTGGAGAGTTTCCCGGGCAACCCCCAGCCAAAAACCCCAACTCGGCCAGCACAAGTTAGGATTTTACGGATTATGTTCTTGCCACTCATCCTGGCCCGTCGTAACGAACGGAGAAAGGGGAGCTGGGATCAGAACCCAGCTCTCACCCCACGGCAGTCAGGCCGTGACTCCGGATTGACCCCCGGGGAGCTGAGACCAGAATCCGGCCCTGGCCCCATCGACACTGGGGCGGGATTTCGATCTCAGCTCCCCCGGGGAGGAAATCCTGAATTCTCGCAGGTGACTCTGGCCCTCGCGCAGCCCGGCAGGCAAATGAAAAGACCATTTAAAAAAAATGTCCTGGTTCATAACCAAATCTCAGGATTTTCAGCCACATCTCAGGCCGTTTCGGGGCCCGGACCAGTGATTATTCGGCGCTTAGGAATCCCAGGCTGGGGCGGTTCGTGGTTCCTTGTGTGCCCTGGGCAGTTCCTAGGTTATTTGCCAGCAGACTGTGGATTGTGTTTGTTTTGTTGTTATCTATTAACCCAACTTCCTCACCTCCTTGTTCTGAGGAATTGCTCCCAGCTGTTACTCAGCTTGTTTGGGTGGCCCAGGCCCCCCTTGCGCCCTGTGTCCTTTGGGATACGGAGAACACAGGGGAAAAGTGGTTTTGTTTCGGGCTGACCCCTGCAGGGGGGCGCCCTCCCACAGGGAGACGGGCGTGTCCTGCCTCAGTTTACCATGCAGACCTCGCATTGCCCCTCTCCTCCACCCCGGCTCAGACCCACGGTCGCCTCACCCACCTGGGAAAGGGGGATCGTCCCATTGTGAGTCTTTCTACCCCCAGCTGGGTTCCCCAGCTCCGGCCGGTTCCCTCCAGGAGTCCCCTAAAATCTCTCTCCGCTCTCACGCAGCTTCCTCCAGCGCCCCCCTGCTCCCCCTTGCTCAGCCGCTGGCTGGGTCTCTTCCAAAGGCCCCGTCGGGCAGCTAACCCCTCCCAGGTGGCCGGGGCACAGGCTCGAAGCCTCCCCCCACGGGGAAATCCGCTTTGCTCTGGGTTTGCCAAGGATCGAGGGGGGACTGGTTTTGTTGGGGTCTCAGGGAGCCCAGGGGGAAACACCGTGTTGTCGGGGTCGCAGACACAACAAAGCGACGGTCGTTGTGTCTGGGTGGCAGACGCCGCACGGGAACGTCTGATTTCTCCGCATCGCAGCCACAACATGGCAACGTCTGGTCCGTCCGTGTCGCGGACACACCCAGGGGAACACTAGCTCTGGCTGGCTGCAAAGGCCGACAAGGAGAATCTCGTGCGTTCGGGGCAGCGGGAACACGGGGACGCTTGTTTTGTTTGGGTCGCCGACGGAGAACCTGGATGCTTTTGTCTGGGCTGGAGATTCAGCCCAGAAAGTGTTGTGTGGTGCGGGTCTGAGACACAACCCGGCCTTGTGTGTTGCGTCCCGGTCGCAGACACAACGCAGCGGCATCTATTTCCCCTGCATCGGGGACAGGGCTCTTCCTCGGCACCCGCTCTGGGACAGTGGGACCCAGACCCCGGGGACCTCCCCCCGTCCACCCCAAGCGCCTCTCTGTGACGTGCCTCCTCCACCGGAAACACCGAGCCCGGCAAATAGACCCTACCAAAACAAGGCCCTGCCATGCTCACGCGTCTGGCCCTGGGGAGAGGCCAGGTGACCACGCCGCATACGCCATCTGCGGACGGCGCCCAGACGCCCCGGGGCCGAGGGCCGGAGTCAGAACCGACGGAGAATCGGACCGAACGTGGGGCAGAGTCTGTTTGCTTCGGGAGGCCGCCGTAAAGACGCCGGGTTCTGGGTTTCAAAGACAGGCCAGGGACGTTTGGGGCGGCAAATGGGGTTGTTTGTTCGGCTCCAGGCACCCCCAGCCGACGCTTCCCACCCACCCAGAGCCCTTTGGCGACCTCCCTCCCAGGAGCTATCGGGCTAGTCAAACAGGAGTGGCGCAAACGCCCCTTATCGGCCGAGCTCCCTCCCTAGGGGCACAGAGGCCGGGCTGGGAACAGCGGGAGCTGGCGTGTGCAGACGCCAGGGCAGATCTGGGGGGTGTGGTACCCACCCCCGGGAAGCCGATATAAGGAGGCCACGAACCGAGGTCCCCAGCGTCAGCGGCTGGCCCAGGGAAAGGTAAGTGCCCTTGCTGGAGAGATCCTGCTCCGATCTCGGGCCGGCTGCTGCCGTTCAGGGTTAGCGTTTGGAGCTCTACAAACGGCCGCTCCACCCCAGAGGCAGCTGCATCTCAGCGCTGGTTAAGGGGGCTCGCTGTATAAACAGCCCCCGCACTCGCCTCTCAGGGTTAGACGGATTTAGTGGGAGTTTTCCAGGTCCTGGTGCCTAGAAATGAGGCTTTGTAGGGAATGAACAGTTAGAAAATAACGAATCCGGGCGAATTCCCTCCCCTCCGTCTCTGGTTTCAGACTATCGGCCGAGATCCCCAGGCACGATGCTCCGGTTCCTTCTCCTCGCGGCGATTGGCGCCAGCGTCTGCAGAGGTAGGAGCTAAGGGTGGGGGGCTGGGTAGGAACAGGGGTGCGCAGGGCGTGTCTTGTGCTGCGTTTGGATGGGAGACGGTTAGAGTGGGGGGGCCCTCGCTCCTCCCCAGAGTCAGTGCTGTGCCCAGCGCCGGGCGAGGGGTCCCCGTGTGCCCAGACCCCGCCCCAGAGGGGCCCGTCTCAGCACCAGGCGAGGGGTCCCCGTGTGCCCAGCCCCCGCCCCAGAGGGGCCTGTCCCAGCGCCGGGCGAGGGGTCCCTGTGCCCAGCCCCCGCCCCAGAGGGGCCCGTCTCAGCGCCAGGCGAGGGGTCCCCGTGTGCCCAGCCCCCGCCCCAGAGGGGCCCGTCTCAGCGCCAGGCGAGGGGTCCCCGTGTGCCCAGCCCCCGCCCCAGAGGGGCCTGTCCCAGCGCCGGGCGAGGGGTCTCTGTGCCCAGCCCCCGCCCCAGAGGGGCCCGTCTCAGCGCTGGGCGAGGGGTCCCCGTGTGCCCAGCCCCCGCCCCAGAGGGGCCCGTCTCAGCGCCGGGCGAGGGGTCCCTGTGCCCGGCCCCCGCCCCAGAGGGGCCTGTCCCAGCGCCGGGCGAGGGGTCCCTGTGCCCAGCCCCCGCCCCAGAGGGGCCCGTCTCAGCGCCGGGCGAGGGGTCCCCGTGTGCCCAGCCCCCGCCCCAGAGGGGCCTGTCCCAGCGCCGGGCGAGGGGTCCCCGTGTGCCCAGCCCCCGCCCCAGAGGGGCCTGTCCCAGCGCCGGGCGAGGGGTCCCTGTGCCCAGCCCCCGCCCCAGAGGGGCCCGTCTCAGCGCTGGGCGAGGGGTCCCCGTGTGCCCAGCCCCCGCCCCAGAGGGGCCCGTCTCAGCGCCGGGCGAGGGGTCCCTGTGCCCGGCCCCCGCCCCAGAGGGGCCTGTCCCAGCGCCGGGCGAGGGGTCCCCGTGTGTCCAGCTCCGCCCGGCATCTCATGTCTGATTTATCTCCCTGCAGGGCAAGACCAGTCTGTTGAAGCTTCGTTCTCCGGGCTCTATGGAGGCACCGCGGGGGACGAATTCTCCCAAACTAATTTTGAGATCGTCGGTCCCATCACTGCAATGAAGATCTGGACAGGCAGCCTGACCCTCCATGGGTGAGATCTGGGACAGCGGGAGGCTGCGGGTCGGGAGTGAGGGGCACCGGCAGGGCTGCGGGTCGGGGCTGAGGGGCACCAGCCGGGCTGGGGGCTGCGGGTCGGGGCTGAGGGGCACCGGCACCGGCCGGGCTGGGGGCTGCGGGTCGGGGCTGAGGGGCACCGGCCGGGCTGGGGGCTGCGGGTCGGGGCTGATGGGCACCGGCCGGGCAGGGGGCTGCGGGTCGGGGCTGAGGGGCACCGGCCGGGCAGGGGGCTGCGGGTCGGGGCTGAGGGGCACCGGCCGGGCTAGGGGCTGCGGGTCGGGGCTGAGGGGCACCGGCCGGGCTGGGGGCTGCGGGTCAGGGCTGAGGGGCACCGGCCGGACTGGGGGCTGCGGGTCGGGGCTGAGGGGCACCCTGCCGTCTCCCCAGGATCCAGGTTCGCTACGGGGGCGCGTGGAGCAACGTGAACGGGGCGAGCTGGGGGACGCTGGTGCAGATGGACCTGCAGCCGGGCGAGAGCGTGGTCCAGGTCCAGGGCAGCTACAGCTACTGGGTCGTAACCTCGCTGACCTTCACCACCAGCCTGGGCCGCACCTTCCTCTTCGGCAACCAGAGCGGGGGCACCTTCCTGGCGCTGCCCCCGGCCGCCGGCTCGGTGCTGCGGGCCGTGAGCGGCCGGGCCGGGGTCTACCTCTACGCCGTCGGCTTCCACTGGGGCGCCTCCCCCGCCAAGGCCGCGCCCTGCGGCGCCTGAGTCTGGGGAGGAGCCGCCCACCCGCCCGCGCCGCCGGGGAGCCAATAAACGCCTCCCCTGCCCCCAGCCCCGCCTCCCGGCTCTGTGTGAGACGCGCCGCCCCCGTCCTGCTGCCTCGGGCTGGCAGCCCGGACGCCTGGGTTCCATTTCCCCTCCCCACCATCCCGGACGCCTGGGTCCCATTTCCCCTCCCACCATCCCGGACGCCTGGGTCCCATTTGCCCTTCCCCTCCCCATCATCCCGGCCGCCTGGGTCCCACTTCCCATCCCAGTCTCTGGGGGCACTGCAGGGCCCTGTGGGGAGCTGTCCCGAACACCTGAGTCCCGTTCCCCATCCCGGACGCCTGGGTCCCAGTCCCCATCCCTTCCCTCCCCAACATCCCGGACGCCTGGGTCCCATTTCCCCTCCCAATCATCCAGGACACCTGGGTCCCACTCCCCATCCCAGTCTCTGGGAGCACAGCGGGGCCCTGCAGGGCCCTGAGGGAAGCTGTCCCGGTCGCCTAGATCCTGTTCCCAATCCTGGTCGCTGTCCACTGCCCCAGAGAGCCCCACACATCCCACCCCAGAGGGGCCTGTCCCAGTGTTGGGCGAGGGGTCCCTGTGCCCAGCCCCCGCCCCAGAGGGGCCTGTCCCAGCGCCGGGCAAGGGGTCCCCGTGCCCAGCCCCCACCCCAGAGGGGCCTGTCCCAGCGCCGGGCGAGGGGTCCCCGTGTGCCCAGCCCCCACCCCAGAGGGGCCTGTCCCAGTGCCGGGCGAGGGGTCCCTGTGCCCAGCCCCCGCCCCAGAGGGGCCTGTCCCAGCGCCGGGCGAGGGGTCCCTGTGCCCAGCCCCCGCCCCAGAGGGGCCTGTCCCAGCGCCGGGCGAGGGGTCCCTGTGCCCGGCCCCCGCCCCAGAGGGGCCTGTCCCAGCACCGGGCGAGGGGTCCCTGTACCCAGCCCCCGCCCCAGAGGGGCCTGTCCCAGCGACGGGCAAGGGGTCCCCGTGCCCAGCCCCCGCCCCAGAGGGGCCTGTCCCAGCGCCGGGCGAGGGGTCCCTGTGCCCAGCCCCCGCCCCAGAGGGGCCTGTCCCAGCGCCGGGCGAGGGGTCCCCGTGCCCAGCCCCCGCCCCAGAGGGGCCTGTCCCAGCGCCGGGCGAGGGGTCCCCGTGCCCGGCCCCCACCCCAGAGGGGCCTGTCCCAGCGCCGGGCGAGGGGTCCCTGTGCCCAGCCCCCGCCCCAGAGGGGCCTGTCCCAGCGCCGGGCGAGGGGTCCCTGGATAAACCCTTGTTATCAGACTAAGAGGAGGAATGTTTGCAGGAGTCCTTGGGGGGATTTAGATGGGGAGGGTCTGGGAATAGTAGCAAAGGATTGTGGGTAAGTAGGTCAAATCCACTTCTTCATGGCCGAGTACCGGGGACATCACAGCCTCACTTTGACCTCGGCTTTTGCCTTCTCGTCTGCTCAGACGCGTTCTTTGGGTCGCCTGCCTCAGTTTCCCAGCGTTTCACACCTGATTCCACACGCGCCCGCGTGGCGTGGCCCAAACCCCGCTTGGGGCCGCTTGCACCCACAATACACAGGCCGGGGGGTAGCCGCGCCCAGCGGCATCCTACATCCTAACACCCGCCCAGCTCTGAGTACCGGCCGGACGCTCTCGCCGGGGCTCCGGCCCGGGAGGTGCCCCCGTAACGGCCGGGCTGCAGCGGGGGGGGAGGAAAAAGCGCCCAAAAACAAACCCGTAAAAACCCCGTCTCTTGAGTGGCTCTAACGGGCGCCATTGCTCGTTACCGGCCCTTCGCTACGGCTGGATGGGCCGCGAGCCCTGAACCCTGTGTCCTTCCTCGGGCGGGACAAGATGAATCCTTGCGCCTCCTTCTCCCGGTCAATTTCTTATCTTGTTTTGCCGTATTAACTGCCCCTGTGCCCGATGATCCGGATTTCCGGCGCCGCAATCCCAACCCTACAGCAGACAAACGCCGGCGCGCCAAGAGTCGCCGCAACCGGAACCAAAACGACTTTTCTTTCGCGTCATCTCGGTCTCTGGGGTCACGCGGTCGGGGCCCATTGCTCGTGCTCCTCGCCAAACTCAGCTTAAACTGGGGTGACCAGATGTCGCGATTTTATAGGGACCGTCCTGATTTTAGGGTCTTTTTATTATATAGGCTCCTATTACCCCCCACCCCCCGTCCCGATTTTTCACACTTGCTGTCTGGTCACCCTATCCCAGCTCTGGGAGGGGAGTGGGGTCTAGTGGTTAGAGGCGGGTGGTGCTGGGAGCCAGCACCTGGTTCTCTCCCTGGCTCTGGGAGGGGAGTGGGGGCTGGTGGGTTAGAGCAGGGGGGGCTGGGATCCAGGACTCCTGGGTTCTCGCCCTGGCTGGGAGTGGGGTCTAGTGGATCAGAGCTAACTCTGTGACCCAAAGAAAATAGATTTCCTCAGCGCTCTTGGCAGCCCAAACACAAGGAAGGAGGTTTTCCTTGTGAGATTTTTGCCGCCCAAAGAAGCCATCTGGAGACACCCCCCCCCCCCCCCCCCGCAATGTCCTTAGCCTGCCAGCGGGTGGGAGAGGGGAGTCTCTGGCAGCTGGGAGCAGTTACATAGGACCAAGGAGGCGAGAAAGTTGGATTAAGAGAGAGCCAAAGACAAATACAATCCATGTATCTGCCGGCAAATCACCTGGGAACTGCCCAGATACACAAGGAAACATGAACCGCCCCAGCCTGGGATCCTTAAATGCTGAGAAATCGGCAGGCCGGGCCCCGAAAAGGCCTGAGAGTTGGCTGGAAAGCCTGAGATTTTCTTTGCTAATCAGGAGATTTTAAAAAATGATTTTGATTTCAGTTCGGTGTTGTGCGAGGGCCGGAGTCACCTGTGCGGATTCAGGATTTACTCCGGGGATCTGAGACCGAAATCCGGCCCCAGTGTAGATGGGATCAGGGCTGGATTCTGATCTCAGCTCCCCCGGGGCAATCCGGAGTCACCCCCTGGCCCTGAGAGCTGGATTCTCATTTCAACTCCCGCTTTCCCATTGTTTGCATTTGGCACAAATCGGCCTTTTCACCCACCCAGAGCTAGTGTTGCCCTGGGTGTGTCTGCGACACAGACGTTGCCGTTGCCGTGTTGTGGCTGGCAAATAACCTAGGAACTGCCCAGGGCACACAAGGAACCACGAACCGCCCCAGCCTGGGATTCCTAAGCGCCGAATAATCACTGGTCCGGGCCCCGAAACGGCCTGAGATGTGGCTGAAAATCCTGAGATTTGGTTACGAACCAGGAGATTTTTTTTAAATGGTCTTTTCATTTGCCTGCCGGGCTGCGCGAGGGCCGGAGTCACCTGCGAGAATTCAGGATTTCCTCCCGGGGGAGCTGAGATCGAAATCCGGCCCCAGTGTCGATGGGGCCAGGGCTGGATTCTGGTCTCAGCTCTCCCCGGTCTTCTGCACCCCTAATCCCACCCCCCTCCTGGGTGCCAACATGAGGTGGGACCCAGGCATCCTACACCCCTAATCTCCCTTCCCCAAAACACACACAGTTTTGGGGCAGGACTTGGCTTTTTTGGGCTGGACTCTTTCCTGGGACTCTCTTTCCCCCATTCCCAGGAAGCCGCGTTATACACCCCGAGGCGCCGTACGGTGACACCGCCAGGCTGAGCGTCGGATCCTTTGGACAGAGAATATCCAGGTTTTTTCGGATCCATTTCCTTGTTCGCCGCTGCCTGGGGGGGCCACACCGGGGGTGGGGCAGACACCGATTCCCTGAGCGCAGCTGCAGAGATTCAAGGCGTTCGCGCTTTACAGCCGTTACACCCCAAATGGTCACTGTCCCGTGTCCAAACCTACAACGGCGACTCCCCCAACGCCAACTCGGAGGCGCTCGGCTCCCGGCGCCCAGACGCCCGTTTCAATGGCCGATGGCGACGTTTTATGCCTGGGTTTGTGTGAGTGCAGAGACACTGGGGGACCAGAGACCACGTGTGAGACAGCGGGACAGGGCGGGGAGGAAGGGGGACAGGCCCCCACTAAGG
Source organism: Chelydra serpentina (assembly GCA_037349315.1). Taxonomy (NCBI): domain Eukaryota; kingdom Metazoa; phylum Chordata; order Testudines; family Chelydridae; genus Chelydra; species Chelydra serpentina. Next base: position 205,533 of record JBAIAC010000454.1, read on the forward strand.
CCCTGTCCCCTGGCCAGGTGGATGGTCCGAGGCTCCCCACAGCAACCTGGACTCCCTCAGCAGTTCTTACTCCAGCTTCCAGCCTGGCGGGGAGGGGGGAGGGGGGGAGGAAGGGAAGAGGAGGAGCGGGGGAGGGCACAGTTCCAGCGCCAGTGCCCCCCTCCCCCACCCTTTTACACAGGTTCCAGAGCTTCCGCCTGGGGATTTAGATGCTGAGATCTTATGCACCACAGACTTCATGACTGTTGAGGTGGTCAGAGTTGAAGTCCCCAGTCACAACTCTGTCGTGTCCTCTGCCTCTTTCTTTGCCTGATCATTGGGTGGGATGTGTTGGCCAATGCTGATCATTATGACCAGAACAAAGCTCTGAGAGAGGTCACCTCTGGGTTTGACGTGAGCTGCATGGATTACTGTAGAGGATGCAGCTTGAGCCAGGTGTCCCTGGACTTGCAGATGTTGGAAGAAAAGGCTTGGGCACAGAGCACTTAGCCAGGATGTGGCTCTCCCCTAGATAGAGAAAAAAGCGTCTCTGTATGTTCCTGATGGGGATCGGTCTGTCACAAGACAGGCAGTGTTTGAATCTTGAGGGTTTGTATTCTGCCATGAGGCTTGGTGGTTGGCGTGACGCACCTCACCGCTAGAAGAGGAAGCCGATCAGGTCTCAGAAGAAAGCAGTGGGTCAGACACTGCCTGGATTCCATCCCGCTGCCCTGGCAGTAAGAGGTAACTCAGGGAGGGACAGGACTGTCCCTTATGTCCTTGTTTGGGAGCATGAGCAGACACAGTGAGCCTAGTCAGCTCCAACAGACGCTGCTGTTCTAACACCCTCCAATCTCACACTGGGATACACACGGACACCTTCTC
>JBAIAC010000455.1:0-39985 GCA_037349315.1 Chelydra serpentina
CCAGGAGTCCGGGGCCCCACCCCCGCCCAGAGCCGGGGAGAGAACCCAGGAGTCCGGGCTCCACCCCCTCCCAGAGCTGGGCAGAGAACCCAGGAGTCCGGGCTCCACCCCCTCCCAGAGCTGGGCAGAGAACCCAGGAGTCCGGGCTCCACCCCTGCCCAGAGCCGGGCAGAGAACCCAGGAGTCCGGGCTCCACCCCTGCCCAGAGCCGGGCAGAGAACCCAGGAGTCCGGGCTCCACCCCCGCCCAGAGCCGGGGAGAGAACCCAGGAGTCCGGGCCTCACCCCGCCCAGAGCCGGGCAGAGAACCCAGGAGTCCGGGCTCCACCCCCGCCCAGAGCCGGGGAGAGAACCCAGGAGTCCGGGCTCCACCCCTTCCCAGAGCTGGGGAGAGAACCCAGGAGTCCGGGCCCCACCCCCGCCCAGAGCCGGGCAGAGAACCCAGGAGTCAGGGCTCCACCCCCTCCCAGAGCCGGGCAGAGAACCCAGGAGCCCGGGCTCCACCCCCTCCCAGAGCCGGGGAGAGAACCCAGGAGTCCGGGCTCCCAGCCCCCACCCCGCTCTATCCTCTCTCTTTCCAGAACATCATCCGGAAGGTCAACGGGCAGAAGTTTGTCTATAAATTCGTCTCGTACCCGGAGCCGGCCGGCGTCGAGGGGGCCCGGGAGGACGGGACGCTCCGGCGAGTGGAGCCGGCCCTGGCTGAGCCCCGGCTGGGGGAGGGGAGCTCCGGGCCCCCCAAGTCCCTGCGTGGGGGGGGCATCCCCCGGAGTAGCCGTAACGAGTACATGCGCTCGGGTCTCTACTCCACCTTCACCATCCAGTCGCTGCAGGCGGCCCCCCCCGGGCGAGGGCCCCCCCACGACCCCCAGCCCTGTGCAGCAAGCCCACGGGGCCCCCCGACCTGCCCCCCGGGGAGATGGAGGAGATTCCCAGCTGGAGATCAGCATCGAGGGAGCAGTCGAGAGCGAACCACTGCAGGTGAGATGACCCTATGGCCCCGCCCCAGAGGTGGCTGCATCTCAGCAGCGGGCGAGCCGTCCCCATGTTGTGTTATATGCGGCTGTTCCCCAGCTGCCCCGCCCCAGCACTGGCTGCATTTCTCCGTCTTGCCCCCAGGTCATTGTGGTGCCGGAGCCCCTGGATGCAGAGTGCCCCCCCACAGAGGAGACGCCTCCGCGGGAGCCCGGGCTGCGGCCGGTGGTGGTGAAAGTGGAGGCACAGGGGGACACGGAGGGGTCCCCGTTCCTGGTTCTGATCGACTCGGGGGTGAAGCAGGAAGCCCCGCCCACCGAGGAGGGCCCCGGGGGGACGGAGGCGGAGCTCCTGGTGGGGGCGGGGCCTCAGGAGGAGAAGGGGGAGGGGGCGTCTGGGGGGCCCCCCAGCGAGGGGCACGGCCCGAAGGGGCGGAAGCCCAAGGACCTGGCATTGCCCTCCCTGCCCGGGCAGGAGAAGATCAGCACGGCCGGCGGCTCCCTGCTGCCGCCCACCACTGTGATCTCCACCCACGCACTAGTGAGTGCGGTTGTGGGGCGGGGCGGGACGGGAAGGGGCAGGGAATCTGTGGGGGAGGGGCCTGGGACATAGAGGGAGGGATCTGCGGGTGGGGGAGGGGCCTGGGACATTGGGGGAGGGATCTGTGGGTGGGGGAGGGGCCTAGGGGGAGGGATCTGTGGGGGAGGGGCCTGGGATGTAGGGGGAGGGATTTGTGGGTGGGGGAGGGGCCTGGGGCCTAGGGGGAGGGATCTGTGGGTGGGGGAGGGGCCTGGGGCCTAGGGGGAGGGGGTCTGTGGGTGTGGGAGGGGCGTGCGGCCTAGGGGGAGGGATCTGTGGGTGGGGGAAGGGCCTGAGGCATAGGGGGAGGGGTCTGTGGGTGGGGCCTCCAGGGGCAGGGCCCGGGGGATTGGAGGTGGGGAAGGGGTCCTTGGCGGGCAGGGGTTGTGGGGAGGGAGCTGGGGTTGGACGGGGGATGGGGTCTCTCTCTCTCTCTCTTACCCCCCCCCCCTCCTGTGCAGACCCCCGTCCTGCTGACCCCCAGCTCCCTGCCACCCACCATCCACTTCTGGAGCACCCTGAGCCCCATCGCACCACACAGCCCTGCCAAACTCTCCTTCCAGGTACGCAGCGGGCTGCGAGTCGGGAGTGAGGGGCACCGGCAGGGCTGGGGGGGAGCCCATGGCTGGGCTAGTGGGGGGGCTGCGGGTCGGGAGTGAGGGGCACCGGTAGGGCTGCGGGGGAGCCCAGGGCTGGGCTAGTGGGGTGCTGTGGGTCGGGAGTGAGGGGCACCGGTAGGGCTGCGGGGGAGCCCAGGGCTGGGCTAGTGGGGGGCTGCGGGTCGGGAGTGAGGGGCACCGGCAGGGCTGGGGGGGAGCCCATGGCTGGGCTAGTGGGGGGCTGCGGGTCGGGAGTGAGGGGCACCGGCAGGGCTGGGGGGGAGCCCAGGGCTGGGCTAGTGGGGGGCTGCGGGTCGGGAGTGAGGGGTACGGTTAGTGGGTGACTCCCCCACCTCTCCCCACAGTTTCCCTCTAATTCTGGTGGGCAAGTCCACATCCCCTCGCTGAGCGTGGACGGACTCTCCACTCCGGTCGTGCTGTCCCCGGGGCCTCAGAAGCCGTGAGTCCAGACGTCCGTCCGTCTCTCTCCGCTGCTCGCGGAGCTGGCTCGGGGAGCGCCCGTCCCGCACCTGGATTCTTGTCCCAGCCCTGCGGGACTATTTACCAGGGGGGCTGGATATGTCCGTGTCCTGCTTCGGACCGAGAGCCCCGCTTGGTGTCAGCGGTGGGATGCGCCTGCCGGCTCGTTTTAAATGGGAGCTGGAGCTCACCGCCATTCCGCCTCTAGGGGGCGCAATGTGGGACATTCCCCTTGGTGCTTGCTCGGCCTTGAGCTACACGCCCCCCGCCCCACACTTGGGGCCTTGCAGCTCTGACCCCATTTTTCCGGGGTAGTTGTGTTTATTCCCAGCCCGGGTGGCTAAGGGAGTATTTTCGATGTGGAAGGATACGTCCCTCAGGGACTGGGGTGTGGTTCGGCCGCTAGTTGTGGGGCTGATTTTATTTATTACCCGGGGCCTCCTGGCCCTGGTTTGAAACCCTCCGTGGGTAGCCCTTTGTCGGCCCTCCCCCTGCCATGGCCTCCTCGCAGCTCCTCTTTGTGCGGGCTCCACGTCGGCCATCTTTGTGTCCAGAGGGTAGCCGTGTCGGCCATGTTTGTTTTGGCTGGGGCAGGGGGTGTCGGCCATGTGTGTTTTGGCTGGACGGGCTGTGTGTGTGTGTGTCGGCCATCTTTGTTTGCGACACCCCACACGCCGCTCATCCCCGTGGTTCCGGTGGAGGAGGAAGTCCTGCTCCCCGCTTCTTGTTCCTTGATTCGAAGGTCAGAGGTCACCTCCTTGAGTCGCCGTAGAAACGGCAGGTGGAGGAAGTCCCGCCCTAGTTCCCTCCTGACGGTTGAAGGTCGCCTGTTCGTCACCGTGGAAATGGCTGAGAGGGAAGTCCCGCCCACTGATTTCAGGGGCCGTTTCCCTCCTCGCAAAGCCTGTTTCCTTGATTTATTTCCTGACGATCAAAGGTCACCGTGGAAGTGGCCGCAGAGGAGTCCCACCCGTCCGTCACCCCTTTCGTAGGGAGGATTCCTTCATTTGCCTCCCATTTGCTGCCTGGGAAATGACAGCAGAGGAAGTCCCGCCTTTGGAGGACCGTCGCCCTCTCGTTTCCTCACCTTGACTTCCTGCTGGCCAACGAGCGCCTCTTTGTGCAGCCATGGAAACGGCAAAGGAGGAAGTTCTGCCCTGTTTCCACTCTGCTACTTCCTGTTCAAAGCGCGCTGATTCTGTGGACATGGCAAAGGAGGAAGTCCCGCCTTATTAACCTCTCATCTACTTCCTGCACATCAAAGGCCACCTATTCTGTGGATGTGGCAAAGGAGGACGTCCCGCCTTATTAACCTCTCATCTACTTCCTGTGAGTCAAAGGCCACCTATTCTGTGGAAGGGGCAAAGGAGGAAGTCCTGCCCTTGTCACTGCTCTTGACTTCCTGTTAGTCCCACAGGGCCTGCACTGCATCATACGGGAAAGGGCTGCCTCGTCTTCTTGTTTTGATACCAAAATTTTCCGGGGCTGTGAGCTTCTTGCTCGAGATATAGATCTATATTTTTGTGGGGCCATCCCAAGGGGCTGAAATTTCCGAATGTCATTTATTTAGTGCCCTGCGGGATTCCCGGCTCCTTTCTATTTTTCAGAGAGTATATTGATATTATTGCGCTACGTGCATTGATCATATACAAACCTACGGGGCTCGGCGGTAATTACCTGCCGGGCCGTCTTTTTTAATATATAAAATGGTTCTATTTTTGAATGGGGAAGCGGGGGGGCTTTTACAACGAAAGTGGGGGAATTGGACGGGGGGGGGGAGTGACCTCCCTGGATTTAGGGGAGGGATTCAGAGAGCGATCGGAGGCAGTAACGCGCATCCGGGAAGGTGGCGTCAGCTGAATGGGGGCAGGAGGGGGGGGCGTGATTGGACGGCAATTGTTGGCCGTGGCCTGGTTTTCCCGCTAATTGGCCAACGGACACCTTTGTTCTTGAAAGGCAATGTCGTCCCCCTCTCTGGGGTGACCCTCCTCCTTCCCCTCGGGGCAGTTTTGAACCATCATAATCATGCTGGTTTGCACTGGCAGGGCCCCTCGGCTCTGGCCATGTCTGGCGCATCGGGCACTTTGGACGACCTGGGAGAGACTGGCGAGGCACCCAGGAGCGGCTTCACAGAGACCGAGCTGGGCCGAACCCCTGCACCAGCCATGGCTGAGCCAAGAGCCAAGCACAGGGAGGCCAGGAGGGCCCCGGCGAAGCCCCAGCTGAGACACGCCAACGATGAGTTGAACATGTGGTGCTGATGAGCCATGAATAAAACACATGCAACACGTGAGTAAACCACGAGGAGCCGACGTGTAAACCACGGGTCAATCACGTGTGAAATAGGGGAAAGTCATGAGTAAGCCATGTGTAAACCACGTGTAACCCATGAGTAAACCACAAGTAACCCATGAGCAGAACACATGGGCAGTGAGCGGACCCCACGTGCTCTCTCTGCCGGCTCGCCAGGTTTTCAGAGCCGTTCTCTGCCGTGGGGGAGAGCCCCTGGCCCTGGTTTTACCCTCCGCGGCTCGCCCACGGGGATCGCCAGCTGCCATACCCTGGCGCGCCCTCCGTCCTGAAGCCGCAACTTGGGGAGGTTGAGTTTTTAGCTTCCTATGGGGCAAGGAGGGAGCAGTTGGGGGGTGGGGTGGCCAGGGGAGCCAGTGGGGATCCGGGCCTGGCTGGCAACTGATGTGGTTTGGAGATTTCCAGCCTGGGGAATTTATCTAACCATGTATTGACCCTGTGGCCAGAATGGGGATTGGAGCCTGGGATCCTACCGTGGTGTGCATGAGTGGATCCCGGGATCCTACCACGTGGCGTGGGAGTGGATCCCGGGATCCCACTGTGGTGTGCTGAAGTGGATCCTGGGATCTTGCCGTGCAGTGTGGGAGTGGGTCCCAGGATCCCACCGCGGTGTGCATGAGTGGATCCCAGGATCCCACTGTGGTGTGCATGAGTGGATCCCAGGATCCTACTGTGCAGTGTGGGAGTGGATCCCAGGATCCCACAGTGGTGTGCATGAGTGGATCCCTGGATCCTACGGTGCAGTGTGGGCGTGGATCCCATGAGCCTGCCATGGATGTGGGACAGTAGATCCCAGGAACCATGTGGGAGCTGATGCTGGGATCCTGTCACGCCAAACTGCAGCAGATCCCAGTATCCTGCCGTGCTGGGGTGGATCCAAAGGCAGCAGCCCCCCCCCCCGTCCTCTGTTCTTCCCCATCCGTGTCCCTGTCTCTGCCTTGTTAAACCCCTCCCCCCAGCCCTGCCCCCGCCCCATCTGTCCTCCCCCAGGGTGGGGTGGGGTTTGCGCTCGGTGAGACGACTCCCCCTGGTGACCCTGCCCTGTAAATAAATCTATTTTTAAATGATCTAATCGGCCTCCTTTGTCTCTCGGCTGGGGGTAGGTGTGGGGGGGGCACCGTGGGTCAGGACCCTGGCAGAGGGGGGGTATGAAGCGGCTGGGCAGGTTGGCAATGCGGGGTGGAGACCGAGACTCTCAGGGCCCTGGCGGGGGGCAGGGATAAACTGTGGGGGGGGCAGTGTGTTTGCGGGGGGGATATGGCTGGAGGTTGCTGACCCCCCCCCCCCCCCCCGTCAGCTCCCGGCCTCAAGACGCTTGTCACGGCGGGGGCATGGCTGGGCCTGGGGCGATCCACTGGGGAGGGGTCAGGGGGGCGCGAAGGGGCAAAGCCAGCCTGGGACGGCGGCGTCGGCGGGCGCGAGGAATGAGCCCCCCGGGCCCTGCCCCGAGGGGCGCCCGGCGTCTCCGGCCCGGCTGCTTTTCTAGCCAGCACAGCTCTGGGTACGGATTGGGGGGGGGGGGGGCAGACGAGCTGCTCACGATGGGCCCCTCTGGGCTGGGGAGCCCGGACGCCGAGCTGAGCCACGCAAACGCCAGGGGCGTGGCCGGGGGCTCTGGGTTTGGGCCCCCTCGTCCGCCCGCAGGGGCTTGCTGGGCACCTTGCCTGTGGGCCGGGGCACCTGACCCAGGCCTCAGGGAACTAAGGGGGTGGGGGGTGGGGCTGGCAGGGGGCTGCAGGTCGGGAGTGAGGGGCACCAGCAGAGCTGGGGAGGGGGGGAAATCTCATTTCTCGCACCCCCACCTTCGCTCTGAGCCAAGCAGTCTGGATGGGAGCCGGCGCCCGCTGGAGGGGACAGACCCCAGCCCCATTCCCCGCCCCCCGGAGCCAGCCAGTCCCTGCCCTGGGGCCGGATGGGAGCTGGCGTCCCCCAGAGGAGCAGGCTGGCCCCACGGCGCTGAGCGGGGCAGGGGGCGGGGACGTACCATCTCCTCAATGACACAGACAAAAACCCACATTTCTTCTTCCAACTCCAGAGCTTTATTCTGCAGCCCCCCCCCCCCCCCGCTGGTCTCCAGCGGCTACAGCCCCTCATCCCTTGGTCCTGGGGTGTGGGGGGGCCCAGTTCCCCCTCCCCACCCCCTGCGTGCCTGCGACAACTCCGCGGCGAGGCCTTGGGAAAGAGGCGCCTTTGTGCTACTTCTGTGGAGAGGGTGTAGAGATTGGGGGGGGGGTGATTGGGTGAGGGGCAGCTCCCCCTTGACACCCCAAATATAGGCCTGGGGGGGGGTGCATGGAGGCAGGGTTTGGGGCAGTGATGTGCCCTCCCCCTTCCAAATTTTTCCATGTGTCACCCGGGTTCAGGGCTGCCAAAGGCATGTCTTGGAGGTGTCGATGTGGGGGGCCGGAGGGGGGTGGGGAGGGGCAGGGGGTTCCCCCTCCACCTCCCCCAGGCTGATGGGGGGGGTAGATCTCGCCGAGGGGGAGGGCGGCTGGGGGGCTGCCTGTAGGGCTTGAGGGCGGCCCGGCAGCCCAGTTCCCTCAGTCGCCGGCCAGCGTAGCGGGCCAGCATCACCGCGCACGGGGCCGCCAGCAGCGAGCCCGTCACGGCCGCCAGGGCCCCGGCCCCCGCCCCGCCAGCCCCAGCCACGTTCAGGCAGGCCCCCTGCATGCTTGGGGACGGGGGCACTGGGGCAGAGGCGGTTGCGAGGGAGGATGCCGCGGTTGCCGTAGCAGATACAGTTGCTAAGGAAGATGCAGCAGTTGCTAGAGAGGATCCGGTTGCTAGGGAGGCGGCGGTTGCTATGGAGGAAGCGGGGAGGCGGTGGTTGCTGTGGAGAAGGATGCGGTTGCTAGGGAGGCCGGTGCTCCGGAGGATGCTGTTGCTATGGAGGAGGGCGATGCTGCGGTCGCCGGGGAGGACGCTGTGGTCGCCGGGGGCGATGCCACGGTCGCCGGGGTGAGCGTCTCCGTGGCCACCAGGGTCAGGCAGATCTCATAGCGCGTGGCCGGCTGCAGGTGCGTCAGGTTGACCTGCTGACTGTCCAGCGGCACCTGGGCCGTGTAGCGGCAGTGGGGGCTGTGGAGGTGCACAGTGGCCGAGGCCCAGCGGGGGCTGGGGGGCCAGTGAGGCCCTGTGGGGGGGGCCCCACGGCGACCTGTCCCCCGCAGTCCACCACAAATGGACCTTCTTGGTGAGCAAGGCTGGGCCGGCCCGGCCCCCCGCCTGGGCCAGGTGGGACTCGGTGAGGTTGGGCAGATCGCGTTGCTTTGCAGCGGCAGGAGCTGGGTGTCCGGGGCCAGGCCGGGCAGCAGCCGGGGCAGCAGCAGGTCGTTACAGTCCACGGGGCGGGGCCGGGCTGTAGACGGACTGCGGCGTGAACCAGGGCCGGGGGTGGCACACGCACGGCGGCCGGCAGGGGGCTGGCCTGGAGCAGCAGGACCCGGAGGAGCATCCTGGCCCCGGGCCGGCTGGCGGCCCCCCTGGAGGAGGGGGCGCCGAGGGGAGCGGGGTGCGGCCGGCGGAGGAGACGTTACGGGAGCCGGCATCCCAGGGGCATCTGGGAAAGAGGGAGGGAGACACATCAATGGACACCGGGGCGGAGAGCCCCCCCCCCCCCCCGGCGCACCCAAGCGCCCGGCCCTGGCTGCCAGGGGAGAACCCTGTGCTGAGCCCCCCCACACTGCTCCCTGCCCCACGGTGCCCCCCCAGTCCGGCCTTGCCTGCCAGGGGAGAGCCCTGGGCCGAGTCCCCCACCCTGATCCCTGCCGCACAGCACCCCCCAGCACCTGGCCCTGACTGCCAGGGGAGAGCACCCCCTACCCAGCCCCCCGCCCTGCTCCCCACCCCATGGCCCCCCCCCCGTGCCCGGCCCTGCCTGCTGTTGTCGGGGGATGGGTGTTTCCGCCCCCACCCAGGGCGCTACGCCCCCCAATCTGTCCTTTCCAGGCGGCAGGTGGGGAGTTGCTGGCATAGGGGGCTGGCAGCAGCAGGGAATGCTGGGTAATTGCTGACCTACTTAAATCACTGCAAAGCACCAGCTCCCCCCCCCCCCCCCGCCGCAGAGCCCCCCCCCCCATCTCCCGGCCACTCCCTTCAGCACCACACAGGGGAGGGGTTGGGGGGGCCGCAATCCTAACCTGTAGCTCATAGGGAATGAGGGGCACCGGCAGGGCTGGGGGGAGCCCAGGGGGCTGCGGGTCGGGAGTGAGGGGCACCGGCAGGGCTGGGGGGAGCCCAGGGGGCTGCGGGTCGGGAGTGAGGGGCACCGGCAGGGCTGGGGGCATAAGGCCTGGATGCCAGGCGTTGGGGGGCGGGGGTGTGATTTGCTTCCAGCCTGGAGCAGCAGCAACAGAAGCCAAACGTCATGAAGGGGCGTCTAAAAATAGACCCACCAGAGAATGGGGGTTGGGGTGGAGGCGCATTAGCTGTGGGCTCCCCCCAGCCCTGCCGGTGTCCCTCACTCCCGACCCGCAGCCCCCTGGGCTCCCCCCCAGCTCTGCCGGTGCCCCTCACTCCCGACCCGCAGCCCCCTGGGCTCCCCCCCGCTCTGCCGGTGCCCCTCACTCCCGACCCGCAGCCCCCTGGACTCCCCCCCAGCTCTGCCGGTGCCCCTCACTCCCGACCCGCAGCCCCCTGGGCTCCCCCCAGCGCTGCCCCATGGCTGCATTCGCAGGCTCTGTGCTGTGGGGCTGCTGGGGGAGGCCGGGAGCAGGAAACAGCTTAAAAAACAAAAACAAAGGATCAAAAGGAAAGTGCAGAGATGGGGGGGGCAGGGCTGGGAGCCAGGACTCCTGGGTCCTCTCCCCGCTCTGGGAGGGCAGTGGGGTCTAGTGGTTAGAGCAGGGGGGGCTGGGAGCCAGGACTCCTGGGTTCTCTCCCCGCTCTGGGAGGGCAGTGGGGTCTAGTGGTTAGAGCAAGGGGGGCTGGGAGCCAGGACTCCTGGGTTCTCTCCCCGGCTTGGGGGGGCGGGGGTGGGAATCTTACGCCCACAGTTGCCTGGTTTCCCGTTCCAGGGTCTGACAGTTGGGAGCAGGACGCTCATGAATATTGATGAGGCTCTTGAATAATCGAGCCAGTTCCCAGAAGCCCCTGCTCTGGGCGGGGCGGGGGGAGGCTGAGAAATGGGGGCGTCTGCCTGGGTGTGCCCGGGGGTGCCCCTGCTGGATAGCCGGTGTGTGGGCTCCCGTCGGGCACTGGGCCTGTCCCGTCTAGGGGGCGCCGGGTCTGATTTGCTCTCAGATACCTTTATAGAGAGATGGTCGGGTCGGTGAATGGATAGAGAATGGGTGGGTAGGGATGGATCGATGGGGGGTGGGGGGACGGACAGATGGGGCACAGGGGGTTAGACGGGGGGTAGGGGGACGGAGGGACAGATGGGGCATAGGGAGATCGATGGGGAGTAGGGGGATGGATGGGGAGTAGGGGGATGGATGGGGCATAGGGGATCGATGGGGAGTAGGGGGACGGAGGGACAGATGGGGCATAGGGAGATCGATGGGGTGCAGGGGGATGGATGGGGCATAGGGGATCGATGGGGAGTAGGGGGATGGATGGGGCATAGGGGGATGGATGGGGCATAGGGGGATCGATGGGGTGCAGGGGGACGGATGGGGCATAGGGGATCGATGGGGTGCAGGGGGATGGATGGGGAGTAGGGGGATCGATGGGGTGCAGGGGGACGGATGGGACATAGGGAGATCGATGGGGTGCAGGGGGACGGATGGGGCATAGGGGGATCGATGGGGTCCAGGGGGACGGATGGGGCATAGGGGGATCGATGGGGTGTAGGCGGACGGACGGATGGGGTGTAGGGGGGTGGATGGGGTGTAGGGGAATGGACGGATGGGACATAGGGGGATCGATGGGGTGCAGGGGGACGGACGGCTGGGACATAGGGAGATCGATGGGGTGTAGGGGGATGGATGGGGAGTAGGGGGATCAATGGGGTGTAGGGGGATCGATGGGACATAGGGGGATCAATGGGGTGCAGGGGGATCGATGGGACATAGGGAGATCGATGGGGTGTAGGGGGATGGATGGGGAGTAGGGGGATCGATGGGGTGTAGGGGGATGGATGGGGAGTAGGGGGATGGATGGGGAGTAGGGGGATGGATGGGGAGTAGGGGGATCGATGGGGCATAGGGGGATGGATGGGGCATAGGGGGATCGATGGGGTGCAGGGGGGTGGATGGGGAGTAGGGGGATCGATGGGGTGCAGGGGGGTGGATGGGGAGTAGGGGGATCGATGGGGTGCAGGGGGATGGATGGGGCATAGGGAGATCGATGGGGTGTAGGGGGGTGGATGGGGAGTAGGGGGATCGATGGGGTGCAGGGGGACGGATGGGGAGTAGGGGGATCGATGGGGTGCAGGGGGACGGATGGGGAGTAGGGGGATCGATGGGGTGTAGGGGGATGGATGGGACATAGGGGGATCGATGGGGTGCAGGGGGATGGATGGGGAGTAGGGGGATCGATGGGGTGTAGGGGGATGGATGGGACATAGGGGGATCGATGGGGTGTAGGGGGACGGACGGATGGGACATAGGGAGATCGATGGGGTGCAGGGGGATGGATGGGGAGTAGGGAGATCGATGGGGTGTAGGGGGGTGGATGGGGAGTAGGGGGATCGATGGGATGTGGGGGACGGACGGATGGGACATAGGGGGATCGATGGGGTGCAGGGGGATGGATGGGGAGTAGGGGGATGGATAGATGGATGGATGGATGACAGGTAGACAGAGGAGATTTGTGTTACTCCTGGGGGAATTCTGCGCCAAAGAATTAAAAATTCTGCGCCAATAAAATAAAATAAAAATTCTGCGCACAATATTTTAAGATTCTGCACATTTTATTTGTCAGATAAATGTGGAGGCTCCAGCCGGGCATTGGGGCGCTCCGGCCCCCCGGCTGCACGGAGGTGGGAGATCACAGTGCCCCCCCTTCCCCCACCCCTGCCCGGGGACACGGACTCAGCGGTGAGGCTGCACCCAACCCTGACACCGCGCAAGGACTGGGCCTGCCCCAGAAACACCCCAGGTGTGGGCAGGCCGGATCCAAGTGTGGAGGGGCGCAGTGTGGGGGGGATCCAGGTGGGGGGGGGAGCAGGTTCTGTGTGGGTGCGGGCGGCTCAGTGGGGGATCCGGGTGCGGGGCAGGTCTGGATGCACGGGGGCTTGTTGGGGGGTTCTGGGTGCGACTGGGTGCGATGGTAATGGGGCTCAGCGGGGGGGCGGTCTGGGTGTGGGGGGCTCCAGATGCTGGGGGAGTGAGGGGATCTAGGTGCAGCTTGTTGGGGCTCGGTGGGATGGGGATCCGGGTGCAGGTGGCTGTACAGGGATCCCTCCCCCTGCAGTTGAGGAGTGATGGGTGCAGGAAGCGCGGGGGGGGGGAGGGGTGTTTGCAGAGCTTCGTACAGCTGGGGGAGAAATCTGGGGGTGGGACTGACCCAGCCCCGGATGCTGTCAGAGGCAGAGGAAGTGCCGTCTTCCCCAGCCCAGCTGGGATTAGCAGCTGAGCCAGGCACAGGGTAGGAGCTGGGTCTTCCCCAGTCCCGCCCTCTGCCCCACAGTGATTCACCTCCCTGACGGCTGCCCTGGGCACCCGAAACATACTGCTGGGGAGGGTCATGTGACTGCTCTTGTGTCTTCCCTTCGCTTCCCTGTCAGAAAGTCATTTTTCTGTGGGGAAGCAAAGAAATCTGCGGGAGACATAAATTCTGTGCATGCGCAGTGGTGTAGAATTCCCCCAGGAATAGTGTGGGGATAGATAGATAGATAGATAGATAGATCGATGATGGGGTAGATGGGGATGGATGGATGGGTACATACATGGGATAGTTGGGGATGGATAGATGGGTAGATACATGGGATAGATGGGGATGGATGGACGGTAGATGGAGGGGTTGTATTTGGGGGCGGATGGATAGGTGGGGTTAACGGGATAGGTAAAGGTAGATATAGAAGGGGTTATTAGGTAGATAGATATAGGTATATATAGAGAGAGAGGCGATAGGTAGATAGATATAGAGGGGCTTATTGGGATGGATGGATGGGTAGATACATGGGGTAGATGGGGATGGAAGGATGGGTAGATGGAGGGGTTGTATTTGGGGGTGGATAGGTAGGTGGGGTTAGCGGGATAGGTAGGTAGATAGAGATGGGGTAGATGGGGATGGATGGGTAGATACATGGGGTAGATGGGGTTGTATTTGGGGGCGGATGGGTAGGTGGGGTTAGCAGGATAGGTAGGTAGATAGAGATGGGGTAGATGGGGATGGATGGGTAGATACATGGGGTAGATGGGGTTGTATTTGGGGGTGGATGGGTAGGTGGGGTTAGCGGGATAGGTAGGTAGATAGAGATGGGGTAGATGGGGATGGATGGGTAGATACATGGGGTAGATAGGGTTGTATTTGGGGGTGGATGGGTAGGTGGGGTTAGCGGGATAGGTAGGTAGATAGAGATGGGGTAGATGGGGATGGATGGGTAGATACATGGGGTAGATGGGGTTGTATTTGGGGGCGGATGGGTAGGTGGGGTTAGCGGGATAGGTAGGTAGATAGAGATGAGGTAGATGGGGATGGATGGGTAGGTACATGGGGTAGATGGGGTTGTATTTGGGGGTGGATGGGTAGGTGGGGTTAGCGGGATGGGTAGGTAGATAGAGATGGTGTAGATGGGGATGGATGGGTAGGTACATGGGGTAGATGGGGTTGTATTTGGGGGCGGATGGGTAGGTGGGGTTAGCGGGATAGGTAGGTAGATAGAGATGGGATGGATGCGGATGGACGTGGGGGCGGATGGGTAGGTGGGGTTAGCGGGATAGGTAGGTAGATAGAGATGGCGTAGATGGGGATGGATGGGTAGATACATGGGGTAGATGGGGTTGTATTTGGGGGCGGATGGGTAGGTGGGGTTAGCGGGATAGGTAGGTAGATAGAGATGGGATGGATGGGGATGGATGGGTAGATACATGGGGTAGATCGGGTTGTATTTGGGGGCGGATGGGTAGGTGGGGTTAGCGGGATAGGTAGGTAGATAGAGATGGGGTAGATGGGGATGGATGGGTAGGTACATGGGGTAGATGGGGTTGTATTTGGGGGCGGATGGGTAGGTGGGGTTAGCGGGATAGGTAAGTAGATAGAGATGGGATGGATGGGGATGGATGGGTAGATACATGGTGTAGATGGGGTTGTATTTGGGGGCGGATGGGTAGGTGGGGTTAGCGGGATAGGTAGGTAGATAGAGATGGGGTAGATGGGGATGGATGGGTAGATACATGGGGTAGATGGGGTTGTATTTGGGGGCGGATGGGTAGGTGGGGTTAGCGGGATAGGTAGGTAGATAGAGATGGGGTAGATGGGGATGGATGGGTAGGTACATGGGGTAGATGGGGTTGCATTTGGGGGTGGATGGGTAGGTGGGGTTAGCGGGATAGGTAGGTAGATAGAGATGGGGTAGATGGGGATGGATGGGTAGATACATGGGGTAGATAGGGTTGTATTTGGGGGTGGATGGGTAGGTGGGGTTAGCGGGATAGGTAGGTAGATAGAGATGGGGTAGATGGGGATGGATGGGTAGATACATGGGGTAGATGGGGTTGTATTTGGGGGCGGATGGGTAGGTGGGGTTAGCGGGATAGGTAGGTAGATAGAGATGAGGTAGATGGGGATGGATGGGTAGGTACATGGGGTAGATGGGGTTGTATTTGGGGGTGGATGGGTAGGTGGGGTTAGCGGGATGGGTAGGTAGATAGAGATGGTGTAGATGGGGATGGATGGGTAGGTACATGGGGTAGATGGGGTTGTATTTGGGGGCGGATGGGTAGGTGGGGTTAGCGGGATAGGTAGGTAGATAGAGATGGGATGGATGCGGATGGACGTGGGGGCGGATGGGTAGGTGGGGTTAGCGGGATAGGTAGGTAGATAGAGATGGCGTAGATGGGGATGGATGGGTAGATACATGGGGTAGATGGGGTTGTATTTGGGGGCGGATGGGTAGGTGGGGTTAGCGGGATAGGTAGGTAGATAGAGATGGGATGGATGGGGATGGATGGGTAGATACATGGGGTAGATCGGGTTGTATTTGGGGGCGGATGGGTAGGTGGGGTTAGCGGGATAGGTAGGTAGATAGAGATGGGGTAGATGGGGATGGATGGGTAGGTACATGGGGTAGATGGGGTTGTATTTGGGGGCGGATGGGTAGGTGGGGTTAGCGGGATAGGTAAGTAGATAGAGATGGGATGGATGGGGATGGATGGGTAGATACATGGTGTAGATGGGGTTGTATTTGGGGGCGGATGGGTAGGTGGGGTTAGCGGGATAGGTAGGTAGATAGAGATGGGGTAGATGGGGATGGATGGGTAGATACATGGGGTAGATGGGGTTGTATTTGGGGGCGGATGGGTAGGTGGGGTTAGCGGGATAGGTAGGTAGATAGAGATGGGGTAGATGGGGATGGATGGGTAGGTACATGGGGTAGATGGGGTTGCATTTGGGGGCGGATGGGTAGGTGGGGTTAGCGGGAGAGGTAGGTAGATAGAGATGGGGTAGGTGGGGAGGGATGTGGGGGAGGATCGGTAGGTGGGGTTAGCGGGATAGGTAGGTAGATTGAGATGGGGTAGATGGGGATGGATGGGTAGATACATGGGGTAGATGGGGTTGTATTTGGGGGCGGATGGGTAGGTGGGGTTAGCGGGATAGGTAGGTAGATAGAGATGGGGTAGATGGGGATGGATGGGTAGATACATGGGGTAGATGGGGTTGTATTTGGGGGCGGATGGTAGGTGGGGTTAGCGGGATAGGTAGGTAGATAGAGATGGGGTAGATGGGGATGGATGGGTAGGTACATGGGGTAGATGGGGTTGTATTTGGGGGCGGATGGTAGGTGGGGTTAGCGGGATAGGTAGGTAGATAGAGATGGGGTAGATGGGGATGGATGGGTAGGTACATGGGGTAGATGGGGTTGTATTTGGGGGCGGATGGGTAGGTGGGGTTAGCGGGAGAGGTAGGTAGATAGAGATGGGGTAGGTGGGGAGGGATGTGGGGGAGGATCGGTAGGTGGGGTTAGCGGGATAGGTAGGTAGATTGAGATGGGATGGATGCGGATGGACGTGGGGGCGGATGGGTAGGTGGGGTTAGCGGGATAGGTAGGTAGATAGAGATGGGATGGTTGGGGATGGACGTGGGGGTGGATGGGTAGGTGGGGGTGGATGGGTAGGTGGGGTTAGCGGGATAGGTAGGTAGATAGAGATGGGGTAGGTGGGGAGGGACGTGGGGGTGGATCGGTAGGTGGGGTTAACGGGAAGGGTAGGTAGATAGAGATGGGGTAGGTGGGGAGGGATGTGGGGGAGGATCGGTAGGTGGGGTTAGCGGGATAGGTAGGTAGATTGAGATGGGATGGTTGGGGATGGACGTGGGGGTGGATGGGTAGGTGGGGTTAGCGGGATAGGTAGGTAGATAGAGATGGGGTAGGTGGGGAGGGACGTGGGGGTGGATGGGTAGGTGGGGTTAGCGGGATAGGTAGGTAGATAGAGATGGGGTAGGTGGGGCGGGACGTGGGGGCGGATGGGTAGGTGGGGTTAGCGGGATAGGTAGGTAGATAGAGATGGGGTAGGTGGGGCGGGACATGGGGGAGGATCGGTAGGTGGGGTTAGCGGGATAGGTAGGTAGATACATGGGGTAGATGGGGTTGTATTTGGGGGCGGATGGGTAGGTGGGGTTAGCAGGATAGGTAGGTAGATAGAGATGGGATGGATGGGGATGGACGTGGGGGCGGATGGGTAGCTGGGGTTAGCGGGATAGGTAGGTAGATAGAGATGGGGTAGATGGGGATGGATGGGTAGATACATGGGGTAGATGGGGTTGTATTTGGGGGCGGATGGGTAGGTGGGGTTAGCGGGATAGGTAGGTAGATAGAGATGGGGTAGATGGGGATGGATGGGTAGATACATGGGGTAGATGGGGTTGTATTTGGGGGCGGATGGGTAGGTGGGGTTAGCGGGATAGGTAGGTAGATAGAGATGGGATGGTTGGGGATGGACGTGGGGGTGGATGGGTAGGTGGGGTTAGCGGGATAGGTAGGTAGATAGAGATGGGGTAGGTGGGGAGGGACGTGGGGGCGGATCGGTAGGTGGGGTTTGCGGGATAGGTAGGTAGATAGAGATGGGGTAGGTGGGGAGGGACGTGGGGGCGGATCGGTAGGTGGGGTTAGCGGGATAGGTAGGTAGATAGAGATGGGGTAGGTGGGGAGGGACGTGGGGGCGGATGGGTAGGTGGGGTTAGCGGGATAGGTAGGTAGATAGAGATGGGATGGTTGGGGATGGACGTGGGGGTGGATGGGTAGGTGGGGTTAACGGGAAGGGTAGGTAGATAGAGATGGGATGGTTGGGGATGGACGTGGGGGTGGATGGGTAGGTGGGGTTAACGGGATAGGTAGGTAGATAGAGATGGGGTAGGTGGGGAGGGACGTGGGGGCGGATGGGTAGGTGGGGTTAACGGGAAGGGTAGGTAGATAGAGATGGGGTAGGTGGGGAGGGACGTGGGGGCGGATCGGTAGGTGGGGTTAACGGGAAGGGTAGGTAGATAGAGATGGGGTAGGTGGGGATGGACGTGGGGGTGGATGGGTAGGTGGGGTTAGCGGGATAGGTAGGTAGATAGAGATGGGGTAGATGGGGAGGGACGTGGGGGCGGATGGGTAGGTGGGGTTAACGGGAAGGGTAGGTAGATAGAGATGGGGTAGGTGGGGAGGGACGTGGGGGCGGATCGGTAGGTGGGGTTAACGGGAAGGGTAGGTAGATAGAGATGGGGTAGGTGGGGATGGACGTGGGGGTGGATGGGTAGGTGGGGTTAGCGGGATAGGTAGGTAGATAGAGATGGGATGGTTGGGGATGGACGTGGGGGTGGATGGGTAGGTGGGGTTAGCGGGATAGGTAGGTAGATAGAGATGGGGTAGGTGGGGAGGGACGTGGGGGCGGATGGGTAGGTGGGGTTAACGGGAAGGGTAGGTAGATAGAGATGGGGTAGGTGGGGAGGGACGTGGGGGCGGATCGGTAGGTGGGGTTAGCGGGATAGGTAGGTAGATAGAGATGGGATGGTTGGGGATGGACGTGGGGGTGGATGGGTAGATACATGGGGTAGATGGGGTTGTATTTGGGGGTGGATGGGTAGGTGGGGTTAGCGGGATAGGTAGGTAGATAGAGATGGGGTAGGTGGGGCGGGACGTGGGGGTGGATGGGTAGGTGGGGTTAACGGGAAGGGTAGGTAGATAGAGATGGGGTAGGTGGGGCGGGACGTGGGGGCGGATGGGTAGGTGGGGTTAACGGGAAGGGTAGGTAGATAGAGATGGGGTAGGTGGGGAGGGACGTGGGGGAGGATCGGTAGGTGGGGTTAGCGGGATAGGTAGGTAGATAGAGATGGGGTAGGTGGGGCGGGACGTGGGGGCAGATCGGTAGGTGGGGTTAACGGGAAGGGTAGGTAGATAGAGATGGGGTAGGTGGGGAGGGACGTGGGGGAGGATCGGTAGGTGGGGTTAGCGGGATAGGTAGGTAGATAGAGATGGGGTAGGTGGGGCGGGACGTGGGGGCAGATCGGTAGGTGGTTAACGGGAAGGGTAGACAGATGCTGTCTCTGCCGTTTCCTACGCTGCTTTCCAGGCTTTCCCCTGGCTCTGGCTGACTCCGAAGGCCCCAGGGGAGGGTCGGGGACAGAAAACGACCCCCGCTCGTGGGGTTCCTAGCGCTGAGCTGCCGTGGGGGGAGCTGGAGACGAAACGGCTCTCGGGGCCCAGCTCCTTATTCTGCTCAAGTTGGAGAAAGAAACGTTGGCGTGTGCCAGCGATGGGCGGCATCTGGGAGCCACTTCCCGGGGAGCAAAGACAAGATGTGGGGGGAAATACCCCGGGGACCCTGCGTACACTCTGGGAGGGGACACTCCCAGCCCCCCTGCTCTACCCACTAGACCCCACTCCCCTCCCAGAGCCAGGGGGAGAACCCAGGAGTCCTGGCTCCCAGCCCCCCTGCTCTACCCACTAGACCCCACTCCCCTCCCAGAGCCAGGGGGAGAACCCAGGAGTCCTGGCTCCCAGCCCCGCCCTCGCTACCCACTGACTCAAACTTTCTCTTTGGGGTTTGTTCTGATCATTCACAACAGCTGTGACGAGGTCAGTTTGGTCTGAGACCCCTGATCCCAGCCCCCCGCCCCAACGCCCCCAACCTGTGACCCCCCCCCCCCAACTGCACTATATTCAAGAATGGAGAGTGGGGGGCGGGGGATCCTCAGGGGGGAGTGAAGGAAACTTTCAAACCCAAGCTGGGGGCTCGCCCTTCCCCCCATGCCCCGTCCTTCCCAAGGGATCATCAGAGCTCATTAGCAGAGAGCACTAATTGGAGAGAGACACGGAGGTGTGGGCCGGACAGACATACGGAGGGAGGGAGGGATGGACAGGCGACCGGTGGGGTGGAGGGACGGGTGGAGGGATGGACGGACGGATGGATGGTGTGGTGGGTGGACGGATGGACAGACAGACGGCACAGTGGGTGGATGGACAGACAGGTGGACGCAGATGGACTGATGAACAGATGGACAGATGGACGGCATGGCGGGCGGACGAATGGACGGCGTGGTGGGTGGACAGACAGATGGAAGCAGGGACAGACAGATGGACAGACAGACGAGTGCACGGACGGTGTGCTGGATGGATGGATGGACAGACGGGTGGACGGACACGCGGTGTGTGGACAGACGGATGGATGACAGACAGCAAGTGTGAAAAATCGGGACGGGGTTGGGGGTAATAGGAGCCTATATAAGAAAAAGACCCAAAAATCGGGACTGTCCCTATAAAATTGGGACATCTGGTCACCCTATGCACGGATGGGTGGCTGGACGGACAGACGGGTGATGGACAGATAGATGGGTGATGGACAGGCGGGTGATGGACAGACAGGCGGGTGATGGACAGGTGGTGGCTGGACAGACAGGCGGGTGATGGACAGACAGGCGGGTGATGGACAGGTGGTGGCTGGACAGACAGGCGGGTGATGGACAGACAGGCAGGTGATGGACGGACAGGCGGGTGATGGACGGACAGGCGGGTGATGGACAGGTGGTGGCTGGACAGACAGGCGGGTGATGGACAGACAGGCGGGTGATGGACAGACAGGCGGGTGATGGACAGGTGGATGATGGACAGGTGGTGGGTGGACAGACAGGCGGGTGATGGACAGGTGGTGGCTGGACAGACAGGCGGGTGATGGACAGACAGGCGGGTGATGGACGGACAGGCGGGTGATGGACAGGTGGTGGCTGGACAGACAGGCGGGTGATGGACAGACAGGCGGGTGATGGACAGACAGGTGGATGATGGACAGGTGGTGGCTGGACAGACAGGCGGGTGATGGACAGGCGGGTGATGGACAGACAGGCGGGTGATGGACGGACAGGCGGGTGATGGACGGACAGACAGGTGATGGACAGGCGGCCGTCGGGGCGGGCAGGGATTGCAGGGGGAGACCCAGGGAGGCGGCTCCGCCCCCCCACTCACCTGGCGCTCGGGCTGCCCCGGCTCCCACACCCCTCGCGGAGTCCCGGCACCAGCTGCTGGGGGTGGGGAGGAAACAGCCTGGCCACGCCCCCCGGGTGACGGAGAGGCCGCTCCGGCCAATGCGGGACGAGGGGCCGCCCACAAGGAGACCACATCGAAATGGGGAGCAGGGTGACGTCATGCGGGAGCGGCTCAGTCCTTGGCGGGTGACAAAACTGGGCGGGGCTGGGAGCCCGGACTCCTGGGTTCTTTCCCCGGCTCTGGGAGGGGAGTGGGGTCTAGTGGTTAGAGCAGGGCGGGGCTGGGAGCCCGGACTCCTGGGTTCTCGCCCCGGGGCTGGAAGGGGAGTGGGGTCTGGTGGTTAGAGCAGCGGGGGCTGGGAGCCCGGACTCCTGGGTTCTCGCCCCGGGGCTGGGAGGGGAGTGGGGGTCTGGTGGTTAGAGCAGGGGGGGCTGGGAGCCAGGACTCCTGGGTTCTCTCCCCGGCTCTGGGAAGGGCTGGGAGCCCGGACTCCTGGGTTCATTCTGTCCCATTCCCCCATAGCGAGGAGCCTGTAGGATTCACAGGGGTGACGCTGCCAGATGATTTCCAGGGATTCACTCCCCGCTTTTCTGTCCCTGAGGGAGGGGGAGATACACACACACACACACACACCCCGTTCTGGGAACCTGCCCCCTCAGGGAACCCGGTGGGGCAGGGTGGGGGGTGTTGGTGTTTCCAGGAGGGCAGCTGCAGGGAGTTAACTCTGTTGGTGCCCCTCACTCCTGACCTGCAGCCCCCCGCTAGCCCAGCCCTGCCCCCCCCACTCTGCCGGTGCCCCTCACTCCCGACCCGCAGCCCCCTGCTAGCCCAACCCTGCCCCCCCAGCTCTGCCGCTGCCCCTCACTCCCGACCCGCAGCCCCCTGCCAGCCCAGCCCTGCCCCCCCAGCTCTGCCAGTGCCCCTCACTCCCGACCTGCAGCCCCCTGCCAGCCCTGCCCTGTCCCCCCCACTCTGCCGGTGCCCCTCACTCCCGACCCGCAGGCCCCTGCCAGCCCTGCCCTCCCCCCCCCCAGCTCTGCTGGTGCCCCTCACTCCCGACCTGCAGCCCCCCGCTAGCCCAGCCCTGCCCCCTCCCAGCTCTGCCGGTGCCCCTCACTCCCGCCCCGCCCCTTCCCAGCTGAGTTTCAGTTTTTCCACTGCTTGCATCCGACGAAGTGGGGATTCACCCACGAAAGCTTATGCTCCAATACCTCTGTTAGTCTATAAGGTGCCACGGGACCCTTTGTCGCTTCTGCAGATCCAGACTAACACGGCTGCCCCCCTGATACTTGAGTTTCCCCTTGTTTTCCGGAGCCCGTGTGTGTGTTTAGTGGTCAGGGGCGCCCTCGCGTGGCCGCGTGTGGGACTGTCCCGATGCGCCTGCAAACGGGACCGGCTCGGGCCAGGGGTCTGCTGGGCCCTGGCCCCCCAGAGGGGAAAGTCCAGGAGGGGCGGGGGGGCTAGTTGAGGAAAACCCCGCCCCTTGCTAAAGGGTGCGTGGGACGAAACCTGTTCCCCTGGGAAGGGGGGTCCAGCGAGGAACGCAGGGTCGGGCCCCGCCAGGCGGGCAGGACAGATCCGGAGACTGGGAACGTCGCCGGCGTGGCCGGAGGGCGGAAAGGAGACAGTAAATCCGGGCCTGGGGGGTTCAGATCCCCGGGGCAACCCTGGGAATGGGGAAACCTGAGCGGATGGAGGCGTCGGCCAGACGCGAACCCGGCACGGGGCCGGAGGGGGAACGAAGCGTTCGTGAAACGTGCCCCCGGGAGCGAAGTCTGGGTTCCTTTGCAGCCCTTCCGAAGGGAAAACGGGCCCTTGGCCAAAGGAATGTTGGCAAATAATCCAGGCAACGGGACGGGACCATCTGATTGCAATCCTTTCCCTGTGGCCCTTGCGGTCAGATCTGCTACGAGGCCATAAGGGGTTTCTAGTGGAATGTGACGGCCCCCAGACGTAGACCAGAAGGTGTCATCTATGTACCGCGGTGTAAAACTGATTAGGGCAGTGTCAGGGACGTTAAGGGGGAAAAGTCTGTATATCTGGGTATGTGTGTGCGTACATATATTGTGTAAATATGTGAGGTTTTAAGGCAGGGGTGAGCAAACTATGGCCCGGGGGCAATGTTCTCTCTAATTTTTGGCAGGCCGTGTGCGCAAAAAAAGTATTCTATGCAAATTGTTGTGCTTCTGCGCAAATGTTTGTGCGCGCGGTGTTTCGCCGTGTGCGTGGGGTTTAGGATCTGTGTGCGCGCGCACACGCACAGCTTAGAGGGAACAGTGCCCGGGGGCCACCTCCAGACGGTTTAATCCGCCCCTTGAGCTCCTGCTGGGGAGCAGGGTCCGGGACGTGCCCCGCTCTGGTGCTCCAGTCGGGGACTAGGGTTGGGGGTTGACCCCGCTCCACGTGTGCCGTGGCTCCGCACGACTCCCGGAAGCAGCGCCGTGTTCTCTCCCACCCCCGGCTCCTACACGTAGGGGCAGCCAGGGGGCTCCGCTCTGCACGGTGCCCCCACCCCAAGCACGGCCCCCACAGCTCCCATTGGCCAGGAACTGTGGCCAACGGGAGCTGCAGGGGCAGTGCCTGAGGACGGAGCAGCGTGCAGAGCCGCCTGGCCGCGCCTCCACATAGGAGCTGGAGGGGGGACATGCCGCTGCTTCTGGGAACTGATTGAGGTGAGTGCTGCCTGGAGCCTGCCCCCCTCCCGTGCCCCAACCCCCTGCCTGATCCCCCTCCTGCCCTCCAAACCCCTCAGTCCCAGCCCAGAGCACCCTCCTGCACCCCAAACCCCATATCCCCAGCCCCGCCCCCCCAGCCAGAGCCCTCACCCCCTCCCACACCCCAACCCCCAATTTCGTGAGCATTCATGGCCAGCCATACAATTTCCATACCCAGATGTGGCCCTCGGGCCAAAGAATTTGCCCGCCCCTGTTTTAAGGACCTAACCCAACACTCCTGGTTTGTAAAACTCTGGGGTTTTGTAGGTTTAAGATCGATTGGTTTGGTTTGGTTTTGAAATAACACCACTAAGAATCCACGTGGGGCTTTCGTTCAAAGTTGCAAAACTAAGAAACACTTTTTGCCAGAGCCCGGTGACTGGTGTTGGTTTGGCTTTGGTGTTGAGCATTTAACCCGTACGGTACCTCGATGCTTTATAACATTCAGTCTCTTTTTAAAGACCAAAGCCGTGGCTGCAGCGGGGCGGTGAAGCCCAGGAGACTGGGGAGAGACTCTGGATCCCCCTTTTTTTTTGTAACAAAATAGCCGATGAGAGCTGTAGTCAAAGAAAAAGATATTGAAAAACAAGACCGTGCCCCTCTGGAGCAAGGGCAGGGCGAGGTGCACACAAAAAATTAAGCAATGTTAGAAACCCGGAGCCTTACGGTGGCTCTGAGGAATCAGCCTGTCACTTTGATCAGGTGTCACAGGGTCCTCGGGTGATGCTCTGGGGCTGCTCCCTACGACCCAGCCAGGACTCGGGGGGAGCCTCCTCTCTTGGAGCCGACTCGCCAGCTTCCACCTCCCTGGGGCCGACCCCGGAGCATCCGGCATTCCCTGCCCCACCGTGCGCGTCCCACAGCGAGTCCCTCAGTCAGGTCCCTCTTGGGGCCAGGGAGCCCAGACCCCAGTTCTGGGCCTCCCTCCGTTTCCCCAGCCAGCTCTAAACTGAAGCCCCCTCCAGCCCCTCCTCTGGCCTTTGTCTCTTTCCCGGGCCAGGAGGTCGCCTGATCTCTTTGTTCTCCTACACCTGGCACCTTTGCAGGGGAGGGGCCCAGGCCATCCGTTGCCAGGAGACAGGGCGTCGGCATCACACCAGCCCTCTCGGGCTCGGCAACAATCACACCCCCTTACCCCCCCACCTAGATACTTAAGAAATGCACAGGGGAAACTGAGGCACCCACACAGTATTCAGAGAAAACATTAAGAACATGCCCGCTTCGTCACATAAGGGTCCGTGAAAACTCTGCGGGCACAAAAGAAACAGTCAGACCGCGTATAAACATTGATCTGGCTAATGTTATAGAAGATAAACTAGGAAAGGAATGTGCATTTTCCCCAGGACGTGTGCAGCGTATATTGTAAAAGGCATAAAAGAAATGCAAACGAAACATGCTACTTAATGCCAGTCCTCCGCGGGCTCCAAGGGCTGTGCTTTCTTTTTCGGATCGCCGTGTGTTTTGGAAGCAGGCGCTGAAAGTGGAAAGAAATCGAAACTCGGGAGGAAGTTGGTTGTGTCCCTTTTAAGGCAGGGTCTCTGAGCGCCGCTGATGGCTTTGGACCCAAGAGAACCTCTGCATGAATGCAAATGACCTCACTGGTAGAGGAAGGAGAGAACTGCCCATAAATGGCAGCAGAAACGAGCCGCAGATAAAGGTCAGACCTGTTCAGCAAACAAACTACCTGAAACCAAAAGGCTCAAATTATGAGAAAGGTGGAAAAAGGAGTCAGACCTAAGACAGGTCAACCCTAAGTAAAACGAATATACTTTTCTGTGTGGGTGCAGTGCTGAAATCCAAAGACAGCTACAAAAAGGGTCTGCCTATATGCCTGACACCCCACCTTTCAATTCCCCCAAACCCCAAGGATATAATTAAATTAAAAAGCCCACGCAAAGATGTCAAGAGGACACGGGCCTCACAAACAAGGGCGTTGGATGAATGCACAGGCCTCAGTGAACAAATTGAACACACGGGCCTCGAAAACGAGTGGTCTAAAGAAAAGGCAGGGTAGAACAAGCGACTTGTAATCGATTTGATGTTCATATTAAACGGGGGGATACATTTCATGGTAATAAGCACCCCTGTAACAATGCAGCGTGTGGATGATTTTTGGAAAACACCTTTCGGGCCATAGGGTAATGATGCTTCTCAGCTATTCCCCGTGACTAGACGTACCGCTTAGCACAGCAGAAAAACCATTGCAAGCGTGCTCGGCTGTGTAAGAGGGGAAACGGAGGCACAACCCCGCGTGAATTTAATGACTGAGGAGTGGGATAATTCGCCCTTAAAAGGTAGAAGCCCGTGCAACCTGGCCTGCCCGTAGAACGGACACGCAGGAAAGTATGGGGGGGACGCCTGTTCCGCCCGCAGTCGGCAAGGGAATTTGTGCCAGGAAGGGCTATTTTAAGCAATACTCTGCCACCCCCAAAGGGGTAGAAACAGGTTCTTTTGGTCTTGCGGAAAAGCTGCTACCGGTTGAAGAGCAAACCCAGAATGCCGCGGGCGCGACAGAGGTTGTGGTTTGTGGTTTGTTTTGTGTCGTTTGTTGTGTTGCCGTGTGTCGCCAGGGGACTTTGGGCCCCGTTCTGCATCAACGTCGGCGCTTCGGACGCGTTCGGCAGAAGCCCGGCTCCCCGCCCTCGTGTGCCGTTTCAGCTGCCACGGGGATGGACCGAGCTACGCGAAGGACTGGTAACGATAAGATCCAGCTGCAGAACCTTTCGGGGTGTGTGTGTGTGTGTGTTTTGGGGTGTGTGTGTGTGGGGGGGGAGGGGTGTTTGTGTGGGTGTGGCTGTGGCTGTGTGTGTGGGTGTGGGAGGGGTGTTTGTGTGGGTGTGGCTGTGGCTGTGTGTGTGTGGGGGGGGAGGGGTGTTTGTGTGGGTGTGTGTGGGAGGGGTGTTTGTGTGGGTGTGGCTGTGGCTGTGTGTGTGGGGGGGGGGAGGGGTGTTTGTGTGGGTGTGGGTGTGGCTGTGGCTGTGTGTGTGTGGGGGGGAGGGGTGTTTGTGTGGGTGTGGCTGTGGCTGTGTGGGTGTGTGTGGGGGGAGGGGTGTTTGTGTGGGTGTGGCTGTGGCTGTGGCTGTGTGTGTGTGTGTGGGAGGGGTGTTTGTGTGGGTGTGGCTGTGGCTGTGTGTGTGGGGGGAGGGGTGTTTGTGTGGGTGTGGCTGTGGCTGTGTGGGTGTGTGTGGGAGGGGTGTTTGTGTGGCTGTGGCTGTGTGTGTGTGTGGGGGGGAGGGGTGTTTGTGTGGGTGTGGGTGTGGCTGTGGCTGTGTGTGGGGGGGGGGGAGGGGTGTTTGTGTGGGTGTGGCTGTGGCTGTGGCTGTGTGTGTGTGGGGGGGAGGGGTGTTTGTGTGGGTGTGGGTGTGGCTGTGTGGGTGTGTGTGGGGGGGAGGGGTGTTTGTGTGGGTGTGGGTGTGGCTGTGTGTGTGTGGGGGAGGGGTGTTTGTGTGGGTGTGGCTGTGGCTGTGTGTGTGTGGGGGGGAGGGGTGTTTGTGTGGGTGTGGCTGTGGCTGTGTGGGTGTGTGTGTGTGGGAGGGGTGTTTGTGTGGGTGTGGCTGTGGCTGTGTGTGTGTGTGGGGGAGGGGTGTTTGTGTGGGTGTGGGTGTGGCTGTGGCTGTGTGTGTGTGGGGGGGAGGGGTGTTTGTGTGGGTGTGGGTGTGGCTGTGGCTGTGTGTGTGTGGGGGGGAGGGGTGTTTGTGTGGGTGTGGGTGTGGCTGTGTGTGTGTGTGGGGGGGGTGTTTGTGTGGGTGTGGCTGTGGCTGTGTGTGTGGGGGGGGGAGGGGTGTTTGTGTGGGTGTGGCTGTGGCTGTGTGTGTGGGGGGGGTGTTTGTGTGGGTGTGGCTGTGGCTGTGTGTGTGTGTGGGGGGGAGGGGTGTTTGTGTGGGTGTGGCTGTGTGTGTGGGGGGAGGGGTGTTTGTGTGGGTGTGGCTGTGGCTGTGTGGGTGTGTGTGTGGGGGAGGGGTGTTGCTGTGGCTGTGTGGGTGTGTGTGTGGGGGGGAGGGGTGTTTGTGTGGCTGTGGCTGTGGCTGTGTGGGTGTGTGTGTGGGGGGAGGGGTGTTGCTGTGGCTGTGGCTGTGGCTGTGTGGGTGTGTGTGTGGGGGGAGGGGTGTTGCTGTGGCTGTGTGGGTGTGTGTGGGGGGAGGGGTGTTGCTGTGGCTGTGTGGGTGTGTGTGTGGGGGGAGGGGTGTTTGTGTGGCTGTGGCTGTGGCTGTGTGGGTGTGTGTGTGGGGGGAGGGGTGTTGCTGTGGCTGTGTGGGTGTGTGTGGGGGGGAGGGGTGTTGCTGTGGCTGTGTGTGTGTGTGGGGGGGGAGGGGTGTTTGTGTGGCTGTGGCTGTGGCTGTGTGTGTGTGGGGGGGGAGGGGTGTTTGTGTGGGTGTGGGTGTGGCTGTGGCTGTGTGTGTGTGGGGGGGAGGGGTGTTTGTGTGGGTGTGGGTGTGGCTGTGGCTGTGTGTGTGTGGGGGGAGGGGTGTTTGTGTGGGTGTGGGTGTGGCTGTGTGTGTGTGTGGGGGGGGTGTTTGTGTGGGTGTGGCTGTGGCTGTGTGTGTGTGGGGGGGAGGGGTGTTTGTGTGGGTGTGGCTGTGGCTGTGTGTGTGTGGGGGGTGTTTGTGTGGGTGTGGCTGTGGCTGTGTGTGTGTGTGGGGGGGAGGGGTGTTTGTGTGGGTGTGGCTGTGTGTGTGGGGGGGAGGGGTGTTTGTGTGGGTGTGGCTGTGGCTGTGTGGGTGTGTGTGTGGGGGAGGGGTGTTGCTGTGGCTGTGTGGGTGTGTGTGGGGGGGGGAGGGGTGTTTGTGTGGCTGTGGCTGTGGCTGTGTGGGTGTGTGTGTGGGGGGAGGGGTGTTGCTGTGGCTGTGGCTGTGGCTGTGTGGGTGTGTGTGTGGGGGGAGGGGTGTTGCTGTGGCTGTGTGGGTGTGTGTGGGGGGAGGGGTGTTGCTGTGGCTGTGTGGGTGTGTGTGTGGGGGGGAGGGGTGTTTGTGTGGCTGTGGCTGTGGCTGTGTGGGTGTGTGTGTGGGGGGAGGGGTGTTGCTGTGGCTGTGTGGGTGTGTGTGGGGGGGAGGGGTGTTGCTGTGGCTGTGTGTGTGTGTGTGTGGGGGGGAGGGGTGTTTGTGTGGCTGTGGCTGTGTGGGTGTGTGTGTGGGGGAGGGGTGTTTGTGTGGGTGTGGCTGTGGCTGTGTGTGTATGGGGGGGAGGGGTGTTTGTGTGTGTGTGGCTGTGGCTCTGTGTGTGTGTGGGGGAGGGGTGTTTGTGTTTGTGTGGCTGTGGCTGTGGCTGTGTGGGTGTGTGTGTGGGGGAGGGGTGTTTGTGTGGGTGTGGCTGTGGCTGTGTGGGTGTGTGTGGGGGGGGAGGGGTGTTTGTGTGGGTGTGGGTGTGGCTGTGTGGGTGTTTGTGTGGGGGAGGGGTGTTTGTGTGGGTGTGGCTGTGGCTGTGTGGGTGTTTTGGGGTGTGGTTGTGGGTGTGTGTAAACGGAAGCATATGCAGATTTCAATGCTTAAACTGTACTCTCAAGAAACGCGGCGTGTTGCCTTATCCCCTTTAAAAAGATTCCGTGTGCTTCTTATAAGTATAACAACCCCAGTGCCTATGTTCCACCAATCACGTCCCCATGGCGCCTACGTTCCACCAATCATGTCCCCCCAACACCTTCTTTTCACCAATCACGTCCCCATGGCGCCTATGTTCCACCAATCACATCCCCTTGGTGCCTATGTTCCACCAATCAACTCACCATGGCGCCTAAGTTCCACCAATCACATCCCCACAGCACCTACGTTCCACCAATGACAGCCCCACAGCACCTACGTTCCACCAATGACAGCCCCACGGCGCCTATGTTCCACCAATCACGTCCCCTTGGTGCCTACGTTCCACCAGTCAACTCACCATGGCACGTATGTTCCACCAGTCACGTCCCTGCGGGGCCTAAGTTCCACCAATCACGGCACCCCGGCACCTACGTTCCACCAATCACATCACCCCGGCGCCTACGTTCCACCAATCACGTCCCCCCGGCACCTACGTTCCACCAATCACGTCCCCACGGCGCCTACGTTCCACAAGTCACCTCACCCTGGCGCCTACGTTCCAGCAATCACATCCCCACAGTGCCTGCGTTCCACCAATCACATCCCTGTGGCGTCTACGTTCCACCAATCACATCCTCGCGGTGCCTATGTTCCACCAATCACGTCACCCCAACACCCACGTTCCACCAATCACGTTGCCACGGCCGCCTCGGTGGCTGACCCCGCCTCGCTCCGACTCTCCTGGGGCCGGGCGATCCCGCCTGGCCGGGCGACCTCGACCAGGCCCCCACGCGAGGGGAACCCGCCGCCGGGCTGGGGGGCTGGTCGTTCCCGTCACCCCCCCACCCCCCGTTCAAAATGTGCCACTTCTGCCGGCCCCACCCACCCCGGGGGCCGCCTGTGGGGGTGTGTGTGGGGTGATCTCCGTTTGCTGGGTGCAGGGGCCGCCCGTGGGGGTGTGTGTGGGGTGATCTCCGTTTGCTGGGTGCAGGGGCCGCCCGTGGGGGTGTGTGGGGGGTGATCTCCGTTTGCTGGGTGCAGGGGCCTCCTGTGGGGGTGTGTGTGTGGGTGATCTCCGTTTGCTGGGTGCAGGGGCCACCCGTGGGGGGTGTGTGGGGGTGATCTCCGTTTGCTGGGTGCAGGGGCTGCCCGTGGGGGTGTGTGTGGGGGTGATCTCTGTTTGCTGGGTGCAGGGGACGCTCTGCGCTCCCCATCGGGGGGGGGGGGGCGGTGCCCGAGCCAGGGAGGCGGTTGGCCAGGACGGGGCCTGGTGGAGCCGGATTAAGCTCCCGTCTCCAGGGTTGGCCCCTCGCCTGCTTCCTTGTTTGCTCGGCCGCCTGGCTCCGCGCCGCTGCTGACTCGAGGGGTTTGGTTTCCCTGGAAGCCGGGTCCTTCCTCATTCCCCACTCACGCGCCCCGCTGGCGCCCCGCTGGCGCCCCTGTGCCGCCCTGTCCCCGGTTCCTTCTCGCCTGCCCCACTCGGCTCAGAAACGGCCTCCCCGTTCGCCCCCTTCCCCGGGGAACCCTGCCCCGCATTGGGGCTCCAGGGAGTGGGGATGGCTGCACCGGGCAGGGAGGGGGCGCATTAGAGGGGCACAGGGACCCCACATACACACACCCGGCAGCCCCCTAAAGGAGGGAGGAGAAGCCGCCCTGTCCCTGTCACAGCGGCTGGATACCACCGGATCCTCCGCGCGGCCCCAGCGGGCGGCAAGCGGCCGGAGCTTCAACGGAGTTAAAGCCCCCCCGCTCCCTCCCCAGCCCTACCGGTGCCCCTCACTCCCGACCCGCAGCCCCCTGCTAGCCCAGCCCTGGGCTCCCAACATGACAATCAGGGTCCAGACACCCCAAGGGGAGAACAGGGGGTGGCATGACGCCCGGGCTCACATGGGCGCACGGGCCGCCCCACGGGGGGCTCCTGGGCCCGCTCCCCACGGCGCCAGGTGGGGGTGATTTTTCGCGTAGCGCCCAGCCTAGGGACGGGCCCCTGCCGGTGCCGGGCGAACCGGGGGGCTGGGCTGCTCTGCCAGCCCCCCTGTTGCTCCACGGCCCCAGGGGCCGCTGCTCGGAGCTGCCCATGGGCACTGAACTGGGCGCCGGGCGAGGCCGGAGCTTTGTGACCCTTCGCCTGGGGGGAGGGGGGCTCTCGCCTGGGCCCCCGGGGTTTTTTCTAGTCCATGAGCCGGTTGTTTGGTTGGCCCCCAGGACCAGGGTGGGGGCCACAGTGAGCTGATAATGGGGGGGGTTTCGCTCTTTGGGGGGGACTGGAGGGGGGAAGCTCGAGCCCCCGGCAGTTACAAATATGGGGGGGGAAGATTGGGGGGCCCTGCGTGGTGGGTAGGAGGCAGATTGGGGGAGCCCTGCACAATGGCGGGGAGGTGGATGGGGGGGCCCTGAATAACGCAGGGGGGAGGCAGATGGGGGAAAACTTTCTGCGCACTCGGAGCCACAGTGGGGCAGCACGAAATCCCCCCATGTTACAAGGCGGGGGGGTGTGACAGGCCCCCCCCATTGCTGGTGATCTCTGAGACCTCACTGTGAGGTGGTGGCTGGGGGCGTTGGACGCCCCCCTCCCTTTCCCCGGTCTGAACCCAGGCCCGGCCGGCCCCTCGCGAGGCCAAAGCCAGGGAGCAAAGTCCAAGGTCCCAGCTGTGTGTGCTGAGGGGCCCCCTGGCCGTGGGGAGGGGGGAGAACGGTGTCCCCGCCCCCTGCAAGCCCCCCCCAAGGAACTGGAAGGAGACGGCCCAGGGCTGGGGAGGCTCAGGTTCCCCCCCAAACGCCCCCACCCCAGCAGAGCAAGTGCCAGGGGGAAGTCCACGTGGGGGGGGGGGGGGAGTGGCTGATGGGAATTTCCTCCCCCCGCCCCCACCCCCCGCGGCTCAGTCGCTGTCTGGCGAAGCGTCCGTGCAGCCGCAGCCCGTCCGTCCGTCCGTCCGTCCGTCCGTCTGTCCCAGCCCCATGGCGGGGGCCGTGACCTCTGGCCTCTGGCTGGCCCTGTGCTGGGCGCTGGCCCCATCTGCAGGTACCGGGGTGGGGTGGGGGGCTGGAGGGGGGAGGGGGGTGTCTGTGTGTCTGAGCCTCCGTCCGTCTGTCCGTCCGGTCTCACCCCCTTCTCCCCCCTCCCCCCCGCAGATGCCCAGGAGGGGCTTTGCTACATGCAATTCGGGGCCGGCAAGTGCAAGGAGCTGCTGGGTGAGAACGTGCCCCAGGCGGACTGCTGCCAGAACCCCAAATACGGGTACCGGCCCCGCGCCGGGGTGCCCTGCCAGCCCTGCCGGTGAGTGCCCCCCCCTGAGCCCCCCCACTGCTGCCTGAACCCCAACTACGGGTACCGGGCCCGCGCCGGGGCGCCCTGCCAGCCCTGCCGGTGAGTGCCCCCCCCCTGAGCCCCCCCACTGCTGCCTGAACCCCAACTACGGGTACCGGCCCCGCGCCGGGGTGCCCTGCCAGCCCTGCCGGTGAGTGCCCCCCCCTGAGCCCCCCCACTGCTGCCTGAACCCCAACTACGGGTACCGGGCCCGCGCCGGGGCGCCCTGCCAGCCCTGCCGGTGAGTGCCCCCCCCCTGAGCCCCCCCACTGCTGCCTGAACCCCAACTACGGGTACCGGCCCCGCGCCGGGGCGCCCTGCCAGCCCTGCCGGTGAGTGCCCCCCCCTGAGCCCCCCCACTGCTGCCAGAACCCCAAATACGGGTACCGGCCCCGCGCCGGGGCGCCCTGCCAGCCCTGCCGGTGAGTGCCCCCCCCTGAGCCCCCCCACTGCTGCCAGAACCCCAAATACGGGTACCGGCCCCGCGCCGGGGTGCCCTGCCAGCCCTGCCGGTGAGTGCCCCCCCCTGAGCCCCCCCACTGCTGCCAGAACCCCAAATACGGGTACCGGCCCCGCGCCGGGGCGCCCTGCCAGCCCTGCCGGTGAGTGCCCCCCCCTGAGCCCCCCCACTGCTGCCTGAACCCCAACTACGGGTACCGGGCCCGCGCCGGGGCGCCCTGCCAGCCCTGCCGGTGAGTGCCCCCCCCTGAGCCCCCCCACTGCTGCCTGAACCCCAACTACGGGTACCGGCCCCGCGCCGGGGCGCCCTGCCAGCCCTGCCGGTGAGTGCCCCCCCCTGAGCCCCCCCACTGCTGCCTGAACCCCAACTACGGGTACCGGCCCCGCGCCGGGGCGCCCTGCCAGCCCTGCCGGTGAGTGCCCCCCCCGAGCCCCCCCACTGCTGCCTGAACCCCAACTACGGGTACCGGCCCCGCGCCGAGGCGCCCTGCCAGCCCTGCCGGTGAGTGCCCCCCCCTGAGCCCCCCCTGAGCCCCCCCACTGCTGCCAGAACCCCAAATACGGGTACCGGCCCCGCGCCGGGGTGCCCTGCCAGCCCTGCCGGTGAGTGCCCCCCCCTGAGCCCCCCCACTGCTGCCAGAACCCCAAATACGGGTACCGGGCCCGCGCCGGGGCGCCCTGCCAGCCCTGCCGGTGAGTGCCCCCCCTGAGCCCCCCCACTGCTGCCTGAACCCCAACTACGGGTACCGGCCCCGCGCCGGGGCACCCTGCCAGCCCTGCCGGTGAGTGCCCCCCCTGAGCTCCCCCACTGCTGCCTGAACCCCAACTATGGGTACCGGGCCCGCGCCGGGGCGCCCTGCCAGCCCTGCCGGTGAGTGCCCCCCCCTGAGCCCCCCCACTGCTGCCTGAACCCCAACTACGGGTACCGGGCCCGCGCCGGGGCACCCTGCCAGCCCTGCCGGTGAGTGCCCCCCCCCGAGCCCCCCCACTGCTGCCTGAACCCCCACTACGGGTACCGGGCCCGCGCCGGGGCGCCCTGCCAGCCCTGCCGGTGAGTGCCCCCCCCTGAACCCCCCCACTGCTGCCTGAACCCCCACTACGAGTACCGGGCCCGTGCCGGGGCGCCCTGCCAGCCCTGCCGGTGAGTGCCCCCCCTGAACCCCCCCACTGCTGCCTGAACCCCCACTACGAGTACCGGGCCCGTGCCGGGGCGCCCTGCCAGCCCTGCCCGCCCTGCCCTCGCCCCGACAGTCGCCAATGGCTGCGCGCGGCCCCCGCCCGAGCCCCCCTGAGCCTTTGCCCTCCCCGCAGCCCGGCCGAGTGGAGCGACTGGACGCCCTGGGGCCCCTGCTCCGTGTCCTGTGGGGAAGGGACCCAGCGGCGCAGCCAGACGTGCCAGGGCCAGGGCCAGTGCTCGGCCGGCCCGCGGAAGCGGTGGGAGATTCAAGCCTGCAGCCTACAGGATTGCTGCCCTGGTGAGTTCCCCCCCGCCCCACGGCGCCCCCCACGGCCAGTGCCCCCCTGCCCCACGGCGCCCCCCACGGCCAGTGCCCCCTGTGCCCCACGGCGCCCCCCACGGCCAGTGCCCCCTGTGCCCCACAGTGCCCCCTATGGCCAGTGCCCCCTGTGCCCCACGGCGCCCCCCACGGCCAGTTCCCCCTGTGCCCCACGGCGCCCCCCATGGCCAGTGCCCCCTGTGCCCCACGGTGCCGCCCATGGCCAGTGCCCCCTGTGCCCCACGGCGACCCCCCCGGCCAGTGCCCCCTGTGCCCCACGGCGCTCCCCACGGCCAGTGCCCCCTGTGCCCCATGGTGCCCCCCACAGCCACTGCCCCCCCGCCCCACGGCACCCCCCACGGCCAGTGCCCCCTGTGCCCCACGGCGCCCCCCACGGCCAGTGCCCCCTGTGCCCCACAGTGCCCCCTATGGCCAGTGCCCCCTGTGCCCCACGGCACCCCCCACAGCCAGTGCCCCCTGTGCCCCACAGTGCCCCCTATGGCCAGTGCCCCCTGTGCCCCACGGCGCCCCCCACGGCCAGTTCCCCCTGTGCCCCACGGCGCCCCCCATGGCCAGTGCCCCCTGTGCCCCACGGCGCCGCCCATGGCCAGTGCCCCCTGTGCCCCACGGCGACCCCCCTGGCCAGTGCCCCCCTGTGCCTCACGGCGCCCCCCCCCGGCCAGTGCCCCCCTGTGCCCCACGGCGCCCCCCCCCGGCCAGTGCCCCCTGTGCCCCACGGCGCCCCACACGGCCAGTGCCCCCCTGTGCCTCACGGCGCCCCCCCCGGCCAGTAACCCCTGTGCCTCACGGCGCCCCCCCCCGGCCAGTGCCCCCCTGTGCCCCACAGCGCCCCCTGGTGGGAGAGGCTGGGGCTGAAGTCGCTGGGAGCTCCCTGGGATTCTCTGGCTCTCCCCGACTCAGCACTTTCACTTCCCTCCTATGGATGCCGGTTCCTCCCAGCCCCCCCACCCCCGGATCTCGCCCCCCCAGCTGGAAATGGAAACGTCCTGTTCCCAGCTGCTCGAGCTGCAGAGCGTGGGGGGCTGGGAGCAGGGTCGCAGGGGAGGGGGAGGGGTTGGTCACCCCCTATCGGAGCTGGTCTCTGAGGGGTGGGCAGGGGGCAGGAGGGGGGGTCTCTGGGGAGGGGTGTGTAGGGGGAGGGGATCTCATGGGAGGGGCGGGGGGGGTCATCTCACATGGGGAGGGGGGTCTCCGGAATGGGGAGGGGGCTGCCTCAGGTCCCCCCCACCCCCACTCCAGTCCGGCGCTAACCCCGTCCCACCCCCCCCACAGTGATGGGGGGCTGGTCGTCCTGGGGCCCTTGGAGCTCCTGCTCCGTGACTTGCGCCAAGGGGGTGAGGAGGCGCATCCGTAGCTGCACCGAGCCGGCGCCCGTCTGCGGGGGCTCCTGCCCGGGCCACGACTCGGAGACCCTGCCCTGTGACACCAACAAGATCTGCCCCAGTGAGTGTGTGTGTGTGTGTGGGGGGGGGGTGGGTCACGGTCCCACCTGCCGTCCTCACAAGCCGGCTAGGGGAAGCGTCGCTCTGCAGGCGACGTCCGAGAAGGAGAAGTGCAGAGAACAACGCCGAGGAAGGGGAAAAAATTAAAAAATCAAACGCGTAGCTACAAAGTGGGGACTGACTGGCTAGGCGGCCGCCCGGCTGAAAAGGATCTGGGGGTTCGAGTGGATCCCGAATGGAATATGAGTCAACAACGGGCCGCGGCGGTGGAAAAGGCTAATCTCCCTCTGGGGGTGTTAACACGGGGTCCTATGCCAGACGCGGGAAGTCCTGGTCCCCCTCGGGTCAGCACTGGTGGGACCCGGGCGGGAGGACGGTGTCCGGCTCTGGGCACCCCCACGCATTGGGGAGTTGTGAACGAATTGGAGAGAGTCCAGAGCAGAGCAACCCAAACGATCGAAGGTGTCGAAAACCTGGCCTAGGAGGGATGGTTAAAAGAAACCGGGCGTGTTTGGTCTGGCGAGAAGGAGACTGAGGGGAGACCTGAGAACCATCCTGTTCTGAAGAGGACAGTGGTTAATTGTTCTTCGTGTCTGCTCAGGGCGGGACAAGAAGTAAAGGGCTGAACCTGCAGCCAGGGGGATGGAGGTTAGATATTAGGAGAAACTCTCAGGGTCGCTCAGCTCCGGAATCGGCTCCCAAGGGAGCTGTGGGACCCCGTCCTTGGAGGGTTTTAAGAAGAAGTTGGACAAACCCGTCAGGGATAGTTTAGGTGGACTTGGTCCTGCTTCCATCCAGGGGGCTGGATTTAGTGACCTCCCGAGGTCCCTTCCGGATCGACATTTCTATGATCTAATTCTATTCCATAGATGTTTTTATACTGCATTCATCACGGGGTACCTGGTCGGGTGGGTAGGGGGATGGGTGGGGGACAGGATAGGCAGAG
This sequence comes from Chelydra serpentina, assembly GCA_037349315.1. Lineage (NCBI taxonomy): Eukaryota > Metazoa > Chordata > Testudines > Chelydridae > Chelydra > Chelydra serpentina. Next base: position 36,406 of record JBAIAC010000455.1, read on the forward strand.
GATGGATGGATGGGTAGGTGGATGGTTGGATAAGGGGGTGGGGGCAGGGATGGATGGTTGTATGGATGGGGAATGGATGGTTGGGTGGAAGGATTAGTGGATAGGTGGATGGGGTTGGGTGGGTGCCTACATGGGTGGGTGGTAAGGGATGGGTGGGTGGGTGGGTGGGCATGGGGAGGATGGGTGCCTGGACAGAAGGATTAAGGGGTGGGTTGTGGTGGGGAGGGGGGTGGCTGGTTGGGTGGTTAGGAATGGATGGTTGGGTGAGTGGATGGATGGGAGAATGGGGGCAGGGATGGATGGGTAGTTGGGTGGAGGGATGGGTTGGAGTAAGGGTGAGTGGATAGACAGCTGGATGGGGGGATGTGTGGGGGCAGGGATGGATATATGGGGTCTACGGGTGGGTGGACACCTGGATGGGTGGGTGAGTGGACAGGGATGGTTGGGTGGATGATGTTGGGACCTTATCCACTCAGTTCCCAAGAACTCAGCTCCACGCCAAGCTCTTCACGGAGGTTTCTCTCCTGGCACCCCGGGGCCCGACGCTGAGCTACTGAGGCTCACAGGCGCAGGGGGTGGGTCCAGGGTGAGCCACGCACCAAAAGTACAAACTCATTCACCAGCTGGTGAACACGTCCTCAGCCAGACGCCGCCCGTGTGCTCTGTTCGACATCCGCTCGCACGCTCTGTGATCAGCTCCTTCGTTCCTGGGAGCCAGTCCCCGTACAGGTGACCGGCTGTTCACACGTTCGCCATCCGCCTGCTGGTCCCTTATCTACTAACTACATATTTACAAGGCTGTTGGGAATTCAGGCTTTGTTCATTGTTTCGTGGCCTTGATGAGACTAGACCTATAGCTGGGTGGGGAGTGGCTGACAGGATGCCTGGGGAGGGATGGTCTGGTGGATGGATGCAGGTGGTGGATGGATGGTAAGGTGTATGGGGGGATGGGTGGACAGGGATGGGTGGATGGTTGGGTCGGAAGGGATGATTTGGTAGTTGAATGGGGGGTTGGGTGGGAAGGAATGTTTTTGTGGGGTGGGTGGGAAGGGATGGTTGTGGGGGGATGGGCAGGAAGGGAGGATGGGTAGTTGAGTGGGGGGATGGAAGGAGAAGGGATGGTTGGGTGGGGTATGGCTGGGTCACTGGCCGGTGGATGGCCCCTCCCAACACTGACACCTGATCTGTCCCTCTCTGAAGCTCATGGGAACTGGGGCAGCTGGGAGCCATGGGGTCCTTGTTCTGCCACATGCTCTCCGGAGGAAGCGGGGCCGAAGCCCCAGCAGCGTCGCTCGCGGGTTTGCAACAACCCCATGCCTTCCATCATCCCCCCCGGACTCCCCTGCTCTGGATCCGCCACCGAGGACCAGACTTGCATTGGGCTGCCCTTCTGCCCAGGTGAGACAGCTCCTCCTGCCCCCCCGCCCCCCGAGACAGCCAGTCCCCGGCCCTGGGGCCAGATGGGAGCCAGTGCCCCCCAGAGGGGAAAGGCCCCGTTTCCCATTCCCCCAACCCTCGGGCTAGGTTTCCCATGCTGACCTGTGTTTCTTTCTCTCTGACTCTGTCCTGCCCAGTGGACGGTGGCTGGAGCAACTGGCAGGCCTCCAGTCCCTGCTCGGTGACCTGTGGCATGGGCCGGATAATGGAGAAGCGTCTTTGTAACAACCCAGCTCCACGGCACGGTGGGAAGCCCTGTCTTGGCCTCAGTACCCGGTCATATTTCTGCAACACCAAAATAGCCTGCCCAGGTAAGGGGGCAGGGACAGACAAAGAGCATTGGAGGGGGGAGATGACGCCCTCTGTCCCTGGAGGGGAGGGCAGATGGAGGGGTGGGACAAGGGGTGGAGGAATGGAGGTATAGAGGAAAAGAAGAATGGGTGGATCAGGAAGAGGATGAAGGGGTAGAAATGCAGTGGGATGCACAGAGGGAGGGAGGAATGGAAAAGATGAATGGAGGGAGGGATGAAAGTGCAGTAAAATGATGGATGCGTGAATGGAGGGGTGTGTATTGGGATGGATGGAAGTAGAAATGGATGGATGGGTGAATGGATGAATGAATGGGACAATGGGTGGGTGGATGGATGGATCAATGGCTGGTTCGGTCAATGGGCAGATGGCCATGGGTGGGCGGGTGGATTCATGGCTAGGTCAACGGAGGGATGTTTGTGTGGGTCAGTACATGGATGGATGATGGGTAGGCAGATTTTTGTGTGGGTAGATGGATGGGTGGGTGGATGGATGGATGATGGGTCGATGGATGAATGGATCAATGGTTGGGTTGATGGTTGGGTGGTCTTGCACCATTACCAGGTTAATCCTACCTACTCCTTACTCCATCACATCTCTCCCCCCTTCGAGACTGAACTGAGCGGGGTCACTCTAACCAGTGATGTGGGGAAGGTCAGGCCCCCCTCTCCGGGACCACGCATCAGCTATCACGTTGGCACTCCCCGTCACACGGACCACGTCCATGTCATAATCCTGCCGGAGCAGGCTCCACCTCGGGAGCTTGGCGTTGGCTCCTTTCACCTGGTGTAGCCAGGTCAGGGAGGTGGTCGGTGTACACGGTGAAGTGTCGACCGAGGAGATCTGGCTGGAGTTTCTTAAGGGCCCACCCCATGGCCAGGCGTTCCTTCTCCATGGCCACGTAGTTCCACTCCCAGGGTAGCAACTTCTTGCTCCGGTACACGATGGGGTGTCTCTCCCCCTTTTCATCAACCTGCATTAACACCACCCCCAGCCCCGTGTCGGAGGCATCGTGAACACCATAAAGGGCTTGTCAAAGTCTGGGGTTACCAGAACTGGGCCACTGATCAGAGCCTCCTTCAGCGCACAGGGAGCCCTTTGGCACTGCTCGGTCCAGACCACCTTGTCTGGCTCCCCCTTCTCGCATAGCTCCGCGATGGAGCTAAAGTGGGGCACAAATCGTCGATAGTACCCCGCCATCCCGATAAAGGCCTGGGCCTGCTTTTTGGTTTGGGGACGGGCCAGTCTCTGATCGCCTCCACCTTGGCTGGTTCTGGCTTTAGGCAGCCGCTCCCCACCCGGTGTCCCAGGTAGGACACTTCAGCCATTCCCACCTTGCACTTCTCTGCTTTAACGGTCAGCCCAGCCTCCTGGAGTCGGTCCAGCACCTGTCTAACCTGGGAGACATGGTCCTCCCAGGTCTGGCTACAGACACAGATGTCATCAACGTAGGCCACGGCAAAACTCTCCAGTCATACCCCGGAGTAGCTGATCCACCAGGCGCTGGAAGGTGGCTGGCGCTCCCTTGAGGCCGAAAGGCTGGGTCAGGAACTCGTAGAGCCCCAGAGGGGTAATGAAGGCAGATTTCAGCCGGGCATCTGCATCCAGTGGCACTTGCCAGTAGCCCTTGGTAAGATCCATGGTGGTAAGGTACCGAGCCCCTCCCAGCTTGTCTAGGAGCTCATCAGGCCGGGGCATGGGGTAGGCATCAGGTACAGTGATGGCATTAGGCTTATGATAGTCCACACAGAACCGGATCGACCCGTCCTTTTTGGTGAGGCCCAAGGGCTGGAAGATGCTGGATCACCCCAAAGCCCAGCATGTCACTAATATC
>JBAIAC010000456.1:0-38804 GCA_037349315.1 Chelydra serpentina
ACTACACATAACACCCCCCTCAGAACCCCACTCCAAACACACTCAACTACAGGGAAATTGGCTACACTTCTACATACCGATGATCCTCCCCCTTTCCTTACACCACAGGGGCCCATCGCTAACTAGGATGCTCACATCCTCCTCAGAAAACCAACACCCAGTAGAGGACAGACAAACAAGGTAGTGGTGACCAGTGACGCAAACCCAGTGCTGTGTAAGAGAGAAAAACTGAGAACGGAGCATCTCTAGTTATAGACGGGTCACTCTCCCAGCAATCAACCTGCCTGCAGGGGGAAACATACGCTTCCTCCGTACAATGATCTCCTGCACACCTCACATGCTCATTACGAGTAAATGAGAAGCCCACAAATACTTCTGACCATCAAACCCTTCAGCACATGCTTATTTAGTCAGGATGGGCAGGAATGGCATCCCTAGCCTCTGTTTGCCAGAAGCTGGGATTGGGTGACAGGGCATGGATCATTCATTCCCTTTGGGACACCTGCCATTGTCCGCTGTCAGAGGACAGAATACTCGGCTTGATGGACCTTTGGTCTGACCCAGTATGGCCATTCTGATGTACTTAACTTTCACAGCCGCTCCCACTCTCAAGTTCTTCTTTTTCTTTGTAGACGAGCCATCGCTCCCATACGTTAACATCCATCGAACACCGACGCACAGCTATACCATGACAGAGGAAGACCGAGCTAGTCACGGCACCGCATGTGGACACATCTGCGAATACAAACAAAGCTTGACTGCAAACCTACTGACAAAGCTCCCAACTATACGATATGAAAGATGACCACACCTGCATCCTGGTTCCCAAAGGGAAGGAACATCTACTAGACAGTCTCCCTCTCAGAGAAGCCTCCCACTGACCCCAAACACTCTTCCACATACTGGTGGCCCTCCCCCTTTCCCTCCACCACAGCAGGCCCATCACTAACGAGGATGCTCACATCCTCCTTGGACAACCAACACCCAGTAGACGAGGAAAGGACAATGAAGCAGTGACCCATCATGCGAACCCAGTACTGTGTAAGAAAAGAACATTTGAGAATGGAGCATCTCTAGTTAGACAGGAAAATCTGCCAGCAATCAACCTTCTTCCAGGGAAAACGCACACTCCCGCCGTACAATGACCTCCCTCATGCACTTGTTAAGAACGGGCACAGTTTAGAGGACTCTCAGCCCTAAACAAGAAGCCTCAACAGCACAAATACTTCTGACCATCGAACGCTTCAGCAAATACTTAACTTTAACAGCTGCGCCCACACTCGATATCTTCTTTTCTTTTGAACACGAGCCTTCGCTCCCATACATTGATATCCTTACGATGATGCCGTGACAGTCAAGGAGAAGCAGTCACGACCCTCCACAGAATGATGTGATGCATTACCGGCTCTGGACACATCTGCAAATACAAACAAACCTTCACTGCAACCTGTTCACAAAGCGCCCAACTACACAATATGAAAGGTGACCTCGCCTGCATACTAAACAGAAGGAACACTACTACACATTACACCCCCCCTCAGGAAAGCACCCACCGACCCCAAACACTCTGCCACATATTCCTGTTCTGCACCCAATCCCCTCCCCCACCCTCCCGTGTCCCACCACAACAGGGGCCCATCACTAACTAGGATGCTCACATCCTCCTCGGAAAACCACAACCATGTAGAAGACGGACAAAGGAAGAAGTGGTGACCTGTCGTGCAAACCCAGTGCTGTGTAATAGGGGACAACTGAGAACGGAGCATCTCTAGTTACAGACCGGGCACTCCGCCACCAATCAACCTTCCCTCAGGGGAAACGCACCCTCCCGCCGTACACCAAGCTCCCGCCCACCCCTCACATGCCCATTACGAATGGGCAGCGGTTAGAGGACTCCCATCCGAAACAAGGAGCCCCAACAGCACAAATCCTTCTGAGCGTCGAACCCTTCGGCGGATACGTAACTTTGACAGCCGCTCCCCCTCTTGATGTCTTTTCCTTTGTATAGGGGTCTTCGCTCTCATACATTGACATCTGTACGATGATGCCATGACGGTCAAGGAGAAGCAGTCACAACCCTCCACAGAATGATGTGATGCATTACCGGCTCTGGACACATCTGCAAATACAAACAAACCTTCACTGCAAACCTTGTTCACAAATCACCCAACTACACAATATGAAAGGTGACCTCGCCTGCATACTAAACAGAAGGAACACCTACTAAACATTACACGCCCCCTCAGGAAAGCACCCACCGACTCCAAACACTCTTCCACATATTCCTGTTCCGCCACCCAACCCCCACTCCCACCCCCGTGTCCCACCACAACAGGGGCCCATCGCTAACTAGGATGCTCACATCCTCCTCGGAAAACCACAACCATGTAGAAGATGGACAAAGAAGAAGTGGTGACCTGTCATGCAAACCCAGTGCTGTGTAAGAGAAAGATCTGAGAACAGAGCATCTCTAGTTACAGACCGGTCACTCCACCAGCAATCAACCTTCCCTCAGGGGCAACGTACCCTCCCGCCGTACACCAAGCTCCCGCCCACCCCTCACGTGCCCATTACGAATGGGCAGCGGTTAGAGGACTCCCGTCCCTAAACAAGGAGCCCCAACAGCACAAACATACTTCTGACCGTCAAACCTCATAGGCAGATACCTAACTTTGACAGCCGCTTCCCCTCTCGATGTCATCTTTTCCTTTGTACAGAGGCCTTCGCTCCCATACATTGACATCCGTACAGCGATGTCGTGACAGTCAAATAGAAGGAGTCACAGCCCTCCACGAAATGAGACTATTCGGTACCGATCTGGACGCATCTCCAAATAAAAACAAAGCTTGACTGTAAACTTCAGTTATAAACTCTACTGACAAAGCTCCCAACACCACAATATGAAAGATGACCTCATCTACATACTGCTTCCTTGAGAGGGAACACCTACTACACATAACATCCCCCTCAGAACCCCACTCCAAACACACTCAACTACAGGGAAATTGGCTACACTTCTACATACCGATGGTCCTCCCCCTTTCCTTACACCACAGGGGCCCATCGCTAACTAGGATGCTCACATCCTCCTCAGAAAACCACAACCATATAGAAGGAAACACAAGGATGAAGTGGTGACCAGTGACGCAAACCCAGTGCTGTGTAAGAGAGAAGAACTGAGAACAGAGCATCTCTAGTTATAGACGGGTCACTCTCCCAGCAATCAACCTGCCTGCAGGGGAAACATACGCTTCCTCCGTACAATGATCTCCTGCACACCTCACATGCTCATTACGAGTAAATGAGAAGCCCACAAATACTTCTGACCATCAAACCCTTCAGCACATGCTTATTTAGTCAGGATGGGCAGGAATGGCATCCCTAGCCTCTGTTTGCCAGAAGCTGGGATTGGGTGACAGGGCATGGATCATTCATTCCCTTTGGGACACCTGCCATTGTCCGCTGTCAGAGGACAGAATACTCTGCTTGATGGACCTTTGGTCTGACCCAGTATGGCCATTCTGATGTACTTAACTTTCACAGCCGCTCCCACTCTCAAGTTCTTCTTTTTCTTTGTAGACGAGCCATCGCTCCCATACGTTAACATCCATCGAACACCGACGCACAGCTATACCATGACAGAGGAAGACAGAGCTAGTCACGGCACCGCATGTGGACACATCTGCGAATACAAACAAAGCTTGACTGCAAACCTACTGACAAAGCTCCCAACTATACGATATGAAAGATGACCACACCTGCATCCTGGTTCCCAAAGGGAAGGAACATCTACTAGACAGTCTCCCTCTCAGAGAAGCCTCCCACCCACCCCAAACACTCTTCCACATACTGGTGGCCCTCCCCCTTTCCCTCCACCACAGCAGGCCCATCACTAACTAGGATGCTCACATCCTCCTTGGACAACCAACACCCAGTAGATGAGGAAAGGACAATGAAGCAGTGACCCATCATGCGAACCCAGTACTGTGTAAAAAAGAACATTTGAGAATGGAGCATCTCTAGTTAGACAGGAAAATCTGCCAGCAATCAACCTTCTTCCAGGGAAAACGCACACTCCCGCCGTACAATGACCTCCCTCGTGTGCCCAATAAGAACAGGCACAGTTTAGAGGACTCGCACCCCTAAACAAGACACCTCAACAGCACAATTACTCCTGACCGTCAAACCCTTCGGCAGATACTTAACTTTCCCAGCCACTGCCACTCTTGATATCGTCTTTTCTTTTGTACACAGGCCTTGGCTCCCATACGTTGACATTCGTACAGCGATGACGTGCCAGTCAAGGAGAAGCAGTCACGACCCTCCACAGAATGACGCGACGCAGTACCGGCTCTGGACACAACTGCAAATACAAACAAACCTTTACTGCAAACCTGTTCACAAAGTGCCCATCTACACAATATGAAAGGTGACCTCGCCTGCATACTAAACAGAAGGAACACCTACTAAACATTACACCCCCCCCCTCAGGAAAGCACCCTAACCCTAACCCACTCCAAACACTCTTCCACATATTCCTGTTCCGCCACCCGACCCCCCATGTCCCACCACAACAGGGGCCCATCACTAACTAGGATGCTCACATCCTCCTTGGAAAACCACAACCATGTAGAAGACGGACAAAGGAAGAAGTGGTGACCTGTCGTGGAAACCCAGTGCTGTGTAATAGGGGACAACTGAGAACGGAGCATCTCTAGTTACAGACCGGGCACTCCGCCACCAATCAACCTTCCCTCAGGGGAAAGGCACCCTCCCGCCGTACACCAAGCTCCCGCCCACCCCTCACGTGCCCATTACGAACGGGCAGAGGTTAGAGGACTCCCGTCCCTAAACAAGGAGCCCCAACGGTGCAAGTACTTCTGACCATCGAATCCTTCAGCAGATACTTAACTTTGACAGCCACTCCCCCTCTCGAGGTCTTCTTTTCCTTTGTATAGGGGTCTTCTCTCCCGTACGTTGACATCCGTACAGCGATGTCGTGACAGTCAAAGAGAAGGAGTCACTGCCCTCCATGGAATCAGACTACTCGGTACTGGATCTGGATGCATCTCCAAATAAAAACAAAGCTTGACTGTAAACTTCGGTTAAAAACTCTACTCACAAAGCTCCCAACACCACAATATGAAAGATGACCTCATCTACATACTGCTTCCTTGAGAGGGAACACCTACTACACATAACACCCCCCTCAGAACCCCACTCCAAACACACTCAACTACAGGGAAATTGGCTACACTTCTACATACCGATGGTCCTCCCTCTTTCCTTACACCACAGGGGCCCATCGCTAACTAGGATGCTCACATCCTCCTCAGAAAACCACAACCATATAGAAGGAAACACAGGGATGAAGTGGTGACCAGTGATGCAAACCCAGTGCTGTGTAAGAGAGAAGAACTGAGAACGGAGCATATCTAATTGCAGACGGGTCACTTTCCCAGCGATCAAACTTCCTCCAGAGAAAACGCACCCTCCCTCCATACAATGAGCTCCCGCCTACCCCTCATATGCCCATTACGAATGGGCAGCGGTTAGAGGACTCCCGTCCGAAACAAGGAGCCCCAACAGCACAAATCCTTCTGAGCGTCGAACCCTTCGGCGGATACGTAACTTTGACAGCCGCTCCCCGTCTTGATGTCTTTTCCTTTGTATAGGGGTCTTCGCTCTCATACATTGATATCCGTACGATGATGCCGTGACGGTCAAGGAGAAGCAGTCACGACCCTCCACAGAATGATGTGATGCATTATTGGCTCTGGACACATCTGCAAATACAAACAAACCTTCACTGCAAACTTGTTCACAAATCACCCAACTACACAATATGAAAGGTGACCTCGCCTGCATACTAAACAGAAGGAACACCTACTACACATTACACCCCCCCTCAGTAAAGCACCCACCCACTCCAAACACTCTTCCACATATTCCTGTTCCGCCACCCAACACCCCCCCCCCCAATGTCCCACCACAACAGGGGCCCATCGCTAACTAGGATGCTCACATCCTCCTCGGAAAACCACAACCATGTAGAAGAAGGACAAAGGAAGAAGTGGTGACCTGTCATGCAAGCCCCGTGCTGTGTAAGAGAAAAGATCTGAGAACAGAGCATCTCTAGTTACAGACCGGTCACTCCGCCAGCAATCAACCTTCCCTCAGGGGCAACGTACCCTCCCGCCGTACACCAAGCTCCTGCCCACCCCTCACGTGCCCATTACGAATGGGCAGAGGTTAGAGGACTCCCGTCCCTAAACAAGGAGCCCCAACAGCACAAACATACTTCTGACCGTCAAACCTCATAGGCAGATACCTAACTTTGACAGCCGCTTCCCCTCTCGATGTCGTCTTTTCCTTTGTACAGAGGCCTTCGCTCCCATACATTGACATCCGTACAGCGATGTCGTGACAGTCAAATAGAAGGAGTCACGGCCCTCCACGAAATGAGACTATTCGGTACTGGATCTGGACACATCTCCAAATAAAAACAAAGCTTGACTGTAAACTTCAGTTATAAACTCTACTGACAAAGCTCCCAACACCACAATATGAAAGATGACCTCATCTACATACTGCTTCCTTGAGAGGGAACACCCACTACACATAACATCCCCCTCAGAACCCCACTCCAAACACACTCAACTACAGGGAAATTGGCTACACTTCTACATACCGATGGTCCTCCCTCTTTCCTTACACCACAGGGGCCCATCGCTAACTAGGATGCTCACATCCTCCTCAGAAAACCACAACCATATAGAAGGAAACACAGGGATGAAGTGGTGACCAGTGATGCAAACCCAGTGCTGTGTAAGAGAGAAGAACTGAGAACGGAGCATATCTAATTGCAGACGGGTCACTTTCCCAGCGATCAAACTTCCTCCAGAGAAAACGCACCCTCCCTCCATACAATGAGCTCCCGCCTACCCCTCATATGCCCATTACGAATGGGTAGAGGTTAGAGGACTCCCGTCCGAAACAAGGAGCCCCAACAGCAGAAATCCTTCTGAGCGTCGAACCCTTCAGCAGATACTTACCTTTGACAGCTGCTCCCGATATCGTCTTTTCTTTTGTATACGGGCCTTCGCTCCCATACCTTGACATCCGTATAATGATGCCGTGACAGTCAAGGAGAAGCAGTCACTACCTTCCACAGAATGACACGACGCAGTACCGGATCTGGACGCATCTACAAATACAAACAAACCTTCACTGCAAACCTGTTCACAAAGCGCCCAACTACACAATGTGAAAGATGACCTCGCCTGCATAATAAACAGAAGGAACACCTACTACACATTACACCCCCCGTCGGGGAAGCACCCACCCACTCCAAATACTCTTCCACATATTCCTGTTCTGCCACCCGACCCCCCGTGTCCCACCACAACAGGGGCCCATCGCTAACTAGGATGCTCACATCCTCCTCGGAAAACCACAACCATGTAGAAGATGGACAAAGGAAGAAGTGGTGACCTGTCGTGCAAACCCAGTGCTGTGTAATAGGGGACAACTGAGAACGGAGCATCTCTAGTTACAGACCGGTCACTCCGCCACCAATCAACCTTCCCTCAGGGGAAAGGCACCCTCCCGCCGTACACCAAGCTCCCGCCCACCCCTCACATGCCCATTACGAATGGGCAGCGGTTAGAGGACTCCCGTCCCTAAACAAGGAGCCCCAACAGCACAAACATACTTCTGACCGTCGAACCCTTAGGCAGATACCTAACTTTGACAGCCGCTCCCCCTCTCGATGTCTTCTTTTCCTTTGTATAGGGGCCTTCGCTGCCATACGTTGACATCCGTACAGCGATGTTGCGACAGTCGAAGAGAAGGAGTCACGGCCCTCCATGGAATCAGACTACTCGGTACCGGATCTGGACGCATCTCCAAATAAAAACAAAGCTTGACTGTAAACTTCAGTTATAAACTCTACTGACAAAGCTCCCAACACCACATTATGAAAGATGACCTCACCTACATACTGCTTCCTTGAGAGGGAACACCTACTACACATAACACCCCCCTCAGAACCCCACTCCAAACACACTCAACCACATGGAAATTGGCTACACTTCTACATACTGTTGTATCAGTCAAGCAAGGTACTAACAACTTCGACAGGTCTTTACACTGCACATACCGATGGCCCTCCCCCTACACCACAGGGGCCCATCGCTAACTAGGATGCTCACATCCTCCTCAGAAAACCACAACCATATAGAAGAGAAGCACAAGGATGAAGTGGTGACCAGTGATCAAACCCAGTGCTGTGTAAGAGAGAATAATTGAGAATGGAGCATCTCTAGTTGCAGACAGGTCACTTTCCCAGCAATCAACCTTCCTCCAGGGGAAACGCATGCTCCTGCCATACAGTGAGCTCCTGCCCACCCCTCACGGGCCCATTGAGAATGAGCACAGTTTAGATAACTCCCATAAGTAAAGAGACAGCCTCTTCTTCTGACCATCAGATGCTTTGGCATATACTTATCTTTGGAAATTGGAGAGGAGCTCCCCCATCTCAAGATCCCCTTCACATCAGTAGACAGGCCTTCACTCCCATACATCTAAATCACTCACAAACATACAGCTTTGGCGTGACGGACAAAGAGAAAAATATTCATAACCCTTCACGTCACAATGTGACTCGGTAGCAGATCCGGACACAGCTGCAAATACAAAGAAAGCTCAACTGCAAACATGGTTCATAAACTCTACTCACAGGGATCCAGACAACTGAGTAGGAGAAATTACAGAGGGAGCATACAACTGAGATTAAGGGAAGAAACTCTTACTAAATATTAGAGATTCCTCAGACCAGTCCCCACCTAACCCAAACAGAAAAATGCCTTGCTTCTTCAACAGTCCAACACCATAGACATGCTACCAGTACTAGATGTGTATTTAACAAAAACGCTATCAGAAACAACCCCCACTGTCTTCCTTCCCAATGAACATACAAATGCTAATACATAAATCAAATACACTATGAACAACCCACAATGAAAAGTAAAAGCACATTACACAGAAATAAGGACAAAAAACAGTACATTAACCACAAATATATGTCATTGTTACCCCATATCAATACTCACCATGACTACAATCACCCAAACAAGTGCCTCTTTGAACCAAGACAAAGCTGAATGACTTTCAGTGAGAAGACCCCAGCTTATATACTGCCTAAGCTCCACCCCCTCCATTTCCCAGCATGCCTTACAAGCCAAAGGCTGCTATAAATACAGACTCAGGTGACACAGAAACCCTTTAGTTCATTCCTAGCATCACAGCAGCAAGGACTCTTCATCTTGATGTATTAATCAGACTTCCCTTCTACAATACAAATTTGCAGAAGACTCAAACTCTATCGCCAGGTAACACTATAATTACCATATTTCAGTTTCCTAAAAAGAAAACACTACCTAGAGGGAAGAGGGGACTCCACAGTGGGTGCAGTTGGGGGCTGCTCAAAGAGGTACCTCAACAGGGCTGGAGAGGTGTGTTTGTACTGAGAGAGGATATTTGGGGGCTAATGGAATGATTACTTGGCTGGTGCTCAAGGGCATACCTACAGCCTCATGCTCACAATGGAGGGCGGTGTCACTTCCTGTCCCACTGCCCGGGCAGCTGCCACAGGCCAAAGACACTGCACCATCCCCATGACCAACTTTAGGGAGAGTGGCAACCTGTGCAAACTTTTCCCCGGGGATACCTCCCCCCATCCCCTGGATGCCCCACTGCCTCCTCCGAGTACTTAAGTTACATACGCAAAGGTCACAGAGCTCAGCCTCCACAAAAATTAAGCACTGTGTGGGCAACCAGACAGCAATGGCTGCCAGGTAGGCACCCAGCTCTTAAGGCAACACCACCACTCCCAGCAGCATCACAGACCTAAGGGTCGCATAGTGTATTGCCACCCTTGTGCCTCCACTGCTGCTGCAGATTGTGGTGCCTGGCACTGAGCATGCACCTCAAGGCAGACTTCATGCTGTCACACAGGGGGTTGCATCTTGCCAGAGCCCACAGCCCTCTGGCCACTCATGGCTCACCAGCAGCAACATTTCATATTTGGGTGGGAAGGCAATTTTAAGCATGATTACAGGCGCTATTTGGGCACCTGAACACTCCAGGTTTCTTACACATAACTTAGATACGGTACTCCTGTCAGCTAAATCCTAATTTTTATATAAATAATATATATAAACTGAAAATATGGCTTTAATTGGCATTTGTATATATGTAAGTTTAGAACAATCCGGAGACAATACAACAAGACATTCCCACTACCAAGCCTGAAGGTGTCATTTCTGGAGCTTTACCACAGATATCAGAAATACACGTATGATATTTTGTACCCTATCTTTAGTACTCTGTACAGTAACTCCTCACTTAACGTTGTAGTTATGTTCTTGAAAAATGCGACTTTAAGCAAAACGATGTTACACGAATCCAATTTCCCCAAAAGAATTAATGTAAATAAGGGGGTTAGGTTAGCTTAGGTTCTTGTTAATTAGATCAGCAAGCCCCGCAGCTGCAGCTTCTGCCTAAGGCACCAGCTCCCTCCCTTGTGTGTGTCCCCTGCTCTATGGAAGATGGGGTAAGCAAGGTGCAGGGTGACATTAGCCCCCCTCTTCTCTCCCCCCCAACCAGCAAGCAGGCAGGAGTCTTGGAGAGCAGCACATGGCAGTGGGGGAAACAAGCATGTTCCCTAACTGATCAGCAATGTAAGAACGAAACAATGTTAACCAGGACGACTTTAAGTGAGGAATTACTGTATATATACTATATATATATCTTGTGTGTGTGTGTGTGTGTGTATATATATATAATGTAAAAAGTCTGATATACAAATTGAGAAAATGAGCAGACTTTTAAGCAGAGTTTATTTAACACACACTCTGTGTTACTGCCATTATGTAGTCAGAATTGAGTAAATGCTTTTTAGTGCACTGAAAAACCATTCAGTGAAATAAACATACATGATTAAGGTGGTATTTTCTCTTAAGGAAATGCATTTTTCGACATTTTTGCATTTCTTTTCCAATCAAAATCATGTACATGACTCACTAACATCATGGCTATTAGGATCATACATGGAACCACATTTATTTTCATACAAATGTTAAGTTATTTCACAGATATCACTAAACATACGATTTGAAAATAAGTGATCTTCAGCTGCAATATCTAAAGCTGGGAGTAGAAGCAGACTTGATGTTCTAGCAGGATACTATTATTTGATTGTCTGACTTTTATCATGATCTTGTGCTTTTTCATCGTTATTTTAAATAATGAATGACAGTTACGCCAGCCAGGACCGGTTACTCATTTTAGAAAGTATCAGAGGGGTAGCCGTGTTAGTCTGGATCTGTAGAAGCAACAAAGGGTCGTGTAGCACCTTATAGACTAACAGAGGTATTGGAGCATAAGCTTTCCTGGGTGAATACCCACTTCTTTGGATGCATTTCCACTGCTTGCATCCGACAAAGTGGGTATTCACCCACGAAAGCTTATGCTCCAATACCTCTGTTAGCCTATAAGGTGCCACAGGACCCTTTGTTGCTTCATTTTAGAAATAATTTCTTCCTTAAATTGAATTCTTTGACCAGTAAAATTATGAAAAATTAAGGAAAAGAATAAACTAACAGCACTGTAATCCTTAAACTTTACCATGCACATATAGTCTCTGCCATTTTATTTTTTCAAAGGAAGTAATAACAGTACAAGTGTGTATGTGACAGAGAGGCTGTGTGTGTTCAGGCAGTGAGGGAGACAGTACACTCTCACTTTAAACAGAGACCTCACTGTGGAAACAAGGGTTAAAGGATTTGACTATAGGCCCCTCAGTTATGTCAAGACAGAGCACAGTCAAGCTAACTCTGAAGTCTCATAATGCGAGACTTGGGAAATCAGACTGTGTCTGAAGTGGGTGGGGAAACAACACACAGTCAATGTGACCTAACCTTGAAGATAATGATGTTGTGAGAACAGAAGTGAGAAAATAATGGAATGGGCAGGACATACCAGAAATAAATTGCAGAAGTTTTAAATTAATGCATTCCATGAAAGAGTATAAATATTTGTGGTTTATTATGTGTACTTTGGAGGAACTGAGGCAGAGATGCTCTCTGTCAGCTGTATTTCTTCCCTAGCAATTGCTTGAAATATAGCTGTCTCTGATTTTGTTGCATTCCAACCTGAGAGTGATGATTTATTTTTGAACATCACTAATCAGGCGCCTTCTTCAGTCCAGGAGAAGCACTCAGCATCTCCCACTCATGACCCAGAGGCAACATCACAGACTGCTGTCACCCCACTACCCCAGCTCAGCGGAGAGCAGGTACAAAGACAGGGGGATTGTGACACCTCAACATCAGCCCCTGCCCTCTGTACAGCAGATAAGAGCTTCCTAGGACCAGCTTGGCCAGGGGCTGCTCCAAGTGTGGGAAGAGGCAAGAGCAGGGGCACTGGAACAGAGGGTACCAGGGATCCGTGCCCCCATCACTTTTAATATTACTTTCTACAAGTCATGAGGGAGGGAAACACCCTTGTCTCTCAACAGAACAGTATTCGGGACACACCCCTTGTTCCCAGGGGGAGTACTATGGATGTCACACCTCTTGTTTCCGGAGGGGACACTATACAGGATACACCTTGTTCCCAGGGGGAGTACTATCGATGTCACACACCTTGTTTCCGGAGGGGAAACTATTCAGCACACACCCCTTGTTCCCAGGGGGAGTACTATCGATGTCACACCTCTTATTCCCAGACGGGACAATATACAGGGGACACCACTTGTTTCTGGGGGACTACAATTCATTACACACCTCTTGTTTCCGGAGGGGACACTATTCAGCACACACACCTTGTTCCCAGGGGGAATACTATCGATGACGCACCTTTTGTTTCCAGAGGGGACACTTCATTATACACCCTAACCCTCACCCCTATCCCTGACCCCTAACCCCAGCCCCTAAACCCTTACCCTAAACCCCTAACCCAACCCTCACCCCAAACCTAACCCTACCCCTAACCCTACCCCCAACCCTAACCCCTCACCCAACCCTTAACTCAACCCTAAACCCTACCCTACCCCCTAACCCAGCCCTCACCCTAACCCAACACTGACCCCACCTAACCCTAACCCTGACCCTAACGTCTAACCCTACTCTAACTCTAACCCAACCCTAACCCTGGACCTGGCCCTAAACCCTACCCCTAAACCCTACCCCTCACTCTAACCTCAAGATGTGGTCACTGCTTGAATACTAGTTTAATTTTAAAGGAAATCAGCATCCCTGGAAGGTTTTAGCACTGGGGGAAGTAATAGTGACCCATAACACCCCACACCTGCATTTTAATTGCACGTGTTACTGTCCACATCATCAGCTTCACTCATGAGGGGGTTTGGCCATTTGTTTATGTATTTAGTAAGAAACACGCGATTTTATGAACAAACAGGCGGGCGCAGGTCCGGGGCCATGAGGTGCCAGAGCCGAGCGAGCCCCGCATGTTCCTCTGCTCACCTCACGCATGACCATCACGGCAGCAGCTCCCTGAGCCAGTGTGGACACCGCCCATTCCTCCAACCTTCTCCTCATGGCAGTGCTACCCGTCCAGTCACTTTCAGCCTCGCATGGGCACTGCCCTGGAAAGGGGAAGTCCTGGCTGGGCTCTGCAATAACCAATGAGTGAGAAAGGCCGGGGACACTACATCTCCCATAGTGTAGTGGGGCCCATAGTTTCTGATGGGAGATGCAGGCCAGGGAAACACATCTCCCATAGTGCCACGGGGCCCACAGTGGCTGATGGGAGATGCAGGCTGGGGGGGAAACTACTGCTCCCATGGTGCTGTGGGGCCCGCAGTGGGGGTATGGGATGAGGTCAAGGGTTAGGGAAAAGAGTTGGGTTACAGAACTGGGGTCAGGGGATCAGCGCCTAGGGTGAGGGGTCAGGGTTTGTCTTGTTTGCTGTTCTGATTGCTTGAATTGGCCACCCTTTACTACAATCTCCTGTAAATGTAGTTTAATTCCTGTTATTTACTTTTCAAAAACATTTGTTTTGTTACTCTTATAATACTGCCCATGTTTTGATTGTTTTTATTGTTGCATCCGATGAAGTGGGTTCTAACCCACGAAAGCTTTATGCTTAAATAAATGTTAGTCTCTAATGTGCCACAAGTATTTCTTTCTTTCTTATTTTCTTTTTGCTGACACATACTAACACGGCTACTACACTGTAACCTATCATGTTTTTATTGTGGCTCAGTAAATTACAGTTTTTAATACTCAAGGTGTTGATGGGTTTGTTTTTAATAATGCAAGCCAATTCTTTGTGATCATGTCACTGCAATGCTGCCTGATTTACTTGGTTGTCCTGGGGCAGCAATTTGTGACAGAAGGGGTCTGCCCGGCCAGTTTCCTATCCCTGTGAAATCTTTATTTAAAATTTGGACATAATTAAAACAACTTTTTCTCATATAGAAAATGTACTACACGGCTGGGACCGGGACCTCACTGGGACCAGGTCTGGGGCTGTTGCTGGGACTGGGGCCAGGATCTCATAGTGGCTGATGGGCGATGCAGGCCAGGGGACACTGTGTCTCACATGGTGTCGCAGGGCTGGAAAAACAGAAAATTGTACTAACTTAAAAAGCTCATTTTATGACTGTCCCAGTTTAGAACAGATGGGACAGGCGTGGCAAATGGCGACACATCACGTCACCCTCGCTGCTCCTAGACCAGCGGTGCCCGCTGAGCCCGCCACTAGCCCGTGTGGGGAGCGGGCTGCTGAGCGGTGGCTAGTGCCCGAGCAGGGCAGGCCTGGGAGGGAGGCGGCGCGCCGTGTGCAGCGTGTCCGCGTGGCTGGGGCCTGGTTCCTTGGACGCGCCGTGTGCAGCGTGTCCGCGTGGCTGGGGCTGGTTCCTTGGACGCGCCGTGTGCAGCGTGTCCGCGTGGCTGGGGCTGGTTCCTTGGACGCGCCGTGTGCAGCGTGTCCGCGTGGCTGGGGGCTGGTTCCTAGGACGCGCCGTGTCCGCGTGGCTGGGGCGTGGGGGCTGGTTCCTAGGACGCGCCATGTGCAGCGTGTCCACGTGGCTGGGGGCTGGTTCCTTGGACGCGCCGTGTGCAGCGTGTCCGCGTGGCTGGGGGCCGGTTCCTTGGACGCGCCGTGTGCAGCGTGTCCGCGTGGCTGGGGGCTGGTTCCTTGGACGCGCCGTGTGCAGCGTGTCCGCGTGGCTGGGGCCGGTTCCTTGGACGCGCCGTGTGCAGCGTGTCCGCGTGGCTGGGGCCGGTTCCTAGGACGCGCCGTGTGCAGCGTGTCCGCGTGGCTGGGGCCGGTTCCTTGGACGTGCCGTGTGCAGCGTGTCCGCGTGGCTGGGGCGCGGGGGCTGGTTCCTTGGACGCGCCGTGTGCAGCGTGTCCGCGTGGCTGGGGCCGGTTCCTAGGACGCGCCGTGTGCAGCGTGTCCGCGTGGCTGGGGCCGGTTCCTTGGACGTGCCGTGTGCAGCGTGTCCGCGTGGCTGGGGCCGGTTCCTTGGACGTGCCGTGTGCAGCGTGTCCGCGTGGCTGGGGCGCGGGGGCTGGTTCCTTGGACGCGCCGTGTGCAGCGTGTCCGTGTGGCTGGGGCGCGGGGGCTGGTTCCTTGGACGCGCCGTGTGCAGCGTGTCCGCGTGGCTGGGGCCGGTTCCTTGGACGGGCCGTGTGCAGCGTGTCCGCGTGGCTGGGGCCGGTTCCTAGGACGCGCCGTGTGCAGCGTGTCCGCGTGGCTGGGGCCGGTTCCTTGGACGCGCCGTGTGCAGCGTGTCCGCGTGGCTGGGGCCGGTTCCTAGGACGGGCCGTGTGCAGCGTGTCCGCGTGGCTGGGGCCGGTTCCTTGGATGCGCCGTGTGCAGCGTGTCCGCGTGGCTGGGGCCGGTTCCTTGGACGCGCCGTGTGCAGCGTGTCCGCGTGGCTGGGGCGCGGGGGCTGGTTCCTAGGACGCACCGTGTGCAGCGTGTCCGCGTGGCTGGGGCCGGTTCCTAGGACGCGCCGTGTGCAGCGTGTCCGCGTGGCTGGGGCTGGTTCCTTGGACGCGCTGTGTGCAGCGTGTCCGCGTGGCTGGGGCTGGTTCCTTGGACGCGCCGTGTGCAGCGTGTCCGCGTGGCTGGGGCGCGGGGGCTGGTTCCTAGGACGCGCCGTGTGCAGCGTGTCTGCGTGGCTGGGGCGCGGGGGCTGGTTCCTAGGACGCGCCGTGTGCAGCGTGTCCGCGTGGCTGGGGCCGGTTCCTAGGACGCGCCGTGTGCAGCGTGTCCGCGTGGCTGGGGCCGGTTCCTTGGACGCGCCGTGTGCAGCGTGTCCGCGTGGCTGGGGCGCGGGGGCTGGTTCCTAGGACGCACCGTGTGCAGCGTGTCCGCGTGGCTGGGGCCGGTTCCTAGGACGCGCCGTGTGCAGCGTGTCCGCGTGGCTGGGGCGCGGGGGCTGGTTCCTAGGACGCGCCGTGTGCAGCGTGTCCGCGTGGCTGGGGCCGGTTCCTAGGACGCGCCGTGTGCAGCGTGTCCGCGTGGCTGGGGCCGGTTCCTTGGACGCGCCGTGTGCAGCGTGTCCGCGTGGCTGGGGCGCGGGGGCTGGTTCCTAGGACGCACCGTGTGCAGCGTGTCCGCGTGGCTGGGGCCGGTTCCTAGGACGCGCCGTGTGCAGCGTGTCCGCGTGGCTGGGGCTGGTTCCTTGGACGCGCTGTGTGCAGCGTGTCCGCGTGGCTGGGGCTGGTTCCTTGGACGCGCCGTGTGCAGCGTGTCCGCGTGGCTGGGGCCGGTTCCTAGGACGCGCCGTGTGCAGCGTGTCCGCGTGGCTGGGGCTGGTTCCTTGGACGCAGCGTGTCCGCGTGGCTGGGGCCGGTTCCTAGGACGCGCCGTGTGCAGCGTGTCCGCGTGGCGGGGGCTGGTTCCTAGGACGCGCCGTGTGCAGCGTGTCCGCGTGGCTGGGGCTGGTTCCTAGGACGCGCCGTGTGCAGCGTGTCCGCGTGGCTGGGGCGCGGGGGCTGGTTCCTAGGACGCGCCGTGTGCAGCGTGTCCGCGTGGCTGGGGCCGGTTCCTAGGACGCGCTGTGTGCAGCGTGTCCGCGTGGCTGGGGCCGGTTCCTAGGACGCGCCGTGTGCAGCGTGTCCGCGTGGCTGGGGCCGGTTCCTTGGATGCGCCGTGTGCAGCGTGTCCGCGTGGCTGGGGCCGGTTCCTAGGACGCGCCGTGTGCAGCGTGTCCGCGTGGCTGGTTCCTAGGACGCGCCGTGTGCAGCGTGTTTAACCCTTTCCTGCAGCGCGGCGAGTCTGAGCAATGCAAACCCGCACGCGCGGCCAGCACCGAGCGCCTGTCGGCCGCGGGCTGCCCCAGCCCCAGCCCCACGGGGCGAATGCTGGGGGGCGAACGGGGCTGGGCGGGGCCTGTCCCGCTCCCATTTTCACCCGCCCCCTGGCACCACAGAGCGGCGCCTCCGGGGCTCTTCCTGGGATTTGCCAATCACCCCCAGTTCTCGCGGGATTTGCCGTTCCCGGCCTTGCGCAGCTCCCCGCCGGGGTCGCTGGTCGCAGCTTTCTCACCCTTCGCGAGATTCGCCCCACGCTGCTCTCGTGATCTCCGCGGGATTTCATTGTCCGCTGCCAGTTTTCCCCGTCTCTCGCGGGATCCCCCATATCTCGCGAGGTGTTCCCGCCCGGCGTAGCTTTGCCCAGCTCTCGCGGGACGTGTCGCTGCCAGGCTTCGCAGCTCTCGCGGGAGCCGCCTTCCCCCGCGGTCCCTCGCTCCAAGATGGCGGCGCTGTCGGGCTCCCCCTCGGGCGTGGGCCCTGGCCCGCCCGGCTACCGGCCCTTCGAGCCCGAGGCGCTGGGCCTGGCCCCGGGCTGGCGGCTCACGGGCTTCGGGGAGCTGCGCGGCTGAGGCTGCAAAGTCCCGCAGGAGACGCTGCTCAGGCTCCTGGCGGGACTGGGGGGCCGCGCGCGGGGCTGGCCGGGCCGGAGCCCGGGGGGCCCGAGCCCGGGGGGCCCTCGCTGGGTGAGCGCGGGGTGGGCTAGTGGAGGCATTGGGGGGGCTGTGGGCGAGAGGGATGGGTTGGGGGGCCGCAGTGGGGCGGGGGGCTGTGGCCAGTGGGGGGGTAATGGGGAAGGGGCTGTGAGCAGGAGCGGTGGGGAGTCCGCAGGCATGGGGGGTGATGGGGTAAGGGGGGCTGTTGAGAGGCAGGTGTGGGGGGTTGGGGCTGTGGGGGAAGTCTGGGTTGAGGGTCGGGGGGGGTGGTAGGGTCTGGGAGTTGAGGGATAAGGATTGTGGGTGGAGGTTGAGGTGGCAGCTTAGAGGGATTCAAGGTGGCAGTGGAGGGTTGGGCCAGTGGTTTTGGATGGATGGAGATGGTGGGTGAGGTAGGAGGGGGTTGAATTGATTGTGGGGTCTATGGCAGTGGAGGGATAAAGGCTTCAGGTGTCAGGACCTCTGTGGGGAATAGGGATTATGGGTAGGATAGGGGGCTAGAGGGCCGTTACTGATGTGAAAGTCTCCATCTCCTGCTCATAGGTATAGGGATGGACTCTTGCGTCATCCCCCTCAGGCATGGGGGTCTCTCCCTTGTACAGACCACAGACTTCTTCTACCCACTGGTTGAGGATCCCTACATGATGGTACGAGCAGGGGTGGGGTCCAGAGTGGGCAGGAGAAGGGAACAAGTAATTCTAGAGCCAGAGACCACGCTTGTGATGGCTGGTGGAAGGCGATTGTTGTGGGCATGCCATCTTCTTGGAGGATGTGCTAGTGAGCTCAAAGCCCATGTGGGGCGTGGGTAGGGGATGCTCTCTGACTCAGAGCATGGGAAATGGGCCCCCTGCAGGGGGACCCACTCTGTGGTGCAGAGCCCACAGGGCAGGAGATGGGCCCAGGGAGGGGGGGTGCCTTGAATCTCAGAGCCCAGAAGAATGGGGTATGGGCTCTCAGGCTCACAGCCCACAGGATGTGGGATGGGGCCCTGTTGGGTGTGGAGAAGTGGCACATGCGTTCCTGGGCTCAGAGCCTGAGGCATGGAAGATAGGTCCTATGGGTGACCCTCGCACTCCTGTGTTCCAGGGCCGCATCGCCTGTGCCAATGTGCTGAGTGATCTCTATGCCATGGGCATCACCGAGTGTGACAACATGCTGATGCTGCTGAGTGTCAGCCAGAAAATGACGGATGAGGTGAGGGGATGGGATGTCGGGGAGAAGGGTCTACCTATGTGCTGTGGTCACTGACCTTCACAGCTGGTATGGGTGGGCTGAGCATGTCCCTGCACTGCTGGTGTGGGTGGGCTGAGCATGTCCCTGCACTGCTGGTGTGGGTGGGCTGAGCATGTCCCTGCACTGCTGGTGTGGGTGGGCTGAGCATGTCCCTGCACTGCTGGTGTGGGTGGGCTGAGCATGTCCCTGCACTGCTGGTGTGGGTGGGCTGAGCATGTCCCTGCACTGCTGGTGTGGGTGGGCTGAGCATGTCCCTGCACTGCTGGTGTGGGTGGGCTGAGCATGTCCCTGCGCTGCTGGTGTGGGGGTATATCAGATGTTCCGTGACAGGAGAGCTGGAAATACTGCAGGTTTATAGAGAGTGAAGCAGCTGCTGCCCCAGAGTTGGCAGCCTGATAGCTCCTCTGCTCTGTAAAGTGCAACTAAAATTTCCAGACACTGAGTTACAATCCAGGGAGATGGTGGGGGAGGTCCTTGTCCCCCTACCAGAGCCCTGACTTTCCATCTGCGGCCCCTGAAATGCCCTAGTACTGGGGAAGGCGGGGACTGAGCCCTCTCATTGGTCTAATCCAGACTCTCCCTCCATCTCCCTTTCTCGGTTACCCGGGTAGGAAGCTTCCTGGTGGGCTACAGGACGTCTCTTGGCATCTTAGTGGCATAACTGAGCAGCACCTCCTGTCTCCATCGGTCCAAGGCTGACACTTGTGTCCGTGTGTGTCACGGAGTATAGGGGAGTTCGGCCCTGCACCCCTTTTCCCCGGATTTACTGGGAGTCTCAGCCAGCCAGTAGAACAGAAGGTTTATTAGAGATGCCAGGAACACAGTCCAACCAGAGCTTGTCAGTACATTCAGGACCCCTTAGTTGGGTCCTTTCGGGGGGCAGGGAGCTTAGACCCCAGCCTGGGGCTCCCTGCATTTCACCCCACAGCTCCAAATGGGGCAGGGAGGCCAGACCCTGTTTGCCCCCCTTCCCTCCTCTTCCCAAGCCAGCTCCAAACTGAAAACACACAGACAAAAACTCCAGGAGGCTCTTCCCCTCCCCCCGGGGCTCCTCCTCTTGCCTTTTGTCCGTTCTCCCAGCCAAAGGTGTCACCTCCCAACCCCCGTCCTGGCTCATGTTACAGCCCCAGGTAAAGTCTCCCTTTGCTAATGCAATGCCGCAGGTCCCAGGGAACCTTCCCCACAAACCTTCCAGGTTAAATCCACCTCACTCTTTACTTCGTCACAGTGTGCTTTTGCCTGAGACTTTTGAGTGAGGTTCAGACTCCCCACTGATTTTGTACTAGTCCCTGCATGGTCCTGCTTTCTCTCTTCAGCTCTACAACCTGTGGGTCTTCTCTGTGGAGAAGAGAGAACAAGGCTGTGTGGGACAGGCGGAGACTTAGGTGGTGAGACAATACCGGGGTAGTGAAGGGACTATCATGCAGGCAATGAAAGGGGAGAACAGGACTAGTATGTGGGCGTGCTGAGAAATTATTAAAAAAACAAACAAACAAGGAAATTAACTGCCCCCAACAGTTTGTTAATGCAGAGCTAAGGTTGCCCAGTGGTGTCTCATGCCCTTCCAGAACATGGAGATCGGCTAAACTGAAATCCCAGAAGTGGAAAGTGAAGGTACAGGCCACCCTCACAACACAGCCGTAACTCTACCGTGCCCCAACACGCCAAGAACACACATACTGGCACTCTAGCTATCACAGAGCACGTGAGTTCAGCAGGCTAAATAAAGTCTAACACCACCTCTTTGCTAGGACAAAGCTCAGGTTTAGGTCAGGTGTATTGAACTGGCGCCGCCTGCCTTGCCTCACACTTATAGGCAGAGCCAATTCCACCCAAACAATCCCAGATTTGCTTTTTGCAGCCACCTCTTCACTCCTGCAGTGAGGATTCCATCTTAGATGGGGGGGAGGGATAGCTTAGTGGTTTGAGCATTGGCCTGCTAAACCCAGGGTTGTGAGTTCAATCCTTGAGGGGGCCATTTAGGGATCTGGGGCAAAAATTGGGGATTGGTCCTGCTTTGAGCAGGGGGTTGGACTAGATGACCTCCTCAGGTCCCTTCCAACCCTGATATTCTATGATTTATTTATCTATCCCTCACTAAGCCCTGGAAGCCACAGTAGTGTATGCCCCCGGACTGATCATCCGGATGGGATGGGAGGAAGAGGACACCCTCATGCACCTCTCCTGACTCAGCCTGCAGAATTCAGCACTGAACTGAGGCATTCCTCAAAATTCATGTGCAGCTGTTCTCATAGCATGGTGAAAGCTCTGCCAACTTGCTCCAGCTGATTCCCCCACCGCTCAGTACAGCTATGTCCCACACAGGATCGCAGGTGGAGTGCAGGGAAATGCTTAAATTCAAATCTGGAGCACAGCCAGAACAGTGACAGGTTTTTAGTGTCTGCCTATTACAGCTCCCTCTCTTACTTGAACCGTTCCCTGTGGCTATTGCCAGCTCTGCGGAGGGAAGATTTAAGATTGTGTTGTGGGAATACCATGTACCTTTGTATTTCCTGGTTTTCGGAAGCTGTAGCCAGCAGCACTGGGCAGCTTGGACTCTGCATTAACAAAGTGTTGTGGGGGTTAATCAAAGGAAAGAGTCTGCATGATGTGGCCCGCGCTATAGTGTCTCTCTCTCATCCCCCACTACTTGGCACAGCTCAGTGGGGAGGCTCTTGTTATACTGAGCAGTAAAGCAAATAACCTTAATTTCCCCTCTGGTCATCTTGTCAGTGACCAGCCGTGAGCAGTCAGTGCCCCAGGGACTCGATACTCTGTGCCCCTAGACCCATTTGTCAAGCCCCAGTCAGCAACTTGGTTCACGTCAAGGGTGTTACCTTCATTCTGATAGGACGCTGAACACTGTCAGCATCTGTACAAAGCACTGTTTGTTCAAGTGTGCTGTCTGGGAAACGCAATAGGCTCCATGCTGCAGAGAATGATTATTGTCCCTTCATTCTGAGGATGCCTCCTCGCCTCCCCAGTCTTGCTCTGGTAGAATGCCCTGCTGTCCTGGCATGTTTTCCAGCATTTCAAGTCCTCCTGATCTTCCTGAGTGGAGCTGATTAAATTCTGATATGTGACCTTTGGCTGTAGGTGTGAGGTCGCCTGCATTGTCAGTCTGTCTGGCCCTGTTGCATGTTATACAGTTGTTGTCCTTTTCCATTCCTCCTACTAATCCATTTACTGATTTACCACTTACCAATTCTGAAGTGTTGGCAGAGCCCAGACCCTGGTCCTCAGCTGCTCTCTCCCTGCTGGTGCCTCTCAGCCCTGCCCTCCTTGCATTCAGGTCCCCTGAGCTGCCAGGGGACCAACTGTTTCCTGACCTGTGTTCTCGCCCCCCCCAGGAGCGTGAAAAAATTATGCCACTGATAATCAAAGGCTTCCGGGATGCTGCGGAGGATGGCGGTACGTCAGTGACAGGCGGGCAGACAGTGTTGAATCCCTGGATCATTGTCGGGGGTGTTGCTACTGTGGTGTGCCAGCCCAACGAATTCATCATGTGAGTGAGGAGCGGTGAGGCCCCAGGGACTGCACAGCTAGTACCAGGGTTAAAGGGCAAGGGGCAGCCCAAGGTGCCAGAAGCCCCAGGTGGGCAGGATGGCCTAAGGCATGCACAGCTCCTGGAGTGGTGGGAGCAGTGGGAGGGAGGAAGTATGCAGGGGTCCCAGACTTATATGGTCTGGGCTACGTGCTAGCCACTACACAGTCCCCTGGAACCAGACCCCAAGGGACCATGCTTTTTACAAGGATGAGCACAGCAGTTCTCCGACACAGTCTGGGTTTTCAGGTTCCACCTTCCTTATCTCTCACTGTGGTCTCTTACAGTGAGTCTATCTTAGTTCAGTCTCCTGGAGCAATTTCTGTACCTTCAGGGAGCAGTGCAATTAGCGAGTAGTGATACAGGGAGGCTGTTTCAAAACAGATAGTATTAGTTAGTCACCCCAAATACGGCATTTGAGAGTTCTTAGGTCCGCATGGAAAAGCCATGCGCCTCAGTCCATATTGGTAGAAGCAATGGCTGGAGGGCATAGCCAAGAATGACTCACCTGGGTGCGCACAGTTCACAGGTGTATCCGTTTCAGGCCAGACAGTGCAGTTCCCGGAGATGTGCTGGTGCTGACCAAGCCGCTGGGCACGCAGGTGGCTGTCAGCGCTCACCAGTGGCTGGATAACGTACGTATTTGCCTGCTGCTATCGTTGCCCTGTTATGCTTGCACACCTTGCAGTCGGGGGAGGTGATGGAGTCGGGATTGAGCAGCTGCTATGGGAAAGCCCCCATAGATCCTGGGGCCCAGGCAGTAGAACAGCCACAAGATGGGCAACGGGCCTTGCTTTGGGACCCTTCGTACTGTTTGGAGGAGACTGAGCCCCTGGGGGTGGCGGGGGAGCAGGCGTGGGTGCCTCTTACCCTCTCCTGTTTCTTTTCCAGCCTGAGAGGTGGAATAAGATTAAGCTGGTGGTGTCCAGAGAGGATGTGGAGCTGGCCTACCAGGAAGCCATGTTCAGTATGGCCATGCTGAACAGGACAGGTAGGTACCTGGACATGTAGTTGGCGAGGATCATGGGCTGCTCTGTTCTGGAGCTCCCAGCAGTAGCCTGGCTGGGCTTGTGGCAACAGGACCTGCGTCCTGTCTCACTGCCTGGAGCCAGTAGTCAAGAAGCCACAGACAGGGAGCCTTCAGGGGAGCACCCCTCCTCTCCCAGCATTAGTCTCCCAAAAGAGAAAGAGACGAAGCCCTGGCTGTGAGAGATGCATAAAGTCCCTTTTGGAATCCACCCCCTTGTCATGGAGTTAGCTCCTCCCTGTCTGGCCCATAAGTGCCTCTCCTCCCCCTTCCACAGCTGCCAGTTTGATGCACACTTTCAACGCTCATGCTGCCACCGACATCACAGGCTTTGGGATCCTGGGCCATGCACAAAACCTGGCTAAGCAGCAGCGCAGCGAGGTCTCTTTTGTCATCCACAACCTGCCCATCATCGCCAAGATGGCTGCCATCAGCAAGGCCTGCGGGAATCGTTTCGGGCTGCTGCAGGGGACGTCCCCGGAGACATCAGGTAGGGCGGGGAGCCACGGTCATCTGAATTAGAGGTGGCGTCCTAATTCACCTACCCACAGGCGGGTGGGGAGGGCTGTCTCATATCATCAGGCCTGGCCAGTTCGCTGGGGATTTCAGGGGAGGCAGCTGGGACGGTTTGTGGCTCAGAAGCTCAATGTCCCTTGGATGAACCTGGGGCAAGACAACATGGGATTGGCACCGGGGCTTCGTGTGAGACAGTCGGTGACCAGAATGGTGGGGCCTGGTGCAACAGGCGGGAGGGAGAGACTCACTGGGTTAACCTGGCAGAGCGGAATCTGATACCCTCTTGTTCTAATATTTATCGACTTCACCCTCCTGGGCTGGCTGCCAGGCCTTAGTCATCCTGCCTTGCAGTCCTTGCCTGGGGCAAGGGGAAACACTAATCCCTGCACGTCACCCCAGGCCACTGTGCATGCACAGGCTCTAGCTAGCGGCTGGGCAGCGGGACTCTGGTGGCATCTGACCACAAGCTAACTGTGTGGGGCAGAGAAGAGCTTTTACCCCTTTCTGAGCTGCTCTGATTGGCCCCATGGTAGAAGGTTTGGGAGGCCAATAGCAACCCTCTCCCCATGACTGCTGCTGACTGTCTACATGGCAGTGAGGCTTGAGGGCGAATTGACACCCCTCCCCCCACAATGGGCACTGAGTAGCCCTGTCCCTCTTTGCAGGGGGGCTGCTAATTTGCTTGCCCCGGGAGCAGGCCGCCCGCTTCTGTGCTGAAATCAAGTCTCCCAAATACGGGGAGGGGCACCAGGCCTGGATCATCGGCATCGTGGAGAAGGGGAACCAGACTGCGCGCATCATCGACAAGCCACGCATCATCGAAGTGACGCCCCGGGGTGCCACGGCCTCCCCCCAAGACAACAACTCAAGCGCCAGCCCCGAAGCGGCCTCATGAGATGGCAGACCCTCCTTCCTTTGGACACTATAGGCCTCTGCCTGCAGACACAGGGCAGCAGAGCTGGCTGGATGTCTTGGCTTTGGGAATGGGAATCACAGAATCATAAGACTGGAAGGGACCTCAAGAGGTCATCTAGTCCAGTCCCCTGCACTTATGGCAGGAATGCGCTATACCATCCTTCCCTCGAGAACTCTGCTTCTCTCGTGGCGCAGCAGGTGCCGATCTTCCTCCCCAACTCAGAGCAGCACCATGATCAAACAGCTCCCCTTCCCCAGGTCAAGGCGGCCGAGTCAAGGCCCTTCCAGACTGCCTGAGCTGAGTGTCCCACAATGCTGCCTCCCCCACAGGCTGATTCAGGGGGTTAACATGGCTAATTGATTCCTGCAGATGAAATAAATTAGTTATTTATTAAGGATAAATGCAGGTGATGCAGAGCAGCAGATAATTTCTATCTGGAATTATTTATTGGAATATTTCGATGAGCTCTCGGGCTCCCCCAGCCTTTGTTCAGACTGAGCAGCTGGTATAAAGGCTGGGAGGGTTGGTATAAGCCATGTGGCTAGGCATGTGCCCTTCCTCTCTTTAATGAAGCTCTTCCCCTTAAACCCACCCTGGGGCTAGGAGGAGTCGAGGACCCCCAGAGGGCAGGGCACCAGCTCAGCCAGGTGGATTGCTTCTTGGGTTGTAAATTCCTGGTGATTGATTCAATAAATACCAATTTCTATATGTCTGTGGTCAATCTGCAGGGAAGGGGCTGGACACACACTGGAGCTCAGTTCAAGGAGACACTGTGCAGACGGCCTGCAACGAAGCCACTTCAGAATTGGCATGATCAGAGTGGGATGGTGCAGGAAGGTTGGGGGCCGAATGTCAGCCAAAAGATGTATCCGGTATTGAAGTTAAGGTAGAATCGCTGCTAACATTTGCAGATGATGCACAGATTGGTAGAATGGTCAATGAGGAGGATAGGGCAGCCATAAAGAATGATCTGGCCCTAGCTTGGTAAGTTGTGGCCATTCAAACAATGTATTTTAATACAAGGTCATACAGCCAGGAACACAGTGCAGGTGAGAATGCCCAAGGGGCATGTGTACACAAAGGTGGGAGCATGCAGTGTGTGGGCCTGGGGTGATTTGGCAGAAGAACATGAGAATGGTCATAATGGGTCAGACTACAGGTCCATCTAGCCCAGTGTCCTGTCTTCCAACAGTGGTCAATGCCAGGTGCCTCAGAGGGAATGAACAGAACAGGTAATCATCAAGTGATCCATTCCCTGTTGCTCATTCCCAGCTTCTGGCAAACAGAGGCTAGGGCCACCATTCTAGCGAATAGCTATTGATGGACCTGTTTGCCCTGAATTTGTCGTTCTAACCCTAAGGCTTGACCTTCACAACATCCTCTGACAAAGAGTTCCACAGGTTGATTGATTGTACGTTGTGTGAAGAAATACTTCCATTTGTTTGTTTTAAACCTGCTGTACATTTAATTTGGTGACTCCTAGTTCTTGTGTCATGAGTAGTAAATAACACTTCCTTATTTACTTTCTCCAGCCCAGGCATGATTTTCTAGACCTCTAGCATAACCCTCATTTGGCATCTCTTTTCCAAGCTGAAAAGTCCCAGTCTTCTCCTCTCCTCCTAGGAAAGCCGTTCCATACCTCTAATCAGATTGGAACAGCAGAGTCCCTGGCACTGTAACCCCAGTGGCCACTTGCACAGTGATGTGCTTTGCTGAATACACCTGGCCTTTAACATCAACATACAAACCAGACTTTTTATTTTAAATCTCCCTCGTGATAACTGGAGAGAGAGACTGGCCCCAAAGCAGGGGGTGGGGGGAATGTGGCTCTAACTTTTAAAGAGAGAACACTTCACCCCCAAGTGTTCTCTCTTTAAAAGTTAGAGCCACATTCCCCCCCAACCCCCTGCTTTGGGGGCCAGTTCTCATCTCCAGTTATCACGAGGGAGATTTAAAATAAAAAGTCTGGTTTGTCACTTGCCCTTGATGCTTCTAAATTGGCCTGGTGTACTTCCAGCCAGGCAATCCCTGTGCAAGAGGCCCACTGGGCTCCTGCACCTTAGCCAATGAGTAACAAGTGAAGAAATGCAAGCTTCCTGATTGGTGTGTGATGTAGCCAATCACTCCCACCACCCTTGATTTCTGATTACATAAGCCCACCCCCCATGGCCAGGCTGGGCCCCCGCTGAGGGCAGGGAAACCCCTGCCACTGGCTGGGCTTGCTGCCTCAGGGAGAGTCAAATCGCCAAGCTCAGAGTCCGGCTGTGGTTTCATTAGGGCATGAGACAAACACTGCAATGCAAGCGGCTGGCAATGTTAACTAGCCTAATGCCATAAGCTTGCAAGCATGAGGCTATACTCAGTGTATTCAGTACTTTTTTTTTCGGCTAACCTACAGCATATTTTGTTAGTTTATAAGCAACTTGTTAGACATAAGACTCCATCAACTGGTAACTTTCTAATTTTACTTTTTTACGATTAATTAAAAAGTGCTGCAAGTGAGCAGTGTTCATAACCTTTACGAAGAGAGCAATTAAACAGGAAAGCGTGTCTACCAGAACTGGAGGCAGCACTCCCACTCAGGCCTCAAAAATATTGAGTAGGTGGAGCACAGTAGTGGCTCATTTGCTATTTCAGACACACTGAATAGTACTGGACTAAAGATTGACAGAACTGATCCAGACCCCTACTGCCTGCCCTGATGCTTACACAGTAAAGGGGCATAGTTGGCAGATGATCATAGAATCATAGAATCTCAGGGTTGGAAGGGACCTCAGGAGGTCATCTAGTCCAACCCC
Organism: Chelydra serpentina; assembly: GCA_037349315.1. NCBI lineage: Eukaryota > Metazoa > Chordata > Testudines > Chelydridae > Chelydra > Chelydra serpentina. Next base: position 28,045 of record JBAIAC010000456.1, read on the forward strand.
CTGCTCAAAGCAGGACCAACCCCAACTAGATCATCCCAGCCAGGGCTTTGTCATGCCTGACCTTAAAAACCTCTAAGGAAGGAGATTCCACCACCTCCCTAGGTAACCCATTCCAGTGCTTCACCACCCTACTAGTGAAAAAGTTTTTCCTAATATCCAACCTAAACCTCCCCCTCTGCAACTTGAGACCATTACTCCTTGTTCTGTCATCTTCTACCACTGAGAACAGTCTAGATCCATCCTCTTTGGAACCCCCTTTTAGGTAGTTGAAAGCAGCTATCAAATCCCCCCTCACTCTTCTCTTCTGCAGGCTAAACAATCTCAGTTCCCTCAGCCTCTCCTCATAAGTCATGTGCTCCAGCCCCCTAATAATTTTTGTTGCCCTCCGTTGGACTCTTTCCAATTTATCCACATCCTTTTTGTAGTGTGGGGCCCAAAACTGGACACAGTACTCCAAATGAGGCCTCACCAGTGCCGAATAGAGGGGAATAATCACGTCCCTCGATCTGCTGGAAATGCCCCTACTTATATAGCCCAAAATGCCGTTAGCCTTCTTGGCAATAAGGGCACACTGTTGACTCATATTCAGCTTTTTGTCCACTGTAACCCCTAGGTCCTTTTCTGCAGAACTGCTGCCCAGCCATTCGGTCCCTAGTCTGTAGCCGTGCATGGGATTCTTTCGTCCTAAGTGCAGGACTCTGCACTTGTCCTTGTTGAACCTCATCAGATTTCTTTTGGCCCAATCCTCTAATTTGTCTAGGTCCCTCTGTATCCTATCCCTACCCTCCAGCGTATCGACCACTCCTCCCAGTTTAGTGTCATCTGCAAACTTGCTAAGGGTGCAGTCCACACCATCCTCCAGGTCGTTGATGAAGATATTGAACAAAACCGGCCCCAGCACCGACCCTTGGGGCACTCCACTTGATACCGGCTGCCAACTAGACATGGAGCCATTGATCACTACCCATTGAGCGCGACCATCCAGCCAGTTTTCTATCCACCTTACCGTCCATTCATCCAGCCCATACTTCTTTAACTTGCTGGCAAGAACGCTGTGCGAGACTGTATCAAAAGCTTTGCTAAAGTCAAGAAATAGCACATCCACTGCTTTCCCCTCATCCACAGAGCCAGTTATCTCATCATAGAAGGCAATTAGGTTAGTCAGGGATGACTTGCCCTTGGTGAATCCATGCTGACTGTTCCTGATCACTTTCCCCTCCTTTAAGTGGTTCAGAATTGATTCCTTGAGGACCTGTTCCATGATTTTTCCAGGGATTGAGGTGAGACTGACTGGCCTGTAGTTCACCGGATCTTCCTTCTTCCCTTTTTTAAAGATGGGCACTACATTAGCTTTTTTCCAGTCATCCGGGACCTCCCCCGATTGCCATGATTTGTCAAAGATAATGGCCAATGGCTCTGCAATCACATCGGCCAACTCCTTTAGCACCCTCGGATGCAGTGCATCCGGCCCCATGGACTTGTGTTCGTCCAGCTTTTCTAAATAGTCCCGAACTACTTCTTTCTCCACAGAGGGCTGGTCACCTCCTCCCCATACCGTGCTGCGGAGTGCAGCTGTCTGGGAGCTGCCCTTGTCTGTGAAGACAGAGGCAAAAAAAGCATTGAGTACACTAGCTTTCTCCACATCCTCTGTCACAAGGTTCCCTCCCTCATTCAGCAAGGGCCCCACACTTTCCTTGACTTTCTTCTTGTTGCTAACATACCTGAAGAAACCCTTCTTGTTACTCCTAACATCTCCAGCTAGCTGCAACTCCAATGATCCATAAATGCAAACTAATGCACACTAGAAAACAGTGCTCCTTACACACGGTGTGTGTGTAAAACAGCTGTTGTTACGATTAATCAACATTGAATTTTATTTGCCATCTTGTCTTCCCCCCCTCCCCTCATTAGTGCCAGTTCGTGTGATTTGAATATTTCTGTTATTCCATGGTAGAGGAGGGCAGACCTAGCGATTGAGCTAGATTCACACAGTGTATAACTACATTCACAAGAAGAAAATACCAGGTACTTAGAAAAGAAGTAGATTCTCCATGTTGTGTATTCTTTAGCCAAACCACACAGGGGGCTCAATACAGCAATGTCTGTAAACACTCAACTCCCCTCCCTCCGCATTAAGTTTTAATAGACTTTACATTAAGGCAAGAGTCTGACTTTCAGAGCAGCACACGGACCATAATGTTAAATAACCAGAGCACAGTGTAGAAGGAAAGCAGAGAGACAGCCTGAAACTGAGCAGGGGAATCTTCACCACCACACCCTGCAAATGCTGCAGGGTTAGCAATAAGGTGCTTAAAAAGGAGATGAACAGTGAAACCTTCCTGCCCCCACTCTTTCCCCCCCCCCCCCCCGGGTGCTGCCACACCCCCGGCTTGAAGTGATTTCCATGATATATATAGGGTTTCAAGTTTGGTTCAGTAGCTCTCAGCACCCCTGCTCACCCCACTAATCGTCAAATCCCTGAATTACAGCAGATCAGGTACATTCAGTTTCACATAAGGCAGACACAATGGTACGAACCCCATCCTCCTCCATGGCACCCACAGACTGTGCATTCCAACTGGCTCAAGAAGGCTGTGAACCCAGTTCGCAGCATTGTGTCACAGAGCAGCAAGTGCCATGGGGGGGGAAAAGCAAAGAGTGGAGCAGGCCAGGCACCCCCCTTACCCCCAGCCTCCTCGTCCTTCATAGGCATCACTTGATACAGTCCATCACATGGATCTGCAGTGTATCCATGTCTGGAGCCTGGTACTGGCACTTGGGACAGCAGAATCCGGCTGCTCCTCGGAGATACTTCGCCTGCGCCCTGCAGTTGGCAAGGCTTGGAAAGGTACTGGGGCCATGTTGTAAACTAGGGAAGAGAGAAAGTTACTGTCCTGAAGATCAGCACCTTCCCACGGTGCCCAAATGGTCTGCAAGTGCCCAGGCCCTGAGCATGCCCCACCTGGGGAGAGTTTTAAGACTCACCTGGCTGGGGTACAGGTGGGCGCCCCTCCGAATGGCGGTTCCTCATCTCCTCCATCAGAGCCCTTTGCAAAACAGCAAGAGGTTGGGAGTGGGGGGGTCAAAGCAGAACTTCAGCATCCCTTTCCTCCCCCCCCCGAGCATTAGCGTGGGGCTCAAACCCCCATGGGACCCAGGGCAGTGGGCATGGCTGGGGACGCTCCCAAGGGACAAAGCAGCTGTCTGCAGATTCATCTAGCAAGACAGGGAGCTGCACTGAGCTCTGACCCACTCTCAGGGCCCACAGGCCAAGGGAACGCTCACCAGGTGGCTCCATTAGCATCTGCTTTTAGCTTGTCGTAGTCCCGCCGTAGCTGCTCCAACTGCTCTTGCAGGGTCTCGCGCTGCTCGTGCAGCTTCTCCCGGGCCTCACGCTCCGCTAGGAAATCCGCCTTGTAGATATCGGCCTGCAAGAGAGGCACCAGCGACCCTGCCCTTCAGCAACCACGCACACACACGGTTACCCCCCACCTCCCATCCCCCGGCACCCACCTGGGCCTTCAGCACCGGGATGGTCTCCAGCACAGCCTTGTGCTGCTCCATGTCCTCCTTCAGCTTGTCAATCAACTCCTGCTTGGCCACCAGCGCCTCCTCGGCCTGCTGCAGCTGCTGCACCAGCTCCCCCAGGTGCAGCTCCGTGCCCTGGAGCGGGGAGAAGCCCACATAACCCTGAGCAGCAGGGCACCCGAGGGCAGGGCTGGCCCCAGCCATGGAGGCCAGCCAAGGGCCCTCCTCCCCACAAACCAACTCTAAACCCACCTTGCTCTTCTTCTCGCTTTCTAGGCTGGATTTCACGTACCCATCGTAGTCCTGAAAGAGCTGGTGATAGGCCGCCTGCAGCTGGGCCAGCTTCCTCCTGAGGGAGAATGGTGAGGTCAGAGGCAGCTCCCCACCCCCTCTGCTCCCATACCACCCCAGCTCCCCCCACCCCCCAGACAAAGATGCTCCGTGGCCCCCGTTCCCAGGCCCACTCACTTCTCCTCCGTGGCACTCTGCCTCTCCACCCGCAGCGCCGTCTCCAGGTTCTGGGCCTGCATGCGCAGCTGGTCCACCTGCACGCTGTGCTGCTTGTGCAACGCCTCAGCCTCCCGCTCCAGCTTGCGGCACCGCTCGGCAGCAGCCTGTGCTCTGGCGCACCGGGCAGGGGAGAGACGCCGACGTTAGCAGGGGGGCCCGTCCCACGTGCCCCCTAGATGGCCACGGCCTGCGTCCCACGTGCCCCCTAGATGGCCACGGCCTGCGTCCCACGTGCCCCCTAGATGGCCACGGCCTGCGTCCCACGTGCCCCCTAGATGGCCACGGCCTGCGTCCCACTTCCAGCCTCCCAGCACAGCTCAGTGGCTGCATCCAAAGTAACCTGCCGCCAGCCCCAGACCAGGGGGACAATTCACGGGTGCTCACACTCACTTCTCCTCCAGATCCTGCTTCTCCAGCATACAGGCCTCCAGCCGGCTCTGGCTCTCCTGCAGCTCCCCCAGCAGTGAGGTCACCTGGGCTTTCACGGAGGCCCTGTCCTCCGTCAGCTGCTGCAGGGAGGGAAGGGACCACACCTTAGTCCAGGCCACACCGCCTGGGGGCCCTAGATTCAGAGAGAGGGTGAGGCTGCCACAGGCTGGGATAGAGGCCCCGCCCCGCTCCCTTTCCCACTTCCCTGAGGAGGGGCTGGTGTCGGATGCGTTTGCATGTGTTGGGGGATGACAAAGTGGGAATATCCTGAAAATGTTTGTGACGGATATGCAGGCCTGTGACTTAGTGAGGGCAGAAGGGTTAAAAAGCTGCTCCTGGGTCCGAGCAGGGAACATGGGGGGGGGGGGGGGGGGGGTGTTAGAAGGGGTCACATCTAGGGGTTGCTGGAGGACTGGCTGCAACTGACCCATGTCAATGGGAGCCCAAGGACTGAACAATTAACACCAAACTCCAGCAGGCAGAGCTGGGGACTCAGAAGGTTCTGCCCGAGAGACAATGGGGCTGGGGCGTCAGGGGGCTGGGTTAATAGCAGGTCTCACCACTGGCTTCTCTCTGCTAACCAAAGGGCATCCAAAGCTGCACCCAAGTGACTGAACCCAGCTCTGTTTGGAGAAGGCCTGGCTGCTGGGCGTCACTGGCTGGGGTGTATGGGTCCCTGCAGAGTGTAAAAGTCTCTCCCAGGAGTCTGTCTCGGAGGACCGGAGCCCGGGGGCTCTGTCTCGGATGCAATAAAGCTGCATGGCCTCCCCTGACAGAAGAGGGGGACCCCTTGGGGCTTGCTGACAGGGTTCCTCTGAGGGGCTGTTTAAAGGCTGGGGCCTAGCACCCATCCCATGGGCCGTGACTTGGGCGTTTACCTCCAGCTGTTTCCTCAGGGCCTGCAGCTGCTGCTCAGCCTGCGTCTCAGCCTCCTGCACCCTGGCACCCAGCCTGGCCACCTCCTCCCGCACCAACGCCAGCTGCTGCCTCAGCCCCACACTCCTGCCAGGGAACACACAGTGAGTGGGTGATGGGTCAGCGCCGAGAGCCCTGCCACCCGCCCCCTGCCCCGCGCTGAGAGTCTTGCATTCCCCTCCCATCCACCCCCACCATCACCCACCCCCCCACAGTGAGTGGGTGATGGGTGTGACGAACTAGGACTGTTGTTAATGTTTTCCCTGAGTACTGTGTGGGTGCCTCGGTTTCCCTATGCAGTGCTTGAGTTTCTAGGTGGTGGAACAAGGATGCATGAGAGTTACAGAGGGGCCTGGACACAGAGAATGGCTGACACTCTGTATCCTAGCAACCGATGGCCCCGGGCCCTCCCCTGCAAAGGTGAGAGCTGAAGGTGTTCAAACAAAGGGATCAGGTGATGTCCTGGCCCGGGAAGCAGACAAAGGGAGGAGGGGCTGGATAGTTTCAGTTTGGAGCTGGCCGGAGAAGAGGGGAGAGAGGCAGACAGGGTCTGGCCTCCCTGCCCCGTTTGGAGCTGTGGGGTGAAACGCAGGGAGCCCCCAGGCTGGGGTCTAAGCTCCCTGCCCCCCGGAAGGGCCCGACTGAGGGGTCCTGTTTGTACTGACAAGCTCTGGTTGGACTGTGTTCCTGGCATCTCTAATAAACCTTCTGTTCTACTGGCTGGCTGAGACTCCCAGTGAATCCGGGGAAGAGGGGTGCAGGGCCGGACTCCCCCACACTCCGTGACAACTGGTGGCAGAGGTGGGATGTTCTGCACCCCGTGAACGGCGCTTCCTGCAGTAAGTAACTGGGGAGCAGTAGAACGAAGGGTGGCTAACAAGGACCAGGCGTGCTGAAGGCTCACGGAGGAGCGGTTTCAGGGAGCGGAGGAGCTACGCTTAACCCCTGGGAGTGTGTGACCAGCGAGGACTGTGCAATGATGGGGTCCCGCTGGGGGCTGCAGTGAGCAGTCCCAGGGGCGGAGGAGCCTGTGGCTTGGCCCTGGGAGAGAGAAGGAATTTTGCAGTGACAGGGTTCCCCTGGGGGTGCCGTGAGCGGACCCAGGGGCAGAGGAGCTGCAGCTCAACCCTGCAAAGAGGCGGTGACCTGGAGAAGGGCTGGCACACTTGGGGTTCTTCCTGGAAACCGTGGGGAGCTAAGAGCACACAGGCCTGCGAACCCACAGCAACTTGGGAGCAGTAAAGTGATGGCCTATCGCCTTCTCCTTAAAAGAAGCATTGTAACCCTGTGCAAAAGGAGAGGGATACACATTGGAAAGCTCACTAAAGCCGAGCTAATTGTGCAGCTGGAGAAGGATGACTATTTTAAGGAGCAGATTCCTGACCCCGATGGGGCTACCGCAGAATCTGGGAGCAGCTGGAGCGGTAGCCTGGCATCCCCAAGAGTCTGGTCCCCAACCAGACGGGGGTCTTCATGATCGGGTTCCCCAGCAGGGGATCGGAGACGGATGGGACTGGAGCTGAGTCCGAGAGAGCAAGAGGACTGAGAGAGACAGCAAGAGCCCGAGAAAGGGCTACAGGAGAAGCAGCAGCAGCAGCGTGAACTGGCGGTGGTGGAACGGAGAGGCATAGGGGACTGGCCAGGGGTAAGTGGGAATAGACCCCGGGGTGCCAGTTCCGCAGGGAACCTCAATCCTAAATTGCTGCCCCTGGTTAAGGAGGGCGGGAATGTGAAGGCCCACCTCACTGCCTTGGAGCAGGCTGGTGATTGGAACCAGGGAGACTCTGCGGAAAAGCCCCGGGATCTAGCTCCCTTGCTGGGTCCCAAGGTCATAAACTCCGTCAGCCAGATGGGTGGGATGGTGGACGGACTTCTACCCCTGACCCCAACCCGTATGTCTGCGTGGACTCTCCTGGGCTCAGGCCCTGCAGACCCCCAGTGGGAGCGGAAGGTGATGGTCAATGGAGAGACATTCTTGGGGTGGTGAAACCCCAGAACAGAGAGAACTGTGGTCAGGCCCAGGGTGGTGCACCCCCACCAGATGCTAAGGGGCTGTGTGACCTGGGTGAGGGTCCCAGTAATGGAACCGGTCGCCCTGCCTATGGCCCAGATCCCTGTGCAGACCCAGGAGGGGTCGGGCTGGCTGGTGGTTGGGGTTCTCCAGGATATCAGCTGTAAGGTGCTGTTGGGGGGTGACTGTATCTTTGGGACAGGATCCAGGCTCTGGCCCTGTAACGGCCGAGGAGTTGAATTTAAACCCAGGGAACCAATTGGCTAAGAGGAAAATGGTCAGTGAAAATGCAAATGACCTGGCTGGCAGAGGGAGGGAGCTGCTGGGCCCTGGTTACCTGCCTGCCTGTAACCAGACCCCTAGGGCGGGGTGGAACAAAAAGATGCTCCCCACCCCCCTGCACAATGGAGAGGTGGCTCAGGTAGTCTCTGATGCAGAGAGCAAAGCAGCGAGCTCGCTGCCTGGCCCCACGGGGACAGCCAGGGCAGCGCTGGGCACCGGGGGAGCAGAGACCCCAGCTGAGTGGGGGGACACACAGGCAGGGCAGGACGGCTGCCAACCAGGCTTGCCTGGTCCAGAGGTGCTGCCGGGAAGTGATTCCGCGACAGGGAGGGAGCCACCAGGGACAGGGCTCAGGGGGGTGGAGACCCCAGGCCCAGCCAGTGAGCTGCAGAGGGATCCCGCCTTGAAGAAGCTGAGGGAGCTTGCTGGCCACAGCGCTGCAAACCCCCTTGGAGAAGGCTGCACGGACAGATCCCGGTGGGAGAAGGGATTCCTGTGCTGGGAATGGGCTTCCCAAGGGCAAGTGGAACTGTGGGGAATCAGGAGGCAGCCGGTGGGGCCCCAGAAGTATCATCCCCGGCTATTGTACCTGACCCGGGGTAAGGGAGAAGCTCCCTGGAGGTCCCTGCCCATCGGAGAGGAACCTTTCCAGAAGGTGGCTATGGACAGAGTGGGAGTCCCCAGCAAGGTCCTTACAGACGAGGGATCTGAGGTCATGTCAGCCCTGCTCCGGGGCGTGTGGGAGGAAGGTGGGGTCTGGCCCACCTGGGCCTCTGCATATCACCCTCAGTCCAACGGGCTGGTGGAGAGAGTTCAGGGGACCGTAAGGCTGATGCTGAGGACTTGTATAAATCGGCGTCTGCAGGACTGGGACAAGTACCTGCCCCACTTGTGGCACAGGGAAGTGCCCCAGGAATCCCCAGGGTGCTGCCCTGTCGAGCTGTTGTATTGGAGGCAAGTAAGGGGACCCCTAAAACCGGTAAGGGACGATTGGGAGGAGAATGGGGAAGACCCCCTGATGGATCTCTCCCCTGAGATGGGAGCCCATCCTCCCATCAGGTGTCCCCCATTCAGAGTAACTGGGAAAAGAGCCCAGAACCTGGAGAGGGAGGCCAAGGACAGGCTGGCTTTAGAGGTGAACCAGTCATTCAACAGCCCAGGGCTGGCCAAGGTGGAGGCGATCAGAGATTGGCCTGTTCCCCAGGCCAAGAAACAGGTCCAGGCCTTTAGCGGGATGGCGGGGTACCACCAGAGGTTTGTACCCCCCTTTAGCTCCCTAGCTGCCCCCATCACAGAGCTAGGTAAGAAGGGGAAGCCAGACGAGGCAGTCTGGACCGAGCAGGGCCAGAGGGCTCTCTGTGCGCTGAAGGAGGCTCTAATCCAGGGCCCAATAGATCGAGTAAACCCAGACCGGGCCAAGCCCTGTACAGTGTTCACCAAAGCCTCAGACACAGGGCTGGGCGCGATGCTGATGCAGGCCCATGCGAAGCGGGGGAGACACCCCATCGGGTATCTGAGCAAGGAGCGGCTGCCCTGGAGGCAGAACGGTCAGGCCATAGAGAAGGAATGCCTGGCCATGGGGCAGGCCCTTAAGAAGCAGCAGCCAAATCTACGTGGGTGGTGCTTTACGGTGTATTTTCACCACCCCGCCCCGACGTGGCTGCATCCAGGAAAAGGGGCCGATGCCAAGTGGCGGATGACAAAGACACGTGGTCAGAGAGGGGACCAGATCAAGAGGGAGGCTCTTAACCAAGAGAGCCCGAATTACATCCCTCCAGACTGGAGCGCTGGGAAAAGACCTGATCTCAGCTTGAACCCCAGGGGTTTTGGGATGGGAAAAGGGCACGGGCTGCATAAACCTTCCCACATGCGGCCTGCGGGTGCCATCAAGCCCACCCGACCTAAGGGAGCACGTCGAACTATAACCGCCTGGTGTGACCGGGTTCGAACTTCCCCAGGTCACTGGCTAAAGTGACCCCGCTCAGTTCGGTCTCGAAGGGGGGAGAGATGTGACGAACTAGGACTGTTGTTAAGGTTTCCCTGAGTACTGTGTGGGTGCCTCGGTTTCCCCTATGCGGTGCTTGAGTTTCTAGGTGGTGGAACAAGGATGCATGAATGTTACAGAGGGGCCTGGACACAGAGCCTGGAAAGGTGAGAGCTGAAGGTGTTGGAACAAAGGGATCAGGTGACCTCCTGGCCCGGGAAGCAGACAAAGGGGGAGGGGAGGCTGGATAGTTTCAGTTTGGAGCTGGCCGGAGAAGAGGGGGGAGAGGCAGACAGGGTCTGGCCTCCCTGCCCCATTGGGAGCTGTGGGGCGAAATGCAGGGAGCCCCCAGGCTGGGGTCTAAGCTCCCTGCCCCCCGGAAGGACCCGACTGAGGGGTCCTGGATGTACTGACAAGCTCTGGTTGGACTGTGTTCCTGGCATCTCTAATAAACCTTCTGTTCTACTGGCTGGCTGAGACTCCCAGTGACTCCGGGGAAGAGGGGTGCAGGGCCGGACTCCCCCACACTCCGTGACAATGGGTCAGCGCCGAGAGCCCTGCCCCGCGCTGAGTGTCTTGCATTCCCCTCCCATCCACCCCCACCATCACCCCCCCACCCCACCCCCCACAGTGTCTCCCAGTATGCCTCCTGCAGAAAACCTGACCCACTCCATCCCCCAGACGCCGAGAGCCCTGCCCCCCGCCCCGCGCTGAGTGTCTTGCATTCCCCTCCCCTCCCATCCACCCCCCCCACACACACACACACCCACAGTGAGTGGGTGATGGGTCAGCGCCGAGAGCCCTGCCCCCCGCCCCCCGCTGAGTGTCTTGCATTCCCCTCCCATCAACCACCACCATCACCCACCCCCACCCCAACACACACCCCCTCCTCCCCTCAGCCCCCAACAACCCCCCAACACACACCCCCTCCTCCCCTCAGCCCCCAACAACCCCCAACACACACCCCCTCCTCCCCTCAGCCCCTAACACCCCTCCACACCAGCCCCTAACACCCCCCCAACACACACACCCCACACCAGCCCCTAACACCCCCCAACACCCTCCCCCTCCTCCCCTCAGCCCCTAACACCCCCCCCAACA
>JBAIAC010000457.1:0-42767 GCA_037349315.1 Chelydra serpentina
CAGGCACTAGTATCTGCATTGCATGACAACAGGTGGGGCTGGTCCCCAGAGCCCCGGTGTCTGCTGTGGGGGATCTGAAACCGGGAGGTGTGTGTGTATGTGTGTGTGTGGGGGGTCTGGTTAGAGGGCCATGTGTGTGTGTGTCGGGGGGGGATCGATCCTGCCCCGGAGGGAGGAGGAATGGGCTAGATGGGCCCCAATGGGGCATCTCCACCTTTGCTGGGGAATAGACCTTTAATAGAACCCAGGAGTCCGGGCTCCCAGCCCCCCCCCCCACCTGCCCCTGTTCAAACTCACTAGACCCCACTCCCCTCCCAGAGCTGAGGACAGAATTCCCAGCTCTGGGAGGGGAGTGTGGTCTAGTGGGTATAGAGGGGGGGAGTTTGGGAGCCAGGACTCCTGGGTTCTCTCCCCAGCTCTGGGAGGGGAGTGTGGTCTAGTGGGTATAGAGGGGGGGAGTTTGGGAGCCAGGACTCCTGGGTTCTCTCCCCAGCTCTGGGAGGGGAGTGTGGTCTAGTGGGTATAGAGGGGGGGAGTTTGGGAGCCAGGACTCCTGGGTTCTCTTCCCAGCTCTGGGAGGGGAGTGGGTTCTAGTGGGTATAGAGGGGGGAGTTTGGGAGCCAGGACTCCTGGGTTCTCTTCCCAGCTCTGGGAGGGGAGTGGGTTCTAGTGGGTAGAGAGTGGGGGAGGCTGGGATCCAGGACTCCTGGGTTCTATCCCCAGCTCTGGAAGGGGAGTGGGGTCTAGTGGGTAGAGCGAGGGGAGGGAGCCAGGACTCCTGGGTTCTATGCCCAGCTCTGGGAGGGGAGTGGGGTCTAGTGGGTAGAGCGAGGGGAGGGAGCCAGGACTCCTGGGTTCTATCCCCAGCTCTGGGAGGGGAGTGGGGTCTAGTGGTCAGAGTGCGGGGGTGGCTGGGAGCCAGGACTCCTGGGTTCTATGCCCAGCTCTGGGAGGGGAGTGGGGTCTAGTGGGTAGAGCGAGGGGAGGGAGCCAGGACTCCTGGGTTCTATCCCCAGCTCTGGGAGGGGAGTGGGGTCTAGTGGGTAGAGGGGGGGGAGACTGGGAGCCAGGACTCCTGGGTTCTATCCCCAGCTCTGGGAGGGGAGTGGGGTCTAGTGGGTAGAGCGAGGGGAGGGAGCCAGGACTCCTGGGTTCTATCCCCAGCTCTGGCAGGGGAGTGGGGTCTTCACCCTGTGCTCTTAGGCTGTCATGGCCCCCGCATCCTGTTTCCTGTGCCGTTGACGTGGTGTGTGGCAGGGCTGCCCGCCCCCACGCCCTCCCGACCCAGCATCTCGCGGGAGGGGAGGCACTCCAGCTGTTCCAGCAGCAGCTGTCGCAGCCCTTCCAGATGTGGCAGGCCATGAAACGGGCCCAGAGCCCTCCCCACCCTGCCACAGCTCTGCTGTCAGGAGGCTGAAGAAGGCAGACACCTGCGCTGCTCTAGCCCCTAGACCCCACACCCCTCCCAGAGCCTGAGATGGAACCCAGGAGTCCTGGCTCCCCACTACACCCCACTCCCTTTTCAGAGCTGGGGAGAGAACCCAGGAGTCCTGGCTCCCGCCAACCCACTATACCCCACTCCCTTTTCAGAGCTGGGGAGAGAACCCAGGAGTCCTGGCTCCCAGCCCCTCCCTGCTCTAACCATTACCTGGCAATCACCTGCTGTTCATATGCTGATCTACCTGTTCGCTATCAGGACAGGATCATCCAGACGGTCTGTTCTCCCAGCAGAGAGGGAGCCACCCCATCTCGCCTGTCCCCACCTGGGGCTGGATCCTCCCGGACAAACCGCTCTGTAATCCGGTCCCGTCACACCTAACTCCTCCACCCTGTCTTCCGATTCATCTTGGGGCGAGCCGGAGCGCTGAGCCTCGGCTCTCTGCTGGGCAGCGTCGGCACGCCCGTTGTTAATTATAACCCTCCCCACCCCAACTTCTCGCGCCTTTGAAGGGCTCTGGAGACAGGAGCATGTCTCCAGCTCGGCCGTCCCAAGACTCTCCAAACCTTTGGGGTGTCCTTTATGGGATGAACTTCTTCACCGATGGTCCATCCTTCCCTCCGACTTCGAACAACTTCTAACATCTTTCATCCCTCCAGCGTCTCAGCATCTTCGTCCCCTCCTCCATCTTCCCCATCGTCCATTCTCCGTGCAAACCCTCATCTTCCATTGATTTCAAACATCTTAAAGCCAGAAGGCACCAGCTCATCTCATAGACTCATAGACTTTAAAGTCAGAAGGGACCATTATGATCATCTAGTCTGACCCCCTGCACAATGCAGGCCACAGAATCTCACCCACCCACTCCTGGAATAATCCTCTCACCTGTGTCTCAGCTATTGAAGTCCTCAAATCATGGTTTAGAACCCAGGTTTAGAACATCATCTGACCTCCCCGATAACCCAGGCAGGAGACTTTCGCTCAGTGACCTCCTGTATTGAACCTAATGACGTGTGTGTTGATGAAAGTCTCTTCCACCAGGAAGACCTCCAGTCTTGACGTGATGCCACCAAGCAATGGAGAATCCACCGTTTCCCTGGAGAGTTTGTCCCAATGGATGATCACCCCGCGCCATTAAAAATCGGGTGGTTCATTTCTAGTCTTCTCAGATGCTTCATCTGATCCGGTCACCTTTATCTCCTCTGGTGCTCTCGCCCAATGTGATCTTCTCCCAGGGCCCACCCTCCTTTGCTCGATCCCACGCGGGTGTAGGACAATCTTGCAATTATAGGCGACTCCTCAAAGCTTGTTCCAAGAATGGGCATCCGTTCGTCCTGGGGTTGGGAAGGAGACATGGCTGGTTGGCTCCATCCGTTGCTCGACCCCTGGCTTTCTCCTCCAGCTGGAGTTGGCTGGGGTAGGAGACAGCGCTTGGTCCTTCGTTCCTTGAAGCCCCACAACCAAAATATTCTACCAGCATCTTCCCCGCTGCATTGACCCACCTACTCCAGCATCCCGGTGTGGAGCAACAAGCCAGAAGGCTTCCGGTTAAAGAACCCAGGAGTCCTGCAATCCTCAGCTGGTGTAAACCAATATAGCTTGGTTGGCTTCCAGATGGTAGGACTCCTGGGTTCTTTCCCCAGCTCTGGGACGGAAGCAGGGTCTGGTGGGCTAGAACAGGGGGCTGGGAGCCAGGACTCCTGGATTCTCTCTGGGGTTCTGTGGGTTAGAGTGAGAGAGCTGGGAGCCAGGACTCCTGGGTTCTCTCTGGGATCTGGTGGGCTAGAGTGACAGGGCTGGCAGCCAGGACTCCTGGGTTCTCTCTGGGGTTTGGTGGGCTAGAGTGAAGGGGCTGGGGCCAGGACTCCTGGGTTCTCTCTGGGGTCTGGTGGGCTAGAGTGAGAGGGCTGGGAGCCAGGACTCCTGGGTTCTCTCTGGGGTCTGGTGGGCTAGAGTGAGAGGGCTGGGAGCCAGGACTCCTGGGTTCTCTCTGGGGTCTGGTGGGCTAGAGTGAGAGGGCTGGGAGCCAGGGCTCCTGGGTTCGCTAACCCCTCTCTCTCTTCCCTCCCCCAGAGCCCTCCGAGTGCTTCACAGTGAACGGGGCCGATTACCGGGGGGCCCAGCACCACACGGCCCCCGACGGCGGGGGCCAGCCCTGCCTCTACTGGAACCAGACCCAGAAGCACGCCTACAACACGGCCAAGTACCCCGATGGGGAGTGGGGGCTGGGCAGCCACAACGCCTGCCGGAACCCGGACGGGGACGTCCAGCCCTGGTGCTACGTGCTAGAGACCGAGGAGGGGATCTACTGGAAATACTGCGACATCCCCAGCTGCCACAGTGAGCGCCGGGGGGAGGGGGGCGCCGGGCGCAGTGGGGCAGATGGGGGGGGCACTTGTCACACCCTAACCCCGTCTTTCCTCCCCTCAGTGCCCGGGTACGTCGGCTGCTTCTTGGACTCGGGCAACCCCCCGGCACTGAGCGGCAGCAGCGGCACCTCCAGCAAACTCACCATCCAAGTCTGCATCCGCTACTGCCGCAAGAGAGGGTACAAGGTAATGCCCCCCCCCCCCCGCTTCAACCCAGCCCCCCCCCCCCCCCGGTCCCCAGGCCCCCGCCCTGGGGCCGGCGGCTGGGCAGGGCGGATTTAACCCTTCGTTCCCCCTGCAGTTCGCGGGCGTGGAGGGCCGGCTGCGCCTGCTTCTGCGGCAGTGAGGGGGACCTGCGGTGGGCCCAGCCCGCGGGGCCGTGGAGTGCGACCAGGTCTGCTTCGGCAAGGCCAGTGAGCTGTGCGGGGGGGACGGCCGCATCGGGGTCTACGACGGTGAGCGGGGTCTGGGGAGGAGGGGTGGGGGATCTAGGGAAGAGGGGTATGGGGCCGTGCTGCAGGGAGCAGGGTGGGGGGGTCAGTAGGGGGCGCTCTCCCCTGGCGGCCAGGCCTGGCCCCAATGCCCAGGGCAGCACTAGAGGGCGCTGTTTTGCAGGGAGCAAGGGATCAGCAGGGGGCGCTCTCCCCTGGCAGCAATGCCCCAGTGCGGCGCTAGGGGGCGCTGTGGTGCAGGGAGTGAGGGCTCAGCAGGGGGCGCTCTCCCCAGGCAGCCAGGCCTGGCCCCGATGCCCCAGTGCGGCACTAGGGGGCGCTGTGCTGCAGGGAGTGGGCAGGGACTCAGTAGGGGGCGCTCTCCCCTGGCAGCAATGCCCCAGTGCGGCGCTAGGGGGCGCTGTGCTGCAGGGGAGTGAGGGCTCAGCAGGGGGGCTCTCCCCTGGCAGCAATGCCCCAGTGCGGCGCTAGGGGGCGCTGTGCTGCAGGGAGCGAGGGATCAGCAGGGGGCGCTCTCCCCTGGCAGCAATGCCCCAGTGCGGCTGTAGGGGGCGCTGTGCTGCAGGGAGTGGGGCAGGGACTCAGTAGGGGGCGCTCTCCCCTGGCAGCAATGCCCCAGGGCAGCACTAGAGGGCGCTGTGCTGCAGGGAGCGAGGGATCAGCAGGGGCGCTCTCCCCTGGCAGCAATGCCCCAGTGCGGCGCTAGGGGGCGCTGTGGTGCAGGGAGCGAGGGCTCAGCACGGGGCGCTCTCCCCTGGCAGCAATGCCCCAGTGCGGCGCTAGGGGGCGCTGTGCTGCAGCTCACCATACTCCCCGAACATTAACCCTTTCCGCACCCTGCCCCGGCTCTGCCCCCTCTCCAGTGTCTGTGGGGGCCTGCCAGGGAACTTCAGCGCCCCCTCCGGGGTCATCTACTCCCCGGATTTCCCGGACGACTACGGCCCCGACAGCAACTGCTCCTGGGTCCTGCGGCCGCCGGGCGCCAGCGCCGTGGAGCTCCGCTTCCCGATCTTCGAGATCCGGGACCCCAACGACCGGCTGGAGCTGCGGGACGGGCACAGCCGCCGCCTCCTGGCGCAGTTTGACGGGCACCGCCGCCCCGGCCCCGCCCTCCTGCTCCCCACCGACCTCCTCGTCCTCAGCTTCCGCTCCGACCAGCTCCTGCACGCCCAGGGCTTCGCCGCGGCCTACCGGGGTGAGCGCTGCGGCTGAGTCTTGGGGGGCGCGGCTCACACGGGGAGCCCTGGCCCGGCGCTGAGATGCGGCCCCTCTGGGGTGGGCCCCCAGCTGTAGCCACCTCAGCCTCGTGGATTGGGGGAGGGGGGTGGGTGGGGGCTGCCTTTGAACTCGGATCCTCATCCCAGGTGCTGCTAATGACGCCCCGGGGGCTGGAGCCGGGGTCTGTAATTAGGCGCCTGCACACCTGCACGGGAAGGGGGGCTGGGGCGGGGACGTGGCTCCTTGGCAGCAGGTATGCGGGTCGGAGCTGGGAAAATTCCCCCCAGGGAGTCCCCTCCCATCTAACCCCAGTGCCAGGGCGGGGGGCTCCCTAGGGGGCGTGGTGCGGCAGGGTGTGGGGCAGGGGGGCCCCGGGGCGCCGCGAGGGGGCTCACGGCCAGCTCTCTCTGTCCAGGGGTCAAGGGCCCCATGGTGGAGACCTCGGAGGGCGAGTCCCAGACGTTGCCCAGTGACCTGCTGCAGCCGACCTTCGCGGACCAACTCAACTCCAGCTGGCGCCGCGGCGCCGACGACATGGCCATCGGGGCAGGAGGTGGGGAACGGGGCACGGGGCCTTGTCCCCTCCAGGGGGCGCCAGCTCCCATCCAGCCCCAGGGCAGGGACTGGCTGGGTCCAGGGGGTGGGGAACGGGGCACGGGGCTTGTCCCCTCCAGGGGGCGCCGGCTCCCATCCAGCCCCAGGGCAGGGTCTGGCTGGCTAAGGGGGGCAGGGAATGGGGCACGGGGCCTGTCCCCTCCAGGGGGCGCTGGCTCCGATCCAGCCCCAGGGCAGGGACTGGTTGGGTCCAGGGGTGGGGAACGGGGCACGGGACCTCTCCCCTCCACTGACCCCACTTCTGGCCTCCAGGGGTCTCCCCGACCAGCTAGCATTCAACGGCCCGTACTCACTTACCCTGTGCTTTGTCAGCCATTTTTGTAGGTCCTACATAATCTCTACCTGTTCCTCCTCTCCCAGGCTGGATGATGTACACAGCTTCAGGGGCCTTCCTCCTCATGCTCCTCATCATCTCCTACCACCTGCGGAAGAGGTGAGATCCTGGGATGGGCATGGTGGGCTAGAGAAGTGGGGGGGGGGGCAGAGCTGGGAGCCCGGACTCCTGGGTTCTATCCAGCTCTGGGAGGGGAGTGGGGCCTAGTGGTTAGAGCAGGGGGCTGGGAGCCCGGACTCCTGGGTTCTATCCAGCTCTGGGAGGGGAGTGGGGCCTAGTGGTTAGAGCAGGGGGCTGGGAGCCAGGACTCCTGGGTTCTATCCAGCTCTGGGAGGGGAGTGAGGGCTAGTGGTTAGAGCAGTGGGGGCTGGGAGCCAGGACTCCTGGGTTCTCTCCCTGGCTCTGGGAGGGGAGCGGGGTCTGGTGGTTAGAGCAGCAGGGGCTGGGAACCAGGACTCCTGGGTTCTCTCCCCAGCTCTGGGAGGGAGTGGGGGTCTAGTGGTTAGAGCAGCAGGGGCTGGGAGCCAGGACTCCTGGGTTCTCTCCCTGGCTCTGGGAGGGGAGTGGGGTCTGGTGGTTAGAGCAGCGGGGGCTGGGAGCCAGGACTCCTGGGTTCTCTCCCGGCTCTGGGAGGGGAGTGGGGTCTGGTGGTTAGAGCAGGGGCAGCTGGGAGCAGGACTCCTGGGTTCTCTCCCGGCTCTGGGAGGGGAGCGGGGTCTGGTGGTTAGAGCAGGGGGGCTGGGAGCAGGACTCCTGGGTTCTCTCCCTGGCTCTGGGAGGGGAGCGGGGTCTGGTGGGTGAGAGCAGGGAGGGCTGGGAGCAGGACTCCTGGGTTCTCTCCCTGGCTCTGGGAGGGGAGGGGGTCTGGTGCTTGCTGTGCTGCTCTCTTGTGGCTGCAGCCCCCGTCCCACCTGCTCTGGGTGTCTCTCGGCAGGACCTGCCTGTTTGTGCAGAAGAAGAGCGGGGGGCTGCCCGGCTCCTTCCCCTCCGCCGCGAGCCCGCGGTGCCGGTGCCTGGCGGGGGAGGCCTGGGCTGTGGCCTACCGCCACACGGGGGTGCTGATCTGCACCGGCCACAGCTCCCGGCGCCCCGCTCCGCTGCCCGGCTCCGACGACGAGGCGCCGTCCGACTGCACCTGCTTGTGTCACAGCTACGAGAGCCTGGCGCCCAGCAGCCAGTCCTCCCTCAGGTCGCTCCTGTCCCCCAGCTGAGCTGGGGGGGGGACCCCCGCAGGACTCCCCTCCAGAGCCAGGGGGCCGCCCCAGAACGACAGCTTCGGAGGAGAGCCGGGGGGACCCCGGAAAGGGGCGTTCATGCCCCCAGTGTCTGCTGCCCCAACTCCACGGAGACCCCAGAATCGGGGGCTCATGCCCCTCCCGCTGTCTGCCGCCCCCCTGCTGTCTCTGAGCCCCACAGGGAGGCCCCGGAAATGGGGGTCACGTTCCCCAGTGTTTCACGCTGCCCAACGAATGGACCCCCCCCACCCCAAAATGGGGTGTCTGCCTCAGTGGGCGAAACAACCTCGCCAAGCCACCGGAGACGTCATCTGAGTTGGGATGGGTGGCCCTGCCTCATGCTCTCCTCCGGGCCCCACAGATGTACCCCAAATGGGGTTTGTGCCCCCCCCCAGTGCCTAACACTACGGCCACCCCTTGACAATGATGCTGGTTTGACCCACAGAAAGAGGTGGCCCCAGGGCAGGGGACTGGCTGGCTCAGGGGGGCGCGGGGTGGGACACGCGGCCTTGCCCTCCAGCAGACGGAGAAATGCAGCCCCGGGCCATGGGGCACAGAGGGACACATATGGGGAGTAGGGGGGAGGGACTGGCTTGCACAGCCACTGGGGATCTGTGGATGGGATGCAGCTCCCCAGCAGGGGGTGCTGTGTCCCATGTGGGGTGCACGAATACATCCCCCACCTCCCCAGGGGATCCACAGTGGCAAGCCCCAAACCAGGAAGAAAGATGTTATGAGAATGATCCAGATTAAATTATTTTACATATGGGAATGTCTCCTCATTAGCATCGGGGGGAGGGGGCTGGGAGCCAGGATGCCTGGGTTTCCCTCCTGGCTCTAGGAGGGGGGTGGGCGAGGGGCTGGGAGCCAGGATGCCTGGGTTCCCTCCTGGCTCTAGGAGGGGGGTGGGCGAGGGGCTGGGAGCCAGGATGCCTGGGTTCTCTCCTGGCTCTAGGAGGGGGGTGGGCGAGGGGCTGGGAGCCAGGATGCCTGGGTTCTCTCCTGGCTCTAGGAGGGGGGTGGGCGAGGGGCTGGGAGCCAGGATGCCTGGGTTCTCTCCTGGCTCTAGGAGGCGAGCGGGGCTCAGGTGGGCGAGGGGCTGAGAGCCAGAACTCCTGGGTCCCGTCTCCTGATGGCACGTTGAGGGAAGTTTAGGCTGGGCACAATTCAGTGTGGGCTGAGTGGGGTCCAGGAGGCCTTATGCTAATGAACTGCTTTGTGTGAATATTTGATGCTAATGAGGTGACCAGAGGCAGTGGGTTGTATGATCTGCTCTTCCCCTGGGAGGTGCATTTATTATGCTATTGAGCCAGCGGCTACATAAGGACGTAGGAGCCGCCATATTGGGTCAGACCAAAGATCCATGCAGCCCAGCATCCTGTCGGCCGACAGTGGCCAGTGCCAGGCGCCCCAGAGGGAATGAACAGACCAGGGAATCATCAAGTGATCCATCCCCCGTCGCCCATTCCCAGCTTCTGGCAAACGGAGACCAGGGACACCATCCCTGCCCGTCCTGGCTAATAGCCATTGATGGACCTGTCCTCCACGAACTTCTCTAGTTCTTTTTTGAACCATGTTGTGGTCTTGGCCTTCACGACGTCCTCTGGCAAGGAGTTCCCCAGGTTGACTGTGCGTTGTGTGAAGAAATACTTCCTTTTATTTGTTTTAAACCTGCTGCCTATTAATGTCATTGGGTGACCCTACTTCTTGTGTTATGAGAAGGAGTAAACAACACTTTATCTTACTTTCTCCACACCAGTCATGATTTTATAGACACCCCCGCCCTTAGTCGTCTCTTTTCCAAGCTGAAAAGTCCCAGTCTTATTCTCTCCTCATACGGAAGCCGTTCCAGACCCCTCATCATTTTTGTGCTCTTTTCTGAACCTTTTCCAAGGCCAATAGACCTTTTTTGAGACGAGGTGACAACATCTTCATGCAGCATTCAAGGTGTGGGCATACCATGGATTTATATAGAGACAATATGATATTTTCTGTCCTATTATCTATCCCTTTCTTGATGATTCTTAACATTCTGTTCGCTTTTTTGGCTGCCGCTGCACATGGAGTGGATGTTTTCAGAGAACTCTCCACAATGACTCCAAGATCTTGCTTGAGTGGGAACAGCTCATTTAGACCCCATCATTGTATACGTATAGTTGGGATTACGTTTTCCACTGTGCATTACTTTGCATTGATCAACGTATCTGCCATTTGGTTGCCCAGTCACCCAGATTTGTGAGATCCTTTCGTAGCTCTTCGCTGTCTGCCTGGGACCTTAACCATCTTGAGTAGTTTTGTACCGTCTGCA
The DNA here is from genome assembly GCA_037349315.1 of Chelydra serpentina. Lineage (NCBI taxonomy): Eukaryota > Metazoa > Chordata > Testudines > Chelydridae > Chelydra > Chelydra serpentina. The sequence goes on from JBAIAC010000457.1 coordinate 9,970, forward strand.
AATTTTGCCACCTCACTGATTACCCCTTTTCCCCGCTCATTTTTGAGTATGTTGCCTAGGACTGGGCCCAGTACAGACCCGTGGGGGACCCCGCTATCTACCGCTCCCCGTTCTGAAAACTGACCATTTATTCCTACCTTTTGTTTCCTGTCTTATAACCAGTTACCGGTCCGCGAGAGGCCCCTTCCCTCTTATCCCGTGACACCCCCCTTTGCGTAAGAGCCTTTGGGGAGGGGACCTTGTCAAAGGCTTTCTGAAAATCTAACCACACTAGATCCCGAAGAGCTCAGTACACTAGATCTGCATATTCGCATATATTATGCCAATGAGGGGCGTGGCCTATGGAGGAATGCAAAGGCCACCAAATAGTAGGGCGGGCAGCAGGGTGCAGAGGATGCTGAGGAGTGTAATTAGGCAAGTCTATTTGCCGCGAGGTTCTGGGCGGTCTCTTGGGGCGTGGCCTATACACATTTATGCAAATGAGCGAACTCCCGAACCACCCTTGCCAATAGGCAACAATTACTATATTATGATAATGAAGGACGTTCGGTTGAAGCTGTTGGCGTGGCCTGTATGGAATATGCAAATAATCGAACTTCTGTGGCCGGCATCTGATGAGGGGGCGGGGTCTATTTTATGCTAATACAAGGGAATTCCGTCGCGCCCCTGCGGACCTTCGTGGGCGTGGTCCGCATATATTATGCAAAGTATGGAATTCCTGCCATCCTGCCGCTACAACCCGGGGGCAGTGTCAAGCAAAAGAGGGCAGTGTCCAATAGGCAGCGGCCCGCAGGCGTTATGCTAATAAGAAAGACCCCATTGGCCGGAAAGGCTGATGGGCGGAGGGTGTGGGGCGCGGCCTGCATATGTTACGCAAATAAGGGAACTCGGGGCTTTGTGGGCTGCGCGCGCGCCCACTTCCCTGCTACTCAGGAAGGCGGGGCGGGGCCTGCTTTATGGAAATGAGGGGGGGGCGGGGCGTGTACATGTAAATGAGGAAACTCCCGGGAGTCCTTGCAGCCCGCGCGCGCGGCCACTTTCCCTGCAACTGAACCGGTGGCGGGGGAGGGGGGGGGTCTATGCAAATGAAGGGGCGGTGCTGCCTCATGCAAATCGAGAGTGAGGCCTTTCTGATGCAAATCAAGGAACCTTTCGCCTCCCTGCCGCGGGGAAGGCGGGGGAAGCCCAGATGCGAAGCAGGGGGCGGGGCCGCGGGTATGCTAATGAGGGCGGTGGGCGGGGCCGGGCGTGAGCTCACAGCGGGCGGGGGCGGGGCACGGCTGCCGCTGGCCGGGCGGAGGGAGGCAGCGGCCCCGGGATGCGGCGGAGCTGACCGCGGGGGGGGGGCCCCGGGCCATGGCCTACCTGGGGGGGCCCCGGCTGCTGGACTGGGCCAGCTCCCCCCCCCCACCTGCAGTTCAACCGCTTCGTGCTGACGGGCTACCGGCCGGCGAGCTCGGGCTCGGGCTGCCTGCGGAGCCTCTTCTACCTGCACAACGAGCTGGGCAACATCTACACGCACGGTGAGAGCCCCCCCCCCCCCGGGACTGACCCCCCCGGGAGTGATATATCCCCCCCCCGGGACTGACCCCCCCCGGGAGTGATATATCCCCCCCCCGGGACTGACCCCCCCGGGAGTGATATATCCCCCCCCCGGGACTGACATCCCCCCCCCGGGACTGACTCCCCCCCCCCGGGACTGACTCCCCCCGGGACTGACATCCCCCCCCCCTGGGACTGACATCCCCCCGGGAGTGATATATCCCCCCCCCCTGGGACTGACATCCCCCCGGGAGTGATATATCCCCCCCCCCGGGACTGACCCCCCCGGGAGTGATATATCCCCCCCCCGGGACTGACCCCCCCGGGAGTGATATATCCCCCCCCCGGGACTGACCCCCCCGGGAGTGATATATCCCCCCCCCGGGACTGACATCCCCCCCCCGGGACTGACTCCCCCCGGGACTGACATCCCCCCCCCCCCCCGGGACTGATATCCCCCCGGGAGTGATATCCCCCCCCCCCGGGACTGATCCCTCCCCGGCCCGATCCCCCTCCATGTGCCCCGACCCCCTCTGCACCCTGATCCCCCCGGTCTGATCTCCCCCGACCCCCTGGGCAGTGCCCCCCACAGACACCCTGATCCCCCTGGCCCGATTCTGCCACCGACCCCCAGGCAGTGCCCCCCAGGCACCCTGATCCCCCCCGGTCCGATCTCCCCCGACCCCCTGGGCAGTGCCCCCCACAGACACCCTGATCCCCCTGGCCCGATTCTGCCACCGACCCCCAGGCAGTGCCCCCCAGGCACCCTGATCCCCCCCGGTCCGATCTCCCCCGACCCCCTGGGCAGTGCCCCCCACAGACACCCTGATCCCCCCTGGCCCGATTCTGCCACCGACCCCCAGGCAGTGCCCCCCAGGCACCCTGATCCCCCCAGGTCCAATCCCTCCCATGCACTGGGCATTGTCCCTGTGCACCCTGATCCCCCTGTGTCTGATCCCCCCCCTCGAGCACTGGGCAGTGCCCCCCATGCACCCTGATCCCCCCCATGCACCCTGATCCCTCCTGGACTGATCCCCCTGACCCCCGGGCCGTGCCCCCCAGGCACCCTGATCCCCCCAGGTCCAATCCCTCCCATGCACTGGGCATTGTCCCTGTGCACCCTGATCCCCCTGTGTCTGATCCCCCCCCTCGAGCACTGGGCAGTGCCCCCCATGTACCCTGATCCCCCCCATGCACCCTGATCCCTCCTGGACTGATCCCCCCTGACCCCCGGGCAGTGCCCCCCAGGCACCCTGATCCCCCCCAGGCCCGATCCCCCCCTGACCCCCGGGCAGTGCCCCCCAGGCACCCTGATCCCCCCCAGGCCCGATCCCCCCCTGACCCCCAGGCAGTGCCCCCCAGGCACCCTGATCCCCCCCAGGCCCGATCCCCCCCATGGCCCAATCCACAACGGGCAGCGCCTACCCCAGCCCAATTCCCCCCACAGCACTGGGCAGTGCCCCCATGCACCCTGATTCTCCCGCCTCCTGCACCAGCCACCTACACCCCCTGCCCCCCAGTTCTCCTGCACCTTGATCCCTCCTGCACCGGCCCTCTACATGCCCTGCAGGCTCATCCCTCCCCCCCCCCCCCCATGCACTGGCCTCCTGCCCCCCCCCCCCCATCCCTGTGCACTGGCTCCATACCTGCTCCCCGACCCATTGAGTGTACACCAGCCCCTGAGCCCCATGGACTCAACCCCAATCCCCCAGTTCCTACCACCCAAAGCACTGAGACTCCCTACCCCAATTCCCTGCCCATGCACTGAGACCCCCCTGGACCCCTGCCCCACCTATCCACCGGGCCCCTGCACAGATCTGTTCCCTCTCCTGGGCTCCCCAGCAGCCAATCCCCGCATCGGGCTCCCACCCCCACTGGGATCTGGAGAGCATGGGGGTTCCCGCACCAGCAGGAGAAGAAGCCGGGAGATTGGCTATGCCGGGGCTGGGAGCCAGGACTCCTGGGTTCTCTCCCCGCTCTGGGAAGGGAGTGGGGCTGGGCAGGGTCTCTCTGGCATGATAAGGCCCTTGACTGCCGCTATGCCAAGTGAGTCCCAAGTCCGTGAGCGGAGCTGCTTCCTGGGTCCCCACCCAGGCAGCCTGCGCAGGAATGTGCCACCTGGCTCGGGGAGAGGCTTCCCCTGGGAGCCCTGCTGACGTGGGTTCCCCCTCCATCTGCTGAGCTGAGCAGAAAATCCCCCACAAGGTGCCATTGGGATCCAGGAGGCCAGGCTCCTCCCCAGCCCCCCTGCTCTGCCCCACCAGCCCCCGCTCCCCTCCCAGAGCCAGGGCTGGAACCCAGGAGTCCTGGCTCCCGGGGGAACGGGACGTGGGTGTGGGTGGGGCATCCCTGGTACTAGGAGACGAGTTCGGGCAGGTCCATCCTGTTACCCCACAACCCCACCTAATGGTCGGGGGCAGAGCCGGATCAGCTACGGTTAATTGCTTTCTAGGACTCCTGGGTTCCATCTGTGCCTCTGGGAGGGGAGGGGTCTAGTGGGTTAGAGCAGGGGGTGCTGGAGCCAGGATTCCTGGGTTCTATCCCAGCTCTGGGAAGGGAGGCGGGCTCTATTGGGTTAGAGAGGGGCTGGGAGCCAGGACGCCTGGGTTCTATCCCCAGCAGGGTCCCTCTGTTTTGCATCCCCCGGTGAGCTCACCCCTGGCCTTCAGGGACCTTGGCCTTAGAGCCTATGGGGCCGGGTGGGAACGTTGGCTGGGGCAGGAGCGCCAGTGAATCCCTGTCGAGCCGTGACCTTCTCTGCCTCCTCCAGCCTCCCCTTGGCACCCCCCCCCCCCCCCCGCCTGAGACATCTCCTGGGATTAGCTGGGATCAGCTCAGCTCAGGGGGCAGATTCACCTGAGGAGGCAGCCGGCTGGTTTAGAGGTCAGATCAGGACTCCTGGTTTTTATCTCCAGCTCTGGGAGGGGAAGGAAGGGGGGTCTAGTGGGTTAAAGCAAGCGGGGCTGGGAGCCAGGACTCCTGGGTTCTCTCCCTGGCTCTGGGAGGGGCGTGGGGTCTAGTAGTTAGAGCAGGGGGGGGCTGGGAGCCAGGACTCCTGGGTTCTCTCCCTGGCTCTGGGAGGGGCGTGGGGTCTAGTGGGTTAGAACAGGAGGGCTGGGAGCCAGGACTATGCATGTGTCTGAACTGGCATCGATCCTCCATTCGGCCCCCCGTTATGTCCCTGCAGGAGGCTGGGCTCTATGGGGGTCCCCATTCCTGGGTGAAGGTCCGGGGCTGTGTCATGAGAAGAGGTTGGCCGGTTGAATCCTCTGGTTAGATCCCTGCCTCGTTCCGATCGAGCCCTTTCTTCCAGAGTCCGGGCGCGAACCCTGGCATCCGGGCCAAACCCCAGCTCCTGTCTGTGTCCCTCAGTCAGGCTTCTCCTTCGCTTCCTGTCCCATATGCTGTGTGGCTTTGCCCTGCCCCAGAGGTGGCTGCATCTCAGGTCGGGGATCCCTTCAGTGAAGGCGGTGGATGGCTCAAGTCCAGGAGCCAATTCTCTGGCGCCAGTTCCTGCCACCGCTCTCCGCCTGGCAGCGCCAGGATCGATGCTTCCTGCCATATGCAGGGATGGGGTCGAGGTGCCCCCTTGACACAGAAGCTGGGGGGAGGGATGGATTGACCCTGCTGGGGCGGGTGGGGCGGGGAGAGAAGGGATATCGGGGGCAGGGGCTTGGAATGTGTGGGGCAGAGATCCGGAGGATTTTGGGGAGATGTGTATGGGGGGACAGGGCTATGGGGTGCTGGAAAGGTGGGGAGACATGGGGGGGATCAGAGGAAAGTGAGGGCTGGGGCTATACGGAAGGGGCTGATCATTTCGGGGAGGGGGAGATTTGGGGGAGGGGGAGATTTGGGGCCCAACCTCCCTCCAGGGCTCCCCCCAGTGCAGGGATGTGGGATCCCGCCTGGGGGAGCCCCGGAGGGAGGTTGGGCGTGGATGCCAGAAGGAATTGGGGGTGGGGGAGACACGCAAGAGGGGATCATGTGAACTGAGCTGATCTTGATTTTGAGAGTGGGGAGCCCTGGGGACACGTTTCCATGAGGGGAAATCGCCTCCCCTTCCCTGGTGCTGTGACGCGGCCCCGTCCGGGGCGGCGGGGGCTGGCGATACAAGGACCCCTTGCCTGGCACTTAGACACAGCTGTGCATACGGGGACCGCCCCCCCCCCCCCCGCCCGGCGCTGAGATGCAGCCCCTCTGGGGTGGGGTGCTCTCTGCCGCACAGAGCCTCCCTCCGCTTTTAGCTCGCTAACGATGATCTCGTTAAGGGCTCAGGGCTGACCCAGGGCCCTGCTTCCCCCACTTAGCTCTCTGCCTAAGGGGCTTAGACCTGGGTGCCTGACCCTATGTCCTGCCCTACAGGTGCCCCTGGCAGGACTGAGCCCATCCTGCATCACCCATGGCTGACACTAGTTGTCTGGTTCTCTGCATAGCTCCTAGGCAGACACCAGGGCTCAAGAGACTTCCCAGGCTCCAGGACTCTTGGGTTCTATCCAGGCTCTGGGAGGGGAGTGGGGTCTAGGGGTTAGAGCCGGGGGGGCTGGGAGCCCGGACTCCTGGGTTCTGTCCCCAGCTCTGGGAGAGGAGTGGGGTCTAGGGGTTAGAGCAGGTGGGGCTGGGAGCCAGGACACCTGGGTTCTATGTGAAGTTGGCGTTGGGAAGTGTCTCTGGAGCGTAAGTCATGGTTATTTAACGTCTCACTTGGCCTCCCATGCCGAGGTCGTTACCTGAGCTCTGGCGCCGCTCGTGAGAGAGCAGTGGGGATTCCTCTGTGCCCTGCCCCAGGCAAGCCACCCCCCTGCGGCATTGTGTGTGGCTGTTCTCCAGCTGCCCCGCCCCAGAGCTGGCCGCATCTCCGCGGGTTCGTATTCCCTCTGCAGCCGCTGGCAAGCCGGTGCCGTGGGCTCGGGGCTCTCCGCTGTCAGCAGAACCGCTCAGCGTCTGATTTCTTTGCTGATTCTGCTCCCGGTGCCCTTGGCGCTGGGGAGGGAGGGGTCACCTCTAGACACCTGGGCCTGGCGCTGGGGGGGTGGAGAGCCTCCTGCCCTCAGATGCAGGGCTGGGACAGCGGGGGGCTATAGGTCAGGTCACCTCCCTGTCCTTGGGGCTGTCCCTCCCATCCAACCCCAGAGCAAATAGCTGATAAAGTGATGCCAAGTCCATCTTTGCTCCTCCCTCTCTGCCCTCCAAGGACTTTGGGGATTGGGGGGTGGGGTGGGGGGGGCTGCCTGCAGCTCTTTCTATCTCTGCCTGTTGTAGAGCCTGGCATAAACCCAGGAGTCCTGGCTCCCAGCCCCCCCTGCTCTAACCCCTAGTCCCCACTCCCCTCCCAGAGCTGGGGATAGAACCCAGGAGTCCTGGCTCCCAGCCCCCACTCCCCTCCCAGAGCTGGGGACAGAATCCAGGAGTCCTGGGGATAGAACCCAGGAGTTCTGGTTCTGGGGTGACTCCAGGGGAGAGAGCTAGTTTGTGGCACTTGGGGGGGTGGGGCAGGGGAGGATGCTGTCTGGATTGGGTTGTCCGAGGGGAGTGGGGTGCCCCACGGCCCATCACTGCCGCTGAGCCTCCCCGTCTCGGTCTCAGGCATCCCCCTGTTGGGCTTCGTCTTCCTGCTGCCACTGTCCATCCCGTGGGCGCGGATCTCGGTGGGCTGGCTGGCCGTGGTGCACTACCTGGCCTGCGTGGTGCCCCAGCTGGGCAGCGTGCTCTACCACCTCTTCATGAACCACGAGGGGGGGCCGGCCGTCTACCACACCCTGCTGACCCTTGACATGTGCGGGGTCTGCATGGTCAACACGCTGGGTGAGTGGGGGTGAGGGAGGGGCAGAGCTGGGGCGGTTAGAGCTGGTTGGGGGCAGAGTCAGGGGGCGTGGCAGGGCTGCTTGGGGGTTATGGGGGGCAGAGCTGGGGAGGGGTTAGAGCTGAGGATTGGTCCTGCTTTGAGCACGGGGTGGTACTAGATGACCTCCTAAGGTCCCTTCCAACCCTGATATTCTATGATTCTATGGTTGGGGGCAGAGCCAGGGGGCGTGGCAGGGCTGGTTGGGGGTTATGGGGGGCAGAGCTGGGGGGACTGGTTGGGGTTATGTTGGGGCAGAACTGGGGCTAAGGTAGATCTGGTGGAAGGGTAGAGGGGAGGGGAGTGGCGTTGTGGGGCAGTATAGGGACCGGGTGGGCCGGATGGGGCTGAGAAAGGGCTGGTTGCCCCCCACCTCTAACCCCTTTGCTCCCCCCCCCTTGCAGGTGCCCTCCCCATCATCTACTGCAGCCTGGCCTGCTCCCCGCTTCCCCGCAGCGCCGCCCTGCTGGCCTACACGGCGCTGTCCAGCTACGCCATCCTCTGCGCGGTGACGGCCCACTCCAACGTGCGGCGCCTGCGCTCCTTCGCCTGGCAGGCCCTCTTCCGCTTCTTCTTCTTCTTCCTGCGCTGGGTGGGGCTGGGCACGGGCCACCCCTCTGCCCTGCGCGCGTACCTCATCATGGACGGCCTGGCCCTGCTGGGGGGCGTCATCAACATCTCCCGGGTGCCGGAGCGCTGGCAGCCCGGCCGCTTCGACTACTGGTTCAACAGCCACCAGATCATGCACGTGCTGGTGGTGGTCAGCATCCTCTACCTCCACTGGGGGGTGGTGGCCGACTTGCTGTGGGTCACCAGCTATGCCTGCCCCCAGGACTGACTGGGCCCGCCAGCCAGCGGGGGGATGGTGTGGTCTTGTGGCTGCATCCCCCCAGGTCACCGCACGATGAATTCCCGTTGGGCAAGGAGTCTTCTGGATCCACTCCCGTTTGCTGAGGGGTCTTCTGGGTGGCCCGTGATGGATTCTCATTGGCCAAGGTGTCTTCTTGATACACTCCTGTTGGCCAACAATGGATTCCCATGGGCCAAGGCATCCTCTAGCGTCACTCCTGTTGGCCAACGATGGATTTCCATGGGCCAAGGCATCCTCTAGCGTCACTCCTGTTGGCCAACGATGGATTCCCATGGGCCAAGGCATCCTCTAGCGTCACTCCCGTTGGCCAACGATGGATTCCCATTGGCCAAGGCATCCTCCAGAGTCACTCCTGTTAGCCAACAATGGATTCCCGTTGGCCCAGGCACCCTCTACAGTCCTTTTGGCCAAGGGGGTCTTCTGGATGGCCAATGGTGGATTTCTGGCGGGTTTGGGGTCTTCTGGGTCACCAGAGCAGGGCTCCCACTGGCTGAGAGTCCTTGTGGATCACCAGGGTTGGATTTCCATGGTCGAGGGCTCTTCTCAGTTGCCAGCAATGCACTTCCATCGGCTGGACTCTGGACAGACCCCCTTTGGCTGATGAGGGTTCTTCTGGGTCACTAGCCACAGACTCCCACGAACAAAGCTCTAGCCAGATGTCCACGATTGGCTGCGGTCCTTTGGATCCTTCTGGCTCACCAGCAGTGCTCGCCCCTAGGGACTGGGGCAGGGTGGGGGGCTGCGAGGGGGCACTATTTTGAGGTGTGAGGGGGGTGGAGCAGCCCCCCTCCCCCTTTAGACCTTTTATCCAGGTATCCTACAGACTTTTCAGACACCATGCAATACTTTCTACTTTTTAAAGGGCTGACGAGGTGCCTGGGTGCTGGGGTCTGCACTGAGTAGGGGCTGGGGGGTGGGGGGAGGCAGCCCAGGAGAAGCTGTGTGTGTCGGGGGCGGGGGGAGGGAGAGATAAGAGGGAGGTATCCGTGTCTTAGTTGACTCCCAACACTAATGAGCTGGCCTCTGGGGTGGGGTGGGGTGAGGGCAGGGGAAGGCAGTGGAATCTAGGAGCTACAGCAGGACTCCTGGGTTCTCTCCCCAGTTGTTGCCCTCATCCTTGGGCCAAGTGGCGTCAGCCGCTTGTGCCTCAGTTTCCTGTTGCTCCCTGCTCTGCGGGTGGGGTGGGGGTGTTTCCTGTTACCGAGCCCTGGTCTGCACTCTCTCCCCCTGCAGAGGGAGGAACAGGTATTCCCCTTTCTGCCGCAGTCACGGCTCCTGGTGCAGTAACAGCCAGCGGGGGACTGTGTCCCCATCAGCCTCTTTTTATACTACACGTCCCATGTGCTGCTAACCCCATGGTGCTCACCGGGAGCCCCGGGCTCCCCTTCCACCCTCTGCTGGCATTGGGGTGTACCGACTGTGCCCCTTCCCCAACTTAGGGCCACTAAACACAGAGGCAGCTCTGGATTGTTGTTTTCCAATCCCTGTTCACTGGGCCCTGGATAGCTAATCTGGATCCTGAGCAGGGAGGTGCATGTGTGAATGGAGCTAATCTGGATTCAGAAGCCACAGGTGTGGAGGTAGCGAAATTGGTTTTCACTCTGGATTCCAATTGGCCACCTGCATACATAGCTAAACTCGTTCTCAGTCTGGATTCTTGTCCAGAGGCCAGGTGTGACTGTAACTAAAATTGTTCTTAATCTGGATTCCAATTGCCCATGTGTGAATGAAGCTACACTGGTTCTCAATTTGGATCCCAATTGGCCATGTGTAAAGTAGCTAAACTCATTCTCAGTCCTGATTCCAGTCATGAGGCTGCATGTGTGAATACAGGTAAACGGTTTCTCAATCAGGATTCCAGGTGGGGGGGCCATGTGTCAATATAGCCAAATTGAATTTTTAATCCAGATTCTAATCTAGTTTTGCCAGGAAACGTATATGGGATCAAGATGGTTCTTAAGGTAGAGGCCAACGTACATAAGCAGTTCTTAAATTCCATCTTGTTCTCTGATTGTTTTGCTCAGTGTAAATGGGGCCCTCTCAACCTCATTCCTAGTGGGCAGCCACACTGGTTTAGAAACCAGTTCAGTATTAGAAACTTGCTTTGAATTGCCATGTAGACAAACCCTTAAGGAAGCAGTACAAAGGGTAGTAGGGGTAGAGTGGGACCATGGGTGGACAAAATGGGCAATGGAGACAGCTGTGTTGTGCCAAGAAAAGGAGTCAAGCATCAAAGGGTAACCAACCCCCCAGCATGATGTGGATTACAGCAGGGAGAGATGGGAGCTAGGACTCCTGGGTTCAATCCCTGCAGGTTCTAATGGTTAGGGGTGGGGGCCTAGGAGTTAGGACGGCTAGGTTCTATCCCCCAGCTCTAGGAAGGGGATAGAGTCTAATGGTTTGGGGAGGGGGGGAGAGATCAAGCCTTCTGGGTTCTGTTGTCCCACCCTCTAAACGAGGCCAAAAGGAAACCCAGGAAGGGGGTTGTTGGCTGTGAACTGTTCTCCCACATTGAAGGGATGGCTGTATTTCTCTGGCCTCCCTCGGGGGTGCTGGTGGGTGGGTTCTGCTCCCTCCTCCCCAAAAATCCAGTCTGGTCTCCGTTATCTCAGGGCACATGAACACGGCTAGTGTTCGTGGCTTCGTGCCGAAGCAACATATCTTTTTAAATTAAAAATGCAAAACTGAAACGTAAGAGGCTAAAATCCACATTGTGCCAGGGTGGGGGGAACAGGGGGCTGGAGGTTCTTACGGGCCACGGCCTCCCACCAGGGTCCCGTTGGATGGTAGCTCCAGGCTTCAATAAAGCAGAGACAGAACTCGTGTGGGTGTGGTTCTTGGTCCTCCGTTTCCACGGCCAGGAGAGTCGCCTTGCTCCGTTGAAGGCTAGGAATCTGCTGCAGAGATGGTGGAACAGATGAGACACCCCTTGAGGAACAAGCAAGGAGGGGGCTGCCGCGTGCTTCCACCCGGGGAGCTACAGCACCAGTTGGGCGTGGATCTTCAACCCTCCTCTGCCCGCAGTGGGCATGAGTCTTCTCCGCTGATGTCCCACAGCCGGTAGTGGAGGATCTTCAATGTTCTTCCACCCCTGTTGGCCGGGGATTTTCTTCAGTGTCGTCCCACCCCGCCCTACCTTCTCCCTAGCGGTCACCCCACTAGAATTAAGATCTGGATTGTTCTGTGCTACTCAAGCCTTCCACTACCTCCCCCATCCTCAACCCAAGGTCTCTAAAAGAACACATTCTTTCCTCGGTTGACCACCCACTCCTCCAAACATGAGGATTTGTCTGCATTCAGAGTCACTCCAGTTATGGAAACAAATGGAGAGGATGGCCCAGGGGCTAGAGTGTTACCCTAGGATGTGAGAGGCCTGGGCCCAAGTCCCTACTCTTCCACAAACTCCCATAGCTCATACATTTAGTCTGTGCCTCGGTTTCCCCAGCTGTAAAATTAAATGGCATTTTCCCTCCCCGCAGGGCTGTGAGGCTAAGCACAGAGATTGTGAGGTGGTCTGATACTTGGGTGATGGGTGCAGGATAAGTATTTTAGCTAGACAGACAAACCAGTGCAGACCATCTTAATTCACATTGAAGCCTACTTTCTCTTTGTCTTAAACAGATTCCTGACCCCAAATTTAATTTGGATTAAGAATGTCTACACTGATTTAACTAGATCTGGTTTTAAAGTCAGACTGGTTAAAATCAGGCAGCTTTGAAGACAGAGAGCGGCCTATTATAATCTGTGTGGCACTAGCCCTGTGGAGCCTTAGTCACTGATCACGCCCCATTGTGCCAGGCACTGTACAAACAGAACCAAGAGTAGGTCCCTCTCCCAATAATTTCATTTTGGGCCCTTTGGGTTCTAGCCCCAGCTCTGGAAAAGGAATGGGGTCCCGTGGATTAGAGCAGGGCAGCTGGAATCCAGGACTCCTGGGTTCTGTCCTAAACTTACTGTGTGCTCAGAGGGCAATTAATTCCCTTCTCTATGCCTCAGTTTACTCTGGGGGAAGGGGCAGTAGGGGAAGTCAGCCCACAAAGCACACACCGACCTCTGCCCGAGAGAAACCCACTCAGAGCAGAAAAAGGTGCATGACTGCCCCCCCAATTTTTGTGTGGCTGTTGTCTGGTGAGCAGTTGTGCACCCTGCCACCCCCGTAGGTGTTACATAAGCAAGGTTTGTAGGGTGCCAAGAAGATCCCAGCTAGTCAGCGCTGCTGAGGAGTCGGGGAATTAGTGGTACAGATCACCCCACACACCCAGAGGATCCCCATTCCCTCCAGCCAGGGGCAGTGCTGCCCACACCCCAGAGACAGGACCGAGCCGGACACTCGATCCCCGCCCAACCGTGCCTCAGCCTAGTCATCGTTCCAAAGCACTTTTTATTAACACTTTTCATAGCTGTTGCTGTCCCTTAAAAACAAAGGGAAAAAAAAAATCCACAAACCCCGTCGGGTCCTCGCCTGGGGCTGAACAGCCCAGAGCCCTGGGCCCGGGGCAGAGCCGCAGCGACCCCTGGTGGGAGGGGATGGCAGCACCTGTCTCCCTCCCAGCCTTCCATGAAGAGGTTAAAAGATTAAAAAAAAAAAAAAAGTGTACATTGGGATTCAACTCCCAACTTCTCCCCGCTGCCAGCAACAGAAGCAGCATCAGGGAAGGAGGGCTCTCTCCTCACCCCCCCAGCAGTGTAGAGAACAGAGTGGGGGGGATGTCGAGGGCTCAAAGAGCCTCAGCTGGGAGCATGTGGGGGTCACTCACCCTCCCCGCCCCAGGAATAATCAAGCTGCGGGCAGCTGATCTTTGGAGCCGGGTCACTTCTGCTCCGCCGTGGCATCCTCGAACATGCTCAGGAGGTTCCTGGGCTCGAAGGAGCAATGCTGGCCTGCACCCTGGGGGGCGCTCCCCCCTCTTTGCTCTTCCTCCTCGTCCTCCTCCTCAAAGGCCAGGGTGCGGCGGAGGCTGCCCCCGTTGGGGGAGCTGGGGCTGCTGGTGGGGGAATCCGGGCTGATGTGGCTCACGTTGGGGCTGCCCTGGAGGGCTGAGGACCTGGGGGGGGGACCAGGGTGGGATCAGGGCAGTGGGAGATGGAGACATCCCATGGGGGCCCATCTAGACCATCCCCACCCAGGGAAGGATTGTCGCCGACAGTCTGTCCCCCCAGCCAAGATGCCCCAGTTAGCTCTGGGAGGGGAGTAGGATCGAGTGTGTTAGAGCAGGGGGGTCTGGGAGCCCGGACTCCTGGGTTCTCTCCCCAGCTCTGAGAGGGGAGTTGGGGCTGGGAGGCAGAACTTCGGGGTTCTCTCCATGGTTCTGGGCGGGGAATGGGATTGAGTGGTTTAGAGATGGCGGGGCTGGAAGCCAGGACTCCTGGGTTCTCAAGTGTGCAGGAGTAAGGGAAGAGGCCCGTAAGAGAGGCTGCGTCTCACCTCGTCCTCCTGCTGCCCGTGTCCGGTGGAGAGGGGTGGCGCGGGGTGGATGTGCTGCCCACGGAGGGACGCAGGTTCAGCGACGGGGAGCTCGGGGGCCTGCCAGGGAAACAGAGGTGTTGAGGGGAAGCCCCTGTGGGTGCAGGGGGGGGCTGGCCCTGGGACCCAGCATTCCCATGCATCCATCAGAGGAGGCTTGGGGAGTCCGTCTTCCAACCACCATGACCCCCACACCTCCAAGGGCCACCCCAGATATCCCACCCCTTAGAGGGACCTCCAACTTACCTGAGCAATGAGGTGCATGGATACTCTCCCACGCCCTGTCATCCCTATTACACCCCACAGGGTGGAGAACCACATACCCCTGCCCCCATGCATCCCCTTATGTCCACTTGCCCCCCCATATGGATTACCCCATATTCCTAGCCTCCAAACGACCCACCCCAGCTTCCTCCTGCATTCCTACCTGCCCCAGATACCACCCCCCCACCCAACTCCTCCATAGCTCACATTTTGTTCCCCCCACCTTCATGCACTCCCAGTCCCCCCCATGGTCCTACCCCTCTGTAGTCCTAGATTCACCCCCTAGATTCACCCTTCTGCACCCCAGAAGTCCCGTCCTGGCCTGTGTGGGAGAGCACACATGGGCAGTGCTGCCCCCTACTGGAGGGAATGGGAGCCCATGGGTAGATGTGGGTGTGTCACCCCCTCCCCCCCACCGCACTCACTCGTCCTGCAATAGCAGCTCCCCGGGGCAGGTCCGGTTGTGCCGCCCGCAGACCCCCGATACCTCGAACACATCCTCCCCAAGGCTCCCGTCTTCCTCCTCCTCCTCTTCGTCCCAGGAGAAGCTGCTATCCAGCAGGGTGGCAAGCAGCGGGGAGCAGGGCGGGGTGACGGGCACGCTGAGACGCCAGCTGGAGAGCCAGCGCGCTGGCAGACACAGGGCGGCCCACAGCCAACGCACAAAACTCCCAACACCCTGAAGAGAAAGTTCAACCGTCAGGATTGAGGGGCACCAGCAGAGCTCAGGGGGGGTGGGGGGGAGCCCAGTGCCGGGCCAGCAGGGGGCTGCGGGTCAGGATGGGAGTGCTCCCCAACCCCAGGACTCACCTGGCACAAAGAGGCAGCTCTCAGGAGCCCGTCCTGCACCAGCAGTGTCAGCGTGCGCCACTTCTCCGTCTTGCGCACGATGCTGGAGTTGAGCAGCGCCTCCACCGAGGGCCGGAGCCGGGGATCGGGCTCCAGCATAGAAGCCAGCAGGGCCCGCAGCTCCGAGGAGAGACCTGGGCCAGGGAGAGAGGTCAGCAGCGCCCCCTCCTGGCCCCACCCATCTCCCCGCAGCACAGTGCCCCCTAGTGCACTACACTTCCAGTCCCGCCTTGTTTAACCACTACCCCAGGGGTTCTCAGCCAGGGCTACACCGAGGTCTTCCAGGGGGTACAGGAACTCATCTAGAGATTTACCTGGTTTTACAACAGGCTACATAAAAAGCACTAGCAAAGTCAGTTCAAACTAAAATTTCCTACAGCGACTTGTTTATTCTGCTCGATATACTATACACTGAAATGTGAGTACCATGGTTATATTCCAGTTAGGGCTGGCGATGAATCGCAGTTAACTCAAACAAAATGAATCACACTTTTAATTGCGCTGTTAAACAACAGAATACCAATGGAAATTTAACAACTATTGAGACATTTTTTTTTTACATTTTCAATTATATCGATTTCAGTTACAACACAGAGTACAAAGTGTACAGTGCTCACTTGATGTAATTTTGATTACAAATATTCGCACTGTAAAAACGATAGACAAAGAAATAGTATTTTTCAGTTCACCTCATACAAGTACCATAGTGCAGTCTCTTTATCCTGAAAGTACAACTTACAAATGTAGATTTTGTTGTTGTTACATAACTGCACTCAAAACCAAAACAATGTCAAACTTTAAGCCTACAACTCCGCTCAATCCTACTTCTTGTTCAGCCAACCGCTCAGACAAGCCATACGGGAGATAATGCTGCCCGCTTCTTATTTACAATGTCACCTGAAAGTGAGAACAGGCGTTCGCATGGCACTGTTGTAGCCGGCGTCGTAAGGTATTTACGTGCCAGATGTGCTCAAGATTCGTATGACCCTTCATACTTCAGCCACAATTCCAGAGGACATCCATGCTGATGATGCTCATTAAAAAAAATGCATTAATTAAATTTGTGACTGAGAATTGGGAGAGAAGTGTAGGCCTCCTGCTCCGTTTTACCCGCATTCTGCCATATATTTCATGTTAAAGCAGTCTCGGGTGATGATTCAGCATGTTTTTCGTTTTAAGAACACTTTCACTGCAGATTTGACAAAACACAAAGAAGGTACCCATGTGAGATTTCTAAAGATAGCTACAGCACTTGACCCAAGGTTTAAGAATCTGAAGTGCCTTTCAAATCAGAGAGGAGGTGTGGAGCATACTTTCAGAAGTCTTAAAAGAGGAACCCTCCAATGCGGAAACTACAGAACTGAACCCCACAAAAGAAAATCAACCTTCTGCTGGTGGCATCTGACTCAAATGATGAAAATGAGCATGCGTCGGTTTGCACTGCTTTGGATTGTTATCAAGCAGAACCAGTCATCAGCATGGACGCATTATCCTCTGAAAGGCAGGCTGAAGCAAGAAGGGACATATGAATCTTCAGTGCATCTGGCACGTAAATATCTTACGACGCCGGCTACAACAGTGCCATGTTAACGCCTGTTCTCACTTTCAGGGGACATTGTAAATAAGAAGCGGGCAACATTATCTCCTGTATTGTTTCTCTGAGCGATTGGCTGAACAAGAAGTAGGATTGAGCGGAGTTGTAGGCGCTAAAGTTTGACATTGTTTTATTTTTGAGTGCAGTTATTTGTTGTACGTATTTCTACATCTGTAAATTCAACTTTCATGATAAAGAGATTGCACTACATTATTTGTATAGGTGAACTGAAAAATATGATTTCTTTTGTTTTTTTACTGTGCAAATAAATATTTGTAATAAAAGAATAATATAAAGTGAGCACTGCACACTTTGTATTCTATGTGGTAATTGAAATCAATATATTTGAAAACGTAGAAAAATCCAAAAATATGTAAAGAAAAGGTATTCTACTATTCTTTAAGTGTGATTAATCGCAATTCATTTTTTTTAAATCGCTTGACAGCCCTAATTCAATTTGATTTATTTTATAATTATATGGTAAAAATGAGAGTCAGCAATTTTTCAGTAATAGTGTGCTGTGACACTTTTGTATTTTGCTATCGGATTTTGTAAGCAAGTCATTTTTAAGGGAGGTGAACCTGGGGGCTAGGCAAGACAAATTAGACTCCTGAAAGGGGTACAGTAGTCTGGAAACCTTGAGAGCCACTGCACTAGACCAGTGATACTCAGACCTCAGTGGTTCAAGAGCCAAATTAGCAATTAACATTATCCAAACGAGCCACAGTCATGTGAATTCATTCTTTCATTGACTATAGATTCCTATTTAAACAGTGTGACGGGAAATATTTAGTTTTTACACACACACACACACACGAATCTCAGTTACAAACACCTTGGGAATGGAGGTTGTTCGTAACTCTGAACAAAACGTTATGGTTGTTCTTTCCAAAGTTTACAACTGAACATTTGACCTAATACAGTTTGAAGCTTCACTATGCAGAAGAAAAATGCTACTTTTCCTTTTTTAAGTAGTTCAAATTTAACACAGGACTGTGCTGTATTTACTTTTTTCCTCCCGTCTTTGCTGCTGCCTCATTTTCTGCTGCTGCCTGATTTGTACTTCCACTTCCAAATGAGGTGTGTGGTCTACTGATCAGTTTGTAACTCTGGTTTTCAGAACTCTTGAGGTTCTACTGTATTTTATTCTCACAGCAAAACGACTAATCAATCAACTACAATCAGTTAATAACATTGTAAAAGCATCCCGCTTGGTTAATAATTAAATCAGTGTTTTAATGTCATGCGCTGCAAAGAGCCGCAAGGAGACGCATTAAAGAGCCACTTGTTGCTGGCAAGCCTCAGTCTAAGTATCACGGCACTAGACAGATGCTACTCTGTTGGGATGGAACCCAGGAGTCCTGGCTCCTAGCCCCCCTCCCAGCTCTGACCACCAGACTGAACGCCAGTTCCAGCCGGTTTCCCCGTGTGAACCAGGGTCCATGGCACACTGGGTAGCCATCAGCAGACCCAGCAGCTCCACCTGGGCCAGGAGAGGTGACCCCCACTTACCGGCAGTGAATTCAGGGGGCAAGTAGCCCTGCCGGAGCTGCTGCCAGCCCTCCCCTCCATTGGGCAGCTCCATATTGCAGGCGATTTCCAGGATAGTCATGCCAAGGCTGGAAGAGAGATGCGCACGCTGGATCAGCCAGGAGCCGGCCTCCCAGAATCCTCTGCTCCCTGCCACACGCCAGGGTGCCTGGACTTGGAGCACATGGGGCAGTGAGGGGGGGGTGTGTGTGTGTGTGTGGGGAGTGAAGGTCAGGAGATGGGTGTAGTGCAGGGGTCTCAAACTCCCGCCCCGTGGGCCATCTGCGGCCCGCGAACCTCCCCAGTGTCGCCCATGGGGCTCCAGCAGTTTTGGGGCCAGGTCTCTCCCTTGGCCCCACCTGCTGCCCCCAGGTGTTGCCCCCACAGGAGCCCCGGCAGCGCCGCATAGCTGAGCGGCATCTGCCTGCTCGCTCCACTGGCTGCCGGCCCTGGGGTGGGGCTGTACCCCCGCCCCGAGCGTCCCTCCAGCCCATGGGGAGCTGCGGGGGCAGTGCCTGGGGGCAGCAGCACACAGAGGCCCCCCGGCCCTGGAGCCCCAGGTAAGTGCTGCATCCCCTGGCCCCCTCCCAGAGCCTGCACCCCCTCCTCCTTCCCACACACCCCTCCCACCCCCAAACTCCCTCCCAGAGCCTGCACCCCCTCCCCATACCGCCAGCCCCCAAACTCCCTCCCCGAACCTGCACCCCCTCCCCACACCTCCCGCCCCCAAACTCCCTCCCAGAGCCTGCACCCCCTCCTCCTTCCCACACACCCCTCCCACCCCCAAACTCCCTCCCAGAGCCTGCACCCCCTCCTCCTTCCCACACACCCCTCCCACCCCCAAACTCCCTCCCAGAGCCTGCACCCCCTCCTCCTTCCCACACACCCCTCCCACCCCCAAACTCCCTCCCAGAGCCTGCACCCCCTCCTCCTTCCCACACACCCCTCCCACCCCCAAACTCCCTCCCAGAGCCTGCACCCCCTCCTCCTTCCCACACACCCCTCCCGCCCCCAAACTCCCTCCCAGAGCCTGCACCCCCTCCTCCTTCCCACACACCCCTCCCACCCCCAAACTCCCTCCCAGAGCCTGCACCCCCTCCCCATACCGCCAGCCCCCAAACTCCCTCCCCGAACCTGCACCCCCTCCCCACACCTCCCGCCCCCAAACTCCCTCCCAGAGCCTGCACCCCCTCCTCCTTCCCACACACCCCTCCCGCCCCCAAACTCCCTCCCAGAGCCTGCACCCCCTCCTCCTTCCCACACACCCCTCCCACCCCCAAACTCCCTCCCAGAGCCTGCACCCCCTCCTCCTTCCCACACACCCCTCCCACCCCCAAACTCCCTCCCAGAGCCTGCACCCCCTCCTCCTTCCCACACACCCCTCCCACCCCCAAACTCCCTCCCAGAGCCTGCACCCCCTCCTCCTTCCCACACACCCCTCCCACCCACAAACTCCCTCCCAGAGCCTGCACCCCCTCCTCCTTCCCACACACCCCTCCCACCCCCAAACTCCCTCCCAGAGCCTGCACCCCCTCCTCCTTCCCACACACCCCTCCCACCCCCAAACTCCCTCCCAGAGCCTGCACCCCCTCCCCATACCGCCAGCCCCCAAACTCCCTCCCAGAACCTGCACCCCCTCCCCACACCTCCAGCCCCCAAACTCCCTCCCAGAGCCTGCACCCCCTCCTCCTTCCCACACACCCCTCCCGCCCCCAAACTCCCTCCCAGAACCTGCACCCCCTCCCCACACCTCCAGCCCCCAAACTCCCTCCCAGAGCCTGCACCCCCTCCCCATACCGCCAGCCCCCAAACTCCCTCCCAGAGCCTGCACCCCCTCCCCACACCGCCAGCCCCCAAACTCCCTCCCAGAGCCTGCACCCCCTCCCCACCCCTCCCGCCCCCAAACTCCCTCCCAGAGCCTGCACCCCCTCCCCACACCGCCAGCCCCCAAACTCCCTCCCAGAACCTGCACCCCCTCCCCACCCCTCCCGCCCCCAAACTCCCTCCCAGAACCTGCACCCCCTCCCCACACCTCCAGCCCCCAAACTCCCTCCCAGAGCCTGCACCCCCTCCTCCTTCCCACACACCCCTCCTGCCCCCAAACTCCCTCCCAGAGCCTGCACCCCCTCCCCATACTGCCAGCCCCCAAACTCCCTCCCAGAGCCTGCACCCCCTCCCCATACCGCCAGCCCCCAACTCCCTCCCAGAGCCCAACCTCTCACCTCTTCTGCACCCAAACTCCCTCCCAGAGCCCGCACCCCAATCCCCTACCTCCTCCCCCACCAAAACTCCCTCCCAAAGCCTGTACCCCCTCCCCACACCACCAGCCCCCAAACTCCCTCCCAGAGCCCAACCTCTCACCCCTTCTGCACCCAAACTCCCTCCCAGAGCCTGCACCCCAATCCCCTACCTCCTCCCCCACCAAAACTCCCTCCCAAAGCCTGCACCCCCTCCCCATACCGCCAGCCCCCAACTCCCTCCCAGAGCCCAACCTCTCACCCCTTCTGCACCCAAACTCCCTCCCAGAGCCTTAGGCAGGTGGGGGGCGGGTTCTGGGGGGCACGAGTGACATTGTTGGCACTCCGGGAGGATTTGAGGACTGGCACTGGCCCGAAGGTAAATGGCGTGTGAGACCCCCCTGGTCTAGCGGACAGAGGGGTTGGCTGGGAGTCAGGACTCCTGGGTTCTATCCCTGGCCCTCGTGGGCCCACCTGAAGACATCCGCCGCCTCGCTGTACTCCCCCCGCAGCAGCTCGGGCGCCATGTAGCGCGGGTCGCCCTCCTGGGCGTCGCTCAGGTCTCCCCGGTCCAACTCCAGCACCAGGCCGAAGTCGCCCAGCTTGCAGACGCGGCGCTCGGTGAGGAAGACGTTGGCCGGCTTGACGTCCATGTGCAGCAGCCCGCAGGCGTGCAGGTGACGCAGGGCCTGCAGCAGGTCCCAGAGGCAGGCCCGCACCTGGCCCTCGGGCAGCGGCCCGCGGCCCTCGCAGTGCTGCAGCAGGCTGCCCGGGCACAGCTCCGTCTGGATGTAGAGCTGGCCCCGCTCCTCCCAGGCCCGCACGAAGCTCACGCAGTTCGGGTGACGTCCCACCCGCTCGTGCTTCCGCACCTCGGCCAGCTTGCGCTGCCGGTCGCCGGCGCCCCGGAACGGCTCCACCGAGCGCTTCACCGCGTACAGCCGCCCGTCCTCCCTGCTGCGCACCTGGGGGGACAGGCCACACGTGGGGGGTAGGGCCCAGCTCCCCTCCTTTCCCCACAACTCTGCCCCACAGAATAGCTCCATGCCCGTCCTCCTTGCTGCGCACCTGGGGGGACAGGCCACATGTGGGGGGTAGGGCCCAGCTCCCCTCCTTTCCCCACAACTCTGCCCCACAGAACAGCTCCATGCCCGTCCTCCTTGCTGCGCACCTGGGGGGACAGGCCACACGTGGGGTAGGGCCCAGCTCCCCTCCTTTCCCCACAACTCTGCCCCACAGAATAGCTCCATGCCCGTCCTCCTTGCTGCGCACCTGGGGGGACAGGCCACACGTGGGGGGTAGGGCCCAGCTCCCCTCCTTTCCCCACAACTCTGCCCCACAGAATAGCTCCATGCCCGTCCTCCTTGCTGCGCACCTGGGGGGACAGGCCACACGTGGGGGGTAGGGCCCAGCTCCCCTCCTTTCCCCACAACTCTGCCCCACAGAATAGCTCCATGCCCGTCCTCCTTGCTGCGCACCTGGGGGGACAGGCCACATGTGGGGGGTAGGGCCCAGCTCCCCTCCTTTCCCCACAACTCTGCCCCACAGAATAGCTCCATGCCCGTCCTCCTTGCTGCGCACCTGGGGGGACAGGCCACACGTGGGGTAGGGCCCAGCTCCCCTCCTTTCCCCACAACTCTGCCCCACAGAATAGCTCCATGCCCGTCCTCCTTGCTGCGCACCTGGGGGGACAGGCCACACGTGGGGGGTAGGGCCCAGCTCCCCTCCTTTCCCCACAACTCTGCCCCACAGAATAGCTCCATGCCCGTCCTCCTTGCTGCACACCTGGGGGGACAGGCCACACGTGGGGTAGGGCCCAGCTCCCCTCCTTTCCCCACAACTCTGCCCCACAGAACAGCTCCATGCCCGTCCTCCTTGCTGCGCACCTGGGGGGACAGGCCACACGTGGGGTAGGGCCCAGCTCCCCTCCTTTCCCCACAACTCTGCCCCACAGAATAGCTCCATGCCCATCCTCCTTGCTGCGCACCTGGGGGGACAGGCCACACGTGGGGGGTAGGGCCCAGCTCCCCTCCTTTCCCCACAACTCTGCCCCACAGAATAGCTCCATGCCCGTCCTCCTTGCTGCGCACCTGGGGGGACAGGCCACACGTGGGGTAGGGCCCAGCTCCCCTCCTTTCCCCACAACTCTGCCCCACAGAATAGCTCCATGCCCGTCCTCCTTGCTGCGCACCTGGGGGGGGGGGGGGGGGGACAGGCCACATGTGGGGGGTAGGGCCCAGCTCCCCTCCTTTCCCCACAACTCTGCCCCACAGAATAGCTCCATGCCCGTCCTCCTTGCTGCGCACCTGGGGGGACAGGCCACACGTGGGGGGTAGGGCCCAGCTCCCCTCCTTTCCCCACAACTCTGCCCCACAGAATAGCTCCATGCCCGTCCTCCTTGCTGCGCACCTGGGGGGACAGGCCACACGTGGGGGGTAGGGCCCAGCTCCCCTCCTTTCCCCACAACTCTGCCCCACAGAACAGCTCCATGCCCGTCCTCCTTGCTGCGCACCTGGGGGGACAGGCCACATGTGGGGGGTAGGGCCCAGCTCCCCTCCTTTCCCCACAACTCTGCCCCACAGAATAGCTCCATGCCCGTCCTCCTTGCTGCGCACCTGGGGGGGACAGGTCAGCCACCCGGGGGGACAGGCTCAGGTTGACAATCATGTTCATCCCCCTAATCTCCACACCCCTTAGCTAGGATCCCCCAGCCCAGGCATCCCCCAGCCCCCAGCCAGGATCCCCCAGCCCAGGCATCCCCCAGCCCCCAGCCAGGATCCCCCACCCCAGGCATCCCCCAGCCCCCAGCCAGGATCCCCCACCCCAGGCATCCCCCAGCCAGGATCCCCCACCCCAGATATCCCCTAACCCCTAGCTAGGATCCCCCACCCCAGCCATCCCCCCAACCAGGATCCTCCACCCCAGCCATCCCCCAGCCCAGGCATCCCCCAGCCCCCAGCCAGGATCCCCCACCCCAGGTATCCCCTAACCCCTAGCTAGGATCCCCCACCCCAGCCATCCCCCCAACCAGGATCCTCCACCCCAGCCATCCCCCACCCCAGGCATCCCCCAGCCCCTAGCCAGTATCCCCCCACCCCAGGCATCCCCCAGCCCCTAGCCAGGATCCCCCACCCCAGGCATCCCCCAGCCCCTAGCCAGGATCCCCCACCCCAGGCGCCCCCCACCCCAGGCGCCCCCCACCCCAGGCGCCCCCCACGTACCTTATACACCTCCCCGAAGGAGCCGCGGCCCAGCCGGCCCAGCCGCTGGAAGCACTGGCTGAAGAAGGGCTCTCTGCGGGCAGGGTTGTAGAGGCGGCTGCGGGGGGCCAGCGCCCGGACCTGGGAGCCGCGGAAGGAGACGCTGTGGGGCCGGGGCTGGCTCCAGGGCTGGGGCTGGCGGCCGGCGAAGACCCGGCTGACGGTCAAGGTGCCCTTGTGGCGCGGCCGGGGCGGGAGGGTGTAGCTGAGCGGGCGGCCCGGCCGCTTCGCCGAGAAGCTGCGCTCGGCCTCCTGGAAGAAAGCCGGCACGGGCACCGGCAGGGGCGTGCGGCTCAGCTGGGACTCGGCCCCCGCGCAGTCCAGGGGCAGCGGCATGGCCGGCTCTGCCAGGGGGAGGCGCTGCAGGGAAAGGGAAAAAACAGCAGCATGGCTGGGCACTGCTGGGGGGAGCAGCCAGGGGTTGGTGATGGGGGGGGATTGATCAGCACCCATTGGCAGGAGTGGGGGCGGGGGGGATCTCCAGGCCAGGGCCCCTCAGCATGAGTGTGGGATGGGGTCACCCTGCACAGCTCCCGCCTTGGCTTGAATGGGAGAGCACAGGTTGCGCTCGGCCCTTGGTGGGGCGGACGTGTCAAGTGGGGGTCCCTTGGCAGGGGGTCAGGGGTCTGTGGGGGCCTCAGGTGGGGGTGGCATTGGCAGGGTCTGGTAGGGGGCACTGGCACAGGGGGGGAAGGGTCCGGTGAGGGGGTGGCTTGGCATGGGCGGGGGACGGGTCTGGTGAGAGGGTGGGCTAGCGTGGGGGAGCATCTGGTCAGAGGGCCGGTATGGTGGAGGCACGGCGGGGGGGGGGGGGGGGGCGCCTGGCATTGGGGGAGGAGTCCAATGCAGCGGTGTTGACATGGGGGGCGCTAGCGGCGGGGAGGGAGGGGTTCGGCATGGGGGGGACGGGGGTTATTGGTGAGGGGGGAGGGGGACTTGGTGTGGGGGGGCACTAGCACGGGAGGGAGGGGTCAGACGGGGGGGTCACTAGCGGGGGAGGGAGGGCTCCAGCAGGAGGATGCGGGGTTATTGGCGTGGGGGTGGGGGGAGACTTGGCGGGGGGGGGAAGGGGTCTGGCAGGTGGGGGGATTATTGGTGTGGGGGGAGGAGGACTTGGGGGGGGCGCTAGCGGGGGAGGGAGGGGTCCGGCAGGGGGGAGGGTTATTGGTCGGGGGGGACTTGGCAGGGGGGGTATTGGTGGGGGCAGGGGAGGGGTCCAGCGGGGGGGGGTTATTGGTTGGGGGAGACTTGGCGGGGCGTTATTGGTGGAGGGGGAGGGGTCCGGGCTGGGGGGGCGGGGTCCAGCGGGGGGGGGGGGTTATTGGTGGGGGGAGACATGGCGGGGGGGAGGGGTCAGGCGGGTGGGGGTTATGGGGGGGTAGGGGGACTTGGCGGGGGGTGTTATTGGTAGGGGGGAGGGGTCCGGGTGGCGGGGGGGTTATTGGTGGGGGGGCGGACTTGGCAGGGGGGGTATTGGTGGGGGGAGGGGGTCCAGCGGGGGGATAATGGGGGGAGGGGGACTTGGCGGGGGGTGTTATGGGTGGGGGGAGGGGTCAGGCGGGGGGGGTTATGGGGGAAGGGGGACTTGGCGGGGGGTGTTATTGCTGGGGGGAGGGGTCAGGCGGGTGGGGGGGAGGGGTCCAGCGGGGGGGTTATGGGGGGGAGGGGGGCTTGGCGGGGGGTGTTATTGCTGGGGGGAGGGGTCAGGCGGGGGGGTTATGGTGGGAGGGGGGCTTGGCGGGGGTGTTATTGCTGGGGGGAGGGGTCAGGCGGGGGGGTTATTGCTGGGGGGAGGGGTCAGGCGGGGGGGGTTATTGCTGGGGGGAGGGGTCCGGCGGGGGGGGTTATTGCTGGGGGGAGGGGGGCTTGGCGGGGGTGTTGTTGCTGGGGGGAGGGGGCTTGGCGGGGGGGTGTTGCTGGGGGGAGGGGGGCTTGGCGGGGGGGTGTTGCTGGGGGGATGGGTCAGGCGGGGGGGTTATGGGGGGAGGGGGGCTTGGCGGGGGTGGTATTGCTGGGGGGAGGGGTCAGGCGGGGGGGGTTATGGGGGCAGGGGGGCTTGGCGGGGGGGTATTGCTGGGGGGAGGGGGGCTTGGCGGGGGTGTTATTGCTGGGGGGAGGGGTCCGGCGGGGGGGTTATTGCTGGGGGGAGGGGTCCGGCGGGGGGGTTATTGCTGGGGGGAGGGAGGCTTGGCGGGGGGGTTATTGCTGGGGGGAGGGGTCCGGCGGGGGGGTTATGGGGGGAGGGGTCCGGCGGGGGGTTATTGCTGGGGGGAGGGAGGCTTGGCGGGGGTGTTATTGCTGGGGGGAGGGGTCAGGCGGGGGGCTTATGGGGGGGAGGGGTCAGGCGGGGGGTTATTGCTGAGGGGAGGGGTCAGGCGGGTGGGGGGGAGGGGTCAGGCGGGAGGGGGGCTTGGTGGGGGGGTGTTATTGCTGGGGGGAGGGGTCAGGCGGGGGGGTTATTGCTGGGGGGAGGGGTCAGGCGGGTGGGGGGGAGGGGTCAGGCGGGGGGGTTATGGGGGGAGGGGGGCTTGGTGGGGGGTGTTATTGCTGGGGGGAGGGGTCAGGCGGGGGGTATTGCTGGGGGGAGGGGTCAGGCGGGGGGGTATTGCTGGGGGGAGGGGTCAGGCGGGGGGGTTATGGGGGCAGGGGGGCTTGGCGGGGGGGTATTGCTGGGGGGAGGGGTCCGGCGGGGGGGTTATTGCTGGGGGGAGGGAGGCTTGGCGGGGTGTTATTGCTGGGGGGAGGGGTCAGGCGGGTGGGGGGGAGGGGTCAGGCGGGGGGGTTATGGGGGGAGGGGGGCTTGGTGGGGGGGTGTTATTGCTGGGGGGAGGGGTCAGGCGGGGGGGTATTGCTGGGGGGAGGGGTCAGGCGGGGGGTATTGCTGGGGGGAGGGGTCAGGCGGGGGGGTATTGCTGGGGGGAGGGGTCAGGCGGGGGGTTATGGGGGAGGGGGGCTTGGCGGGGGGGTTATGGGGGAGGGGGGCTTGGCGGGGGGGTTATGGGGGGAGGGGGGCTTGGCGGGGGTGTTATTGCTGGGGGGAGGGGTCCGGCGGGGGGCTTATGGGGGGAGGGGTCCGGCGGGGGGGTTATTGCTGGGGGGAGGGAGGCTTGGCGGGGGTGTTATTGCTGGGGGGAGGGGTCCGGCGGGGGGCTTATGGGGGGAGGGGTCAGGCGGGGGGGTTATTGCTGGGGGGAGGGGTCAGGCGGGTGGGGGGGAGGGGTCAGGCGGGGGGTTATTGCTGGGGGGAGGGGTCAGGCGGGGGGGTTATGGGGGAGGGGGGCTTGGCGGGGGGGGTGTTGCTGGGGGGAGGGGTCAGGCGGGGGGGTTATGGGGGGGAGGGGGGCTTGGCGGGGGGGTATTGCTGGGGGGAGGGGTCAGGCGGGGGGGTTATGGGGGGAGGGGGGCTTGGCGGGGGGAGGGGTCAGGCGGGGGGGTTATGAGGGGAGGGGTCAGGCGGGGGGGTTATGGGGGGAGGGGGAGGGGGGCTTGGCGGGGGGGTATTGCTGGGGGGAGGGGTCAGGCGGGGGGGTTATGGGGGGAGGGGGGCTTGGCGGGGGGGTATTGCTGGGGGGAGGGGTCAGGCGGGAGTGGGGGAGCTTGGAGGAGGGGAGCTCCCCCCCCTTGGGCTCAGCGCGCGCGGGCCCCGTGGCGTGGCAGGGGGCGGGGCCAGCGGCGGCCCCTGGAGGCGGGGCGCGCGGGGGGGGGGGGGGGGGGCTCACCTCCTCCCGGTCCCCGCGGGGCGGGGGCGCCGCGCTCGCTGCCCTCCAGGTACCCGGATGTGATGGGCTCCCCGGCAGCCCCTTCCCGCGCGCGCGCCGCGAGCCAGCCCAACCGCCCGCTCCGCCTGGCGCCAAAACCCCGCCGGCGCCGCGCGAGCCGCCAACCGCCGCCCGCCCACACCTCGTTGGCCAATCGGAGGCGAGAGGCCGGGCTGGCCCCGCCTCCCCGCTCGTGCGCCCCGCCCACGCGGGCTCTGCCAGGGGCAGCGCTGCCGAGTGACCCGCCCACAATGCACTGGGGCAACCAAAGTGTGGCCAACCCTTCCCCTGCCTCCCCCCGCCCCACCCACAATGGCAGCCCCCTCTGCCATCCAACCCCCACCCCACAGGGGAGGGGACAGTGCCCCAAAGCCCCAGCCACCCCCCAGAGGGGACAACGCCCCCTGGGAGCCCCCAGCCCTCCAGAGGGCAGCTGCCCCCTCTAGGGAGAGCAGTCCCTCCCCCTCCTCCAACAGCCCCCCCATATGTACCCTTGTGCGGGGGGGGGGGGATCCAGAACCTCCCCAGAGCATGCCCCCAGGGTGTCCCGTATCCAATTCCACCCCCACACCTGACTGGGCAAGCCAGCAGCCTGGGGAGTGGGGAGACAAGCTGCATGGCTGGTTTGCATGTGGCCCCACCTTTCGTTCGGGGTGGAGGATCCCTCCCCTGTGTTAAATACCCCAGAGACAATAACCCACCATCTCCCCTTGTCTGGGGTAGGTAGGACTAGCCATGATTGCTTGGACAGCTCCCCCCATTGGTCCCCAGAGACTCCGCTTCATTTTTTTTTTTTTTATTAAGTCTCTAGCTGCTATGATGGCAAAGAAAGCTCCAAACCGCGGCGGGAGGAGAACCAACGTCGGCCTGAGTCTGCAGAGAGCCTGAGCCGATTGCCGGGGAGAGGTGTGAACTGCCCCCCAGTGTCACCAGTATGGCGTACAGAGATCTGGAGACTTCAGCTTTGTGCAGGATCTTTATTACAAACACTCCCGCGCCCCCTCTCTGGCTACAAACGAATATTCGCTGCCTATCCCGCGAAGGGGAGTTAACAACTGAGTCACACCCCTCCGTTCCTCCCGTAATCCTGTACTGACCGACCCTTAAAATCCCGCTCACCTCCCTGGCCAAGACCAAAGAGGCAGGGAGGTCAGGGGTCACCAGAAACGTCCCAGCCTCACTTTCCGAAAACAAGTTAAATGTACAGTCATCATTTGGTTTTCCTTTAAAAAGACAGATCTCTAGCAATTAAAAATAAAGAGAGAAAAAAGAGAAAGAGATGATAATTTATATCAGGAGAAATTCTTTGTTTTTTTAGCACCAGAAGCGGCAGGCTCATGCCATCCTGTGGCATGGAGTTCCCCAGGTGAACGTCTGCACTCAGCACTTCCCAGGAAGGCAGCGACCTGGAATAAAGAGAGGCATGGGGTCAGAGCGGCACATCTCTAAGGGTGAGTGGAGGCTGGTGCATCTAGAAGGGGTAGCCACACACAGGGTGATAGACGGCCATTCCCTCCCAGAGCCCCTTTCTCCCCCTTAACTAGAGAACCGGGTATGAATTCTGCATGGGACATATCATCATATATCTTACCTGCTGCACCCCGCCTTCCCCGAAATAACCCCCCTGAAGTTCACACTGCGGTGACATTTGCAGCCACTTCCTGCGTCAAGCCTTTAGCCCTCCCTCCAGAAAACCCCCTCCAAGATTCACACCTCTCCCCCGTCTCCGAGATTCCCACCCCACCGGACACACATGCCTTCCCCAATTCTTACCTCTGTATCCATTCCCCAGAAAGCCGCTCAGTCCATACTTGGCCTCCTTGCCTCCTAAAAGAGGATGAGAGCAGATGAGAACCGGTCACAGGCCGTCCCGGTCTCTTCTACCCAAAGGAGAATCGCTTTCTGTGGACAGCACTACAGGGCATAGGACACACATGCAAGAGCAGTTTCGGTTGCATCACCAGACACTAGGATACAATGTGAAATCTCCCCACACACACACTCCTACCGTATGCTGCTGGGATTAGTCCATAGCCCCCGGGAGCTTGCCCTGCAGTGAGTGGCCTGTATCCCCCTGCAACAGAGACCAGAGTTAGTGTG
Source organism: Chelydra serpentina (assembly GCA_037349315.1). Classification (NCBI taxonomy): domain Eukaryota; kingdom Metazoa; phylum Chordata; order Testudines; family Chelydridae; genus Chelydra; species Chelydra serpentina. The sequence goes on from JBAIAC010000457.1 coordinate 39,278, forward strand.
GGGCGTTGAGGAGAGTGGGGCAGGAGCACTGGCTGTGGGGGGCGCTCCCGCTATTCCAGTCCCAGGAGCGGATGCTATGGGCGGGGGGAATCTTACCAGCAGCCAGTCCGTTAGCCTGCAGGTCCCCTCCATTCGCATATCCCGGACCGTTCCCGTTGCCTGCAGTGGTGGGAGGAGGAAATTAGCACAGGGAAGGGGCTTTGAGCCCCTGGGGATGGGCACCCATGGAGGAGAGCGGGGACCTCTCTGGGCAGCCCCTCTCCATTTCTTACCATCCAGGGCACTGGGCCCAGCCGGTTGTGCCCCGTACATCAGCTGCCCTACGCCACCTAGCGGGGGAAACACAGCAGTGATGGTGGGGGAGATCAGCAGGGGAGCGGGAGATCCCACCAACTTCCACCAAGGGCTGGGAAGGAGAGTGTGCTGGGAACCCAGGGAGCTTTTCCTGGGACGCTGGGACCCTGGCATCCGGGTGGCCCTCACCCACTGGGGGCAGGGGCGGGAGTGGATATCCCAGCGGGGCTGCAGCGCTCGCATGGTTCCCTGTCTGCACCCAGCCCAGGGCGCTGCAGGTCATAGGCAAAATGCCCGGGGTCTCCTGTCGGGGGCGGGAGCAAGGTTAGTTTAGGCAAGGCAGGGTTAGTGGGGGGCATCCTGCCCCCCCCCCGCCCCACATCTCTGCGCAGGGGCTAAGATATTGGACCGGCATAGCACAGACCCCTGTGCCCCAAATAACCCCCTTGGAGGTGTGACTGCCCCCTACAATCGCCTCTATAACAACCCTCTGGTCAAGCTCCCCCACATATGAGCCCAGAGCTCCTACCCACACCTACCGTATTTCCCAGTGCCATAGTCTCCCCCCAGACCGGTGGGCAGGGCCTGTTGGGGCTGCCCATTGTAGGGGAGCTGGCCCAGGCCTGCAACATAGACAGGGTGTCAGGATGGGGGATAACTCTCCTTTGTGTCCCCCTCGAGCCAGCCAGTTCCCCACACTGGGGCTGGAGTGGAGCAAAAGGCCCCGTGTCCCATTTCCTAGCCCCCAGACCCGGGCAGTCCCCTGCCCGGCGGGCAGAAGGGCTCACCAAATTTAGCAGCTGAGAGATCTGTGCCAGGGCCAGCGAAACGCCCTAAGTATGTGGCCTGGGCACCTGGGGATGGGATAAAAGAAGGCAGTTAGCTTGGCCAGTGCCCCTCACTCCCAACCCGCAGCCCCCTGCTAGCCCAGCCTTGGGGTCTCCCCCCCCCCCCAGCTCGGCCGGTGCCCCTCACTCCCATCCCTCTGTCATTGGACACACCGACAATGCCGTATCCTGACTGGAGTCCGGCCCCAGGGTGACTGTTCCCTCCTGCACCGTAGCCTAGAAGAGAGAGGGGAGATCAGACAGGCTCAGCCGGGGTGTGGGGGAGAAGGGAGTATAATTTGGTGTCCCCTTACCATTCCCGTATCCAGGCTGTGCTCCATTGACTAGGTACCCACCGCCTACTCCGGGGTATCCTACAGAGCGAAGAGAATCCGGATCAGACACAAATTGGGGTGCACAGCTCCAGCCCTGCCCTCTCCCAACAGGGGGCGCTGTGGGGAGTGGGGCAGGGCGCTGGTTGTGGGGGGAGCTCCCCCCTATTCCAGCCCTGGACTCTCCCAACAGGGGGCGCTGTGCTTAGCTTACGCCCCTTACCTTGTTGAGCTGTGGGGTAGCTGCCGGCTCTGGGTCCTGCCCCGTAACCTGTGGGGAGGAGATCCCAGAATAAGACAAACCCAGACCCCTGAAGAATCTGGCTTCCACACTGGGCTCTGGCACTAGGGGGGTGGGTTCATCGGGGGGCGGGGGAGGGATAGCGTAGTGGTGGGGGATGGTTAGCAGGGGGTTGGGACTTGGGGGGGAGGTCTTTCAACCCCTTCAGCGCCCACCCCCCAGCCCAGTGAGCCCCTCTCCCCGCAGGGCTCTCCTCAAGGTGTCATTGGTGTGAGCGGTGGGATCTCCAGAGAGCAGGTGAAGAAACAGGTGGCGAGGATGGGGAAGGGCGATGGAGACACCGCAGGGGACACAGATGGGGGGTGCATGGGAGGTATTCCCTGCTTTGGGGGCTTTGCCACCCACCCCAAGGCCTGTTGGGGAGGAAAAGCAGAGGGGTCAGAGTGAGGGGGAGCATGTAGTGGAGGGCCAGGCACTGACCTCCCTGAGAAGGGGCACTTGGAGGGGCAGAGTGGGTATGGCAATATAAGGGGCAGTAGAGTCCAACTCACCTCCCAGGGGCAGCGCAGCATGGAAGTACCCTGAAATAGACACACAGGGCACACGGGGCCCTCAATGCTGACCCACAGCCCCCTGCTAGCCCAGCCCTGCCCCGCCAGCTCTGCCGGTGCCCCTCACTCCCGACCCGCAGCCCCCTGCTAGCCCAGCCCTGCCCCCCCAGCTCTGCCGGTACCCCTCACTCCCGACCCGCAGCCCCTGCTAGCCCAGCCCTGGGCTCCCCAGCTCTGCCAGTCTGACCCGCAGCCACTTTGTTTACACTCACCTGGCTTTTGTTTTACACCTTGGGAATAACCACCTAATCCTGGAAAAAGGATAATGGGAATCTATGAGGATGCTGGGAGGGGAGTGGGGTCTAATGGGTCAGAGCAGGGAGGTCTGGGAGCCAGGACTCCTGGGTTCTTTCCCCTGCTCCGGGAGGGGAGTGGGGTCTAGTGGGTTCAGCAGAGGGGTAGCACCATGGGTACCCACGGCCCATTGTTGTGGCTGGCGGCTGGGCTGCCGACACAGCTGTTGTACCCGTGCCGCGCTCTGCAGCGCGCACCCCCCAGACCAGCGCGGCTGCCACCCAGCCCTCGAGCGCCAAATCCAGCCCCACTCTCTCCAGCCTGCAGCGGCATGTGCCCCTGGTGCATTCTGGGAGTTGTAGTCCCCAGGTGGCTCGGCCCGAGGGCAGCGCACCACGCGCTGTTTTGAACAAGGCGCGGTCGTACTTTAAACTCCCCGGTGGCGGGCGCTGTGAGCGGAGTACGTCCCGGCGGGTCTGTGCACAGGCGTGGGGGTCTGTGCACGCCAGGGCCCAGGAGGCAGCCCCCAGCCCGAAGGGGGGCAGGGAGTGCGTGGGACAGGGCAGATGTGGGGTACGTGGGTGGCCGAGGCTTGACACAGCCCTGTCGCTGTTGTGTGGTGCCCTGCGGAGCTGTTTGTGTCCCCACAGGGCTCAGCAGACGGGGGCTGGATGTCAGGACTCCGGGGTTCTATCCCTTGCCAAGCCCCAGCCCCGTGCCTCAGTTTCCCCTTCCATACTCGAGGCTCACTATGGACGTCCCCTCACCAGATGGGGGCAGGCTGGAGGGGGACGGCGTTCCCCCCTGGCCACAGTGCCCTGGGATGTCTCTAGTCGTGCGATCGCACGAGGGAGCAGACTCCCCCAGCTCTGCGGGGAAAGCCGGGACCCCTGCACCAAATCGCCGCACTTTAGATTCCGATCAGCCAGTGGGAGAGAGCCGTGAGGTCTC
>JBAIAC010000458.1:22500-25000 GCA_037349315.1 Chelydra serpentina
CCCTAACCCTAACCCTAACCCTAACCCTAACCCTAACCCTAAGTCTAACCCTAAGTCTAACCCTAACCCTAACCCTAAGTCTAACCCTAACCCTAACCCTAACCCTAACCCTAACCCTAACCCTAACCCTAAGTCTAACCCTAACCCTAACCCTAACCCTAACCCTAAGTCTAACCCTAACCCTAACCCTAACCCTAACCCTATCCCTAACCCTAAGTCTAACCCTAAGTCTAACCCTAACCCTAACCCTAACCCTAACCCTAACCCTAAGTCTAACTCTAACCCTAACCCTAACCCTAACCCTAACCCTAACCCTAACCCTAAATCTAACCCTAACCCTAACCCTAACCCTAACCCTAACCCTAAGTCTAACCCTAAGTCTAACCCTAACCCTAACCCTAACCCTAACCCTAACCCTAAGTCTAACCCTAACCCTAACCCTAACCCTAAGTCTAACCCTAACCCTAAGTCTAACCCTAACCCTAACCCTAACCCTAACCCTAACCCTAACCCGAACCCGAACCCAAACCCAAACCCTAACCCTAACCCTAACCCTAACCCTAACCCTAACCCTAACCCTAACCCTAAGTCTAACCCTAACCCTAACCCTAACCCTAACCCTAACCCTAACCCTAAGTCTAACCCTAACCCTAACCCTAACCCTAACCCTAACCCTAACCCTAACCCTAACCCTAACCCTAACCCTAACCCTAAGTCTAACCCTAACCCTAACCCTAACCCTAACCCTAACCCTAACCCTAAGTCTAACCCTAACCCTAACCCTAACCCTAAGTCTAACCCTAAGTCTAACCCTAAGTCTAACCCTAACCCTAAGTCTAACCCTAACCCTAACCCTAACCCTAACCCTAACCCTAACCCTAACCCTAACCCTAACCCTAACCCTAAATCTAACCCTAACCCTAACCCTAACCCTAACCCTAACCCTAACCCTAAGTCTAACCCTACGTCTAACCCTAACCCTAACCCTAACCCTAACCCTAACCCTAACCCTAACCCTACCCTAAGTCTAACCCTAAACCTAAGTCTAACCCAAAGTCTAACCCTAACCCTAACCCTAACCCTAACCCTAACCCTAACCCTAAGTCTAACCCTAAGTCTAACCCTAACCCTAACCCTAACCCTAACCCTAACCCTAACCCTAAGTCTAACCCTAAATCTAACCCTAACCCTAACCCTAACCCTAACCCTAACCCTAACCCTAACCCTAAGTCTAACCCTAAGTCTAACCCTAACCCTAACCCTAAGTCTAACCCTAACCCTAACCCTAACCCTAACCCTAACCCTAACCCTAAGTCTAACCCTAACCCTAACCCTAACCCTAACCCTAACCCTAAGTCTAACCCTAACCCTAACCCTAACCCTAACCCTAACCCTAACCCTAAGTCTAACCCTAACCCTAACCCTAACCCTAACCCTAACCCTAACCCTAACCCTAACCCTAACCCTAAGTCTAACCCTAACCCTAACCCGAACCCTAACCCTAACCCTAACCCTAACCCTAACCCTAACCCTAACCCTAAGTCTAACCCTAACCCTAACCCTAACCCTAACCCTAACCCTAACCCTAACCCTAACCCTAACCAAGTCTAACCCTAACCCTAACCCTAACCCTAACCCTAACCCTAACCCTAACCCTAAGTCTAACCCTAAGTCTAACCCTAACCCTAACCCTAACCCTAACCCTAACCCTAACCCTAAGTCTAACCCTAACCCTAACCCTAACCCTAACCCTAACCCTAACCCTAACCCTAAGTCTAACCCTAAGTCTAACCCTAACCCTAACCCTAAGTCTAACCCTAACCCTAACCCTAACCCTAACCCTAACCCTAACCCTAAGTCTAACCCTAACCCTAACCCTAACCCTAACCCTAAGTCTAACCCTAACCCTAACCCTAACCCTAACCCTAACCCTAACCCTAAGTCTAACCCTAAGTCTAACCCTAACCCTAACCCTAACCCTAACCCTAACCCTAAGTCTAACTCTAACCCTAACCCTAACCCTAACCCTAACCCTAACCCTAACCCTAAATCTAACCCTAACCCTAACCCTAACCCTAACCCTAACCCTAAGTCTAACCCTAAGTCTAACCCTAACCCTAACCCTTACCCTAACCCTAACCCTAAGTCTAACCCTAACCCTAACCCTAACCCTAACCCTAAGTCTAACCCTAACCCTAAGTCTAACCCTAACCCTAACCCTAACCCTAACCCTAACCCTAACCCGAACCCGAACCCAAACCCAAACCCTAACCCTAACCCTAACCCTAACCCTAACCCTAACCCTAACCCTAACCCTAAGTCTAACCCTAACCCTAACCCTAACCCTAACCCTAACCCTAAGTCTAACCCTAACCCTAACCCTAACCCTAACCCTAACCCTAACCCTAACCCTAACCCTAAGTCTAACCCTAACCCTAACCCTAACCCTAACCCTAACCCTAACCCTAAGTCTAACCCTAACCCTAACCCTAACCCTAAG
>JBAIAC010000458.1:75000-77500 GCA_037349315.1 Chelydra serpentina
TAACCCTAACCCTAACCCTAACCCTAACCCTAACCCTAACCCTAAGTCTAACCCTAACCCTAACCCTAACCCTAACCCTAACCCTAACCCTAACCCTAAGTCTAACCCTAACCGTGACCCTAACCCTAACCCTAACCCTAACCCTAACCCTAACCCTAACCCTAAGTCTAACCCTAACCCTAACCCTAACCCTAACCCTAACCCTAAGTCTAGCCCTAACCCTAACCCTAACCCTAACCCTAACCCTAACCCTAACCCTAACCCTAACACTAACCCTAACCCTAACCCTAACCCTAACCCTAACCCTAACCCTAAGTCTAACCCTAACCCTAACCCTAAGTCTAACCCTAACCCTAACCCTAACCCTAACCCTAACCCTAACCCTAACCCTAAGTCTAACCCTAACCCTAACCCTAACCCTAACCCTAACCCTAACCCTAACCCTAACCCTAAGTCTAACCCTAACCCTAACCCTAACCCTAACCCTAACCCTAACCCTAACCCCTAACCCTAACCCCTAACCCTAACCCTAACCCTAACCCTAAGTCTAACCCTAACCCTAACCCTAACCCTAACCCTAACCCTAACAATAACCCTAACCCTAACCCTAACCCTAACCCTAACCCTAACCCTAACCCGAAGTCTAACCCTAACCCTAACCCTAACCCTAACCCTAACCCTAAGTCTAACCCTAACCCTAACCCTAACCCTAACCCTAACCCTAAGTCTAACCCTAAATCTAACCCTAACCCTAACCCTAACCCTAACCATAACCCTAACCCTAACCCTAACCCTAACCCTAACCCTAACCCTAAGTCTAACCCTAACCCTAACCCTAACCCTAAGTCTAACCCTAACCCTAACCCTAACCCTAACCCTAACCCTAACCCTAACCCCTAACCCTAACCCTAACCCTAACCCTAACCCTAAGTCTAACCCTAACCCTAACCCTAACCCTAACCCTAACCCTAACCCTAACCCTAACCCTAAATCTAACCCAAAGTCTAACCCTAACCCTAACCCTAACCTTAACCCTAACCCTAACCCTAACCCTAACCCTAAGTCTAACCCTAAGTCTAACCCTAACCCTAACCCTAACCCTAACCCTAACCCTAACCCTAAGTCTAACCCTAAGTCTATCCCTAACCCTAAGTCTAACCCTAACCCTAACCCTAACCCTAACCCTAACCCTAACCCTAACCCTAACCCTAAGTCTAACCCTAACCCTAACCCTAACCCTTACCCTAACCCTAACCCTAAGTCTAACCCTAACCCTAACCCTAACCCTAACCCTAACCCTAACCCTAAGTCTAACCCTAACCCTAACCCTAACCCTAACCCTAACCCTAACCCTAACCCTAACCCTAACCCTAACCCTAAGTCTAACCCTAACCCTAACCCTAACCCTAACCCTAAGTCTAACCCTAAGTCTAACCCTAACCCTAACCCTAACCCTAACCCTAACCCTAACCCTAACTCTAAGTCTAACCCTAAGTCTAACCCTAACCCTAACCCTAACCCTAACCCTAACCCTAACCCTAACCCTAAGTCTAACCCTAACCCTAACCCTAACCCTAACCCTAACCCTAACCCTAACCCTAACCCTAACCCTAACCAAGTCTAACCCTAACCCTAACCCTAACCCTAACCCTAACCCTAACCCTAACCCTAACCCTAACCCTAACCCTAACACTAACCCTAACCCTAAGTCTAACCCTAACCCTAACCCTAACCCTAACCCTAGCCCTAACCCTAACCCTAACCGTAAGTCTAACCCTAACCCTAACCCTAACCCTAACCCTAACCCTAACCCTAACCCTAAGTCTAACCCTAACCCTAAGTCTAACCCTAACCCTAACCCTAACCCTAACCCTAACCCTAACCCTAAGTCTAACCCTAACCCTAACCCTAACCCTAACCCTAACCCTAACCCTAACCCTAACCCTAAGTCTAACCCTAACCCTAACCCTAACCCTAACCCTAACCCTAAGTCTAACCCTAAGTCTAAGCCTAACCGTGACCCTAACCCTAACCCCTAACCCTAACCCTAACCCTAACCCTAACCCTAACCCTAACCCTAACCCTAACCCTAAGTATAACTCTAACCCTAACCCTAACCCTAACCCTAACCCTAAGTCTAACCCTAACCCTAACGCTAACCCTAACCCTAACCCTAAGTCTAATCCTAACCCTAACCCTAACCCTAACCCTAACCCTAAGTCTAACCCTAACCCTAACCCTAACCCTAACCCTAAGTCTAATCCTAACCCTAACCCTAACCCTAACCCTAACCCTAACCCTAAGTCTAACCCTAACCCTAACCCTAACCCTAACCCTAACCCTAACCCTAACCCTAACCCTAACCCTAACCCTAAGTCTAACCCTAACCCTAACCCTAACCCTAACCCTAACCCTAACCCTAAGTCTAACCCTAACCCTAACCCTAACCCTAACCCTAACCCTAACCCGAACCCTAACCCTAACCCTAACCTTAACCCTA